>JAMFRD010000014.1:290554-342138 GCA_025502685.1 Pascua sp. PH4015B
AACAGCAAGGCACTTGGTATTCATAGATGGTCCACCGGTATGCGGTTTCATCCGTTCTACGCGTTCTCTGGTACTACTAGCTCGGGTTGCGGTTGCGTGTCGGGGCTCAGGATGTGTAGACTGGGCATCGACGGTTCAGAATGCGAGCACGGCGAGGGATGTTTGGCGGCGTGGGGTGGTGTGGGCACAGCGCCAATTGTTGGTTGGTGGGCTGAGACGCCGCTAGTCGATGCAGTCGCTCGTCGCTCGCGCGCGCCCGTTTCACGTTCGCGACGTTCTTTCCCCACGGCCCGCTCCCAGCCGAACACGCCTACTGGTCCTCAGCGGCGCGGGCCGCGCGCTGCTCGGCACGCTTCTTGGCTGCGGCGACGGCCTCCTCAGCCTCCTTCTGGTTGTCGATCCAGCGGAAGGTCGTGGGGGGGTATTTTGTTAGGGACGCGGCCTCAGCGTCGGCAAACCAGAATACGAGGCCGGGGGCGCTGTGTGTGAGCTGGGTTGGGGGGGGGGGGGGGGGATGTGGACAGTAGGGATGCGAGGTGAAGTCTGCGGAGAGTGTAGGATGCGGAGGATCCTGCGGTGCAAGCAGGACCACAGCAAGGTGGGAGAGTCGAAGAGGCAATGTCGGGAGGATGACTGGCGAAAGAGAACACTCCACAAGCCCCTTCAAAGACAGGAGCGACGCAGACGGCATCCTATACAGGATCGCACACACTACTCACGCAGGCCGCACACGCGAGCACGGGAGGCCCGTCTCGGGCTCGTCGAGGACGGTGTGGAGGAGCTCTGCCTTTTCGGGGCCCGAGACGACAAAGACGGCGCGGTAGCAGTGGGTCAGGACGGGGATACTGCAACGAGTTAGCTCGGGAACTCGCGGGTGGCAGCGGTGGCACTCACGTCATGGTGATACGGCGAGGGGGCCCATTAGGCGCGTCGTCGAGGCTGGTGACCCAGGCGTCGCGCTCGGACAGCACCTCGTGGCCTGCAAAGAGCGAGCACGTCTCGCCCTCCTTGCCCATACCGAGGAGCATGAGGTCAAAGGTCGGGTAGCGTGCGGCGTTGGATGCGGCAAAGTGGTTGACGAGCTGCTTTTCATAGTCGTCTGCGAGCTCCTCGAGGTCGTCGAGGTGTTGGGGGTTGATGACGTGGATCTGCTTCTCGGGGATCGGGACGTGCTGCAGGAACGACACATAGTTTGAGTGGTAGTTGGAGTCCTCCGAGTCGAGGGGCACAGCGCGCTCGTCACAGAAGAAGACCTCCCTGGGGTGTGAGCTGTACGATACGATGGAGCAGCGAGAGTAGCGGCCAGAGACAGAAGTCACGTGCGGTACAAGGTCGCCAACAAGTGTGGTGGATCGACAACATGCACTGGCGTCGAAACACGACAGGTGCGAAGCGGGGTGCGCGGTGCGAGATCGCTGCTTGTGCCGTTGCGTACGTGACACTCGCGACATCGGTTTGCCACCCTGGCCGGCTCTCATTCGGCCAAACCTGGCCGCGGGGCATCCGACGGCGCACCACATGATGCAGCTGCCAGTGACAAGACACGCCCACTCGCAGGTGACGCGCTCAAAGGTGACCAACCCTTCTGTGCCGCAGACCAAAGACCAACACCCGCACGCGCACGCGCTCACGCAAGCGGCACTTACCACTTGTCCCACTGCACGTTCTGCTGGCCGGCGAGGCCGCGGAGGTTGGCAGCGAGCGAACCACCCGAGAGCGCGAGGGTAAACTTGCCGCGCTTGTCGACGGCGTCGCGTTGCGCCTTAATGACGAAGTTGGCAAGAGAGTCTTGGCGTTAGCAGAGTGAAAGACCAAGTGGGGCGAGTGGATACAGCATTGGGTTAGGAGTGAAGGGGGAGGGGGACAAGGAGGATGGAGAGGAGGGAGCAAAGATGCCAGCGGGGACGCTTGGCCACAGCAAATACAAGCCGAGACGGGCGGCGCCCCATCCACAACATCGGTGCGTGCAGTGACGCGATACCCACCGACAAGGGTCTGGTTGTCCTTGAACGAGTAGAAGACGGGCGGGGCGGGGGGAGGAGGCGGCATGGCTGCGGGGTCGGGGTCGGGTCAACGGGGTCGGGGAGGGGGTGAGGTAGAGTGAAGAGGCAAACGGATCGACGGATCGCAATCAACCGAGTCCAGTCAAGACCCAAGAAGCGGGGCCGGTTGAGCGGGAGCGGTCGTGGGCCAGTCGATGACTAGGTAGTGACGAGGGTGGCGGTGGGCGGTGGGTGCGGGCGGTCGTTGCGGAGTGATACCAAGCTACGTCGGTGTCGCAACCGTAAAGCGGAAGCGTGGTGGCGATGGGGAGGATGTGGTCGCCGAGGTTGATATGCAATGACGAGGTGGGTGGAGTGGAGTTGGGATGGAGTCGACAGAGGAGAGAGAGAGTGAGAGACTGTGCGTGGTGTGGTGTGGTGTGGTGTGGTGTGGTGGTGCACCGTGGGAGTTAGATAGGGAAGAGTGGCGCAGGCGGCGCAGGGCAACGACCGCACACACACCTTTACATTGGTCAACAACCAAAAAGCCCAGCGGAATGGTGACGCTCTCCACAAACTTACACCCAGGCAGGCAGCTGCAGCCCAGGCAGCCTGCCTGCATGCCTGCCCACACCCACCCACCTCCATGCCTCGCGTGCCCTGCCACTCACCCTGGCATGCCTCTGCCCAGGCCCTGTGCCCATTGGCGGCCAAAACTGCCGCATTAGGCAATAATCACACCCACAGAATTATGACGCACGACAAATTACAACCACCCAGCAGGCCAAGACGGCTCTTGACTGCACCAACCACTCCTCTGCCATCTCAAACGACACCCACTAGACACTTCGACGAGGCAAAAACAACACACCATGAGCGGAAAAATCATGTGGGGACGGTGAGTCCGACATGCATACGCATACAACCAGCATAAAGTACACGCTGGGGGTGCATTATGCCACTCGTTTGCAGCGTCGCTTCGTGTCAAGCGCCCGCTTACCCCTCACATCCTCTAGAGAGTTTACCGCTGACGACAGGTTCCTCACCGTCTCGGCGCTTCGTGTGTATCCTGTATCCGAATCGTTGAGGACGATGCACTGACGCTCAGTCATTGGCGGTGGATACGCCATTATGACGGGTGAGTACTGCTCCGTTGGAAGCGAACCTGCCCCAAAGGGCCAAGCGAACCGCATAGGCTGTGGACGTGTTGGCGGGGCCCGTCGGGGCTGCGTACTGCTGGCACCGAGTGTGTGCTCGACCCGAGCGTGTATCGTCGGCACGTCTTGTCGGCGAGGCTCGGGCGCTCGCTTTCGCTTGGCGCAATGTTGTGTGCATTGGCAGGGCGTCTATAACCCGCCGGAGTATCGCAGGTGTCGGCCTCTGCGAACCCCCAACGAGCGCCTGACGCTCCGAGACGTCTCGATGTTCGCTTGTGATGTGACACACGAAGACAACGCTGACGGCAGCGACGACACCGAACGAGGAGGAGTTCTACAACGTGTGTGCCGCCTAGACCTTAGTTTGGAACCTGACGCTTGCTCCGATACCGTACATACTTACCGTCTCCTCGTTGATCCTTGACCCACCGCACAAATCGTTTCTGAACGTGTACACGACCGTGCCCGCGTGACGCAACCTGTTCTTGGTGCCGCCTGCTCTTACTCTTCCCGCTCGACTCGGACGTCCCCACGTGCTCCATGATGCGCTCCACCTGCGCGGTGTATCCACAACACTGGCCCAACGCCACCGCTCGGCGCCCCCGCTTCGGTGAATTCGTCTCCCAGTCTCTCTCGCCAGAACTGAAAAAGAAGGTCGACGAGGTCCGGAGGCAGCGTGCGGGTATCAACACGGAGTTGCAAGACAAGCTCAACGTGTGTATCTTGTGTTTGCTGTTTTGGCGTGGTGTTGGCTGCGGGCTCGTTTGGGCAGCCGAGGCGATGTTGGGCGCCCTCACGTTCTCCCCGGCTTGTCTCGTCCCTTCCGTGTCGAGTGTCCAACACACTGGTGCTGGGTCACTCCCCTCTTCCCGGGTCGGGATACTGCGCATGCTACTTCCGGGTCACCCTCCTGGACTGGCGTAGGGCATTCTACCCGTTCTCGCCCAACTGCCCCCTTCCCCACTCCCTCACTTCCCCTCCCACTGTCATTCACTTCCCCTCCCACTGTACATCACCCTCCCCTCCCCCCCCCCCCTCCGCCCACCCCCCGGGTACCACCACCTCTCCTCTCTTCCTCACCTCCCCTGCTAACCCCATAGGAAGCCGGAGATCAAGGCAAAGTCGTCTGGGCCGACGATCTCAAGAAGAAGGACAAGTAGCGCAGCCACGGACCACATTAGCATGCACGTCATCACATCTCCCCGCGTTGCTCCGCCGCCCGTGTTTATGTCCCTCTTCTGGCCTCCGCCGGAACTGTCCATGAACCTGCCGAGAGGGGCGACAAGACCGTTGACCGACATGGCCATTTGCTCATCCCACCGACGAAGACATTGTTTATCTGGTAAGCCGTGAAGCCACTGCGATCTCGTAAGCCAGCGTCGATCACAGTTCCGAAGCTGCCTGACGTCACACCCTGACCACCACGCCATACTTTAGTGCAAAGGTAAAGGTAGCGTGTCCTTCAAGCTGGAACATCTACCCATCGTCGCAGGAGTTGTGCAACTCGACACTCTGCACGCTCACCTACAGTACAAGCTCGCAGGTTTCAGACGCAGCCCCGCGCGCCGTCCTTGTCGCAGGCTTCGGGTCTGGTCCCTTCCGAGTCAGAATGACCGCCACCACAACCCCCATCCACATCCACATCCACCACAGCCACAGCCGTCCAACAGCCAGCATACTACCCACTTCCCGCCAGCCGCCCAACGCCAAAAAGGAGCCCAGCAATCCCAAAAGAATTGCTTCACCGACAACGACATGATTCGAACATGTGCTCCCGAAGGAAGTTGATTTCGAGTCAACCGCGTTAACCACTCCGCCACGTTGCCTTGGTGTTTAGGAAGTGGGGGTGTGGGGATGATCGTGGCGTGGTTTCGGTGACACTTCCGACGTCGAACCCTTATGATGATAATGACAGCGAACTCTGTTCCTACAGCTGGTGGGAACTTGACCTGACGGCAATAATGACAGGGAACTCTGTTCCTTCAGCTGGGAGGAGTCTTCAGTCCTCGGAATCAGCGTTGTATCCGAAGTCAGTCCCGCGTCGTCTCTTAGGGCCATTAACTTCTGAGGCCACAGTGTCGCCACCAACCAGGCAGTGGAACCCGTGGAACAGGGCCGAGCACAAGGAGACGCAGACAGCCGGCCCGTGTCGTGTACGAGTACCACGTTGGCGTGTGGAAAGGGAAGAGTTCATGGCGTGTACGAGAAAAATGGACAGTAATGCAAAATGGTAGCGTCCGTCCGCTCCAGATGGGGCGGGAGGATGCGCTAGGTGATAAGTGACGGGACTGCAGGTAGTCGAGACAGGGTGGGGTGACAATGCAGCAGCCGGGCGACTATGCGACAGTCTTAGAAGACGGCGACGGCAGCAATGGCGGCGAACACGCCGAGGGCGGCGGGGACGACGCGGGTAGCGGCCGAGGTGGCGTTGGACGCCTCTGCGTTGGCGGCGGTGCCGGCCGACGAGCTGGCCTTTGCCGAGACCGAGCTGGCGCCCGAGGAGCCGGTGGCGGAGCCGGCAGAGCCGGCGCCGGCGACGGAGGGGGAGCCAGCGGCGGCAGCGGCGGAGGCGCCGGAAGCAGCAGCACCCGAGGCGGCAGGGCTGGCGGCAGCCGAGCCCGAGGCGGCAGCAGAGCCACTGGCAGCGGCGCTGGACGCGACGGCGGTGGCGGTGCTGGACGCCTGTGCGGCGAGGGTGTCCTTGAGGAAGTCGATAGCGCCGTTCCAGTTACTGAGGTGGGCGGCCCAGACCATGATGCCGGTGTCGGGGTACGAGATCTGAGCCTTGGCCTGGACGAGGCACTGGCCAAAGTCTGCCGGGGTGGGGATCTCGGCCTCGATGCCGTCCTTTGCGAGGTCGGACTTGTCCCAGAGCTTGCCGATGGAGATCTTGCTAAGGGGGATGTCGCACATGGTGGCAATCTCGTTGACCGACAGGAAGGCGGGGTCGGCGCCCTTCCACATGGTGTTCTCGCACGTGTCCCAGGTGCCTGGGTTGCCGTTGTAGAGCTGCATCTGGTACCACGAGATGGACGAGCCGACGGCCTTGTTGAGCTGGCAGTAGACGGACGACTCGGAGCCAAAGACGGACCCGTACATCCACGCCGTGGGCGTGGACGAGATGGCGTAGCTGTCGGCGGGGAGCTGGGCGCGGAGCTCGGTGTGGAAGTTGATCAGCCAGTCGAGCGCGTATGCCTGGTCGGTCTGGAGGGGCGTAAAGTCTTCAAAGTCAATGTCGACACCGTCGAGGCTGTACTGCTTGACAAACGCGGCCAGGCTCTGCGCAGTGGCGACCGGGTCCTTTTTGGCAGTCACGACCTTGTCGTCGTCGCCAAACGCAGACACCATGAGCGCAATCCCCGCATCGTGGTAGCTGCTCAGAATCGACTGCCGCTGCGCGTCCGTAAAGCCCACCCACGACGTGGGCGCCGCCTGCGTCTCGGTCGTGAGCCAAAAGGCAAGCAGCACGCGGTTGTACGGCTGGATCTTGTCTGGACCCGGCCAGCTGTCAAAGCTCATCTCATCGTTCAGGTACAGGCTGTAGTGCGGTGCACTGAACCCGAACGCGCGCTTCGACGGAGGAGCAACCACCGGGACCGTGCGCGCCGAGACGACCAGCGACGGGGCGATAAAGGAGAGTAGGGTAGCGAGCGTGGGGAGAACGGCCGAGACGAGCATCGTGGATCAAAAAGTGTCCGATGGGACGTGGGCCGAAACAAAAGAGGAGGGGAGGGGGGAGGTTGAGAGGGAAAAGGAGGAGGAGGGTGGCCGACGAGGCCGACGACGGAGAGAGTCAAAGAGGTGAGTTGAGGTGATGGTAGAATGGACAAGAAACAAGATGCAACGACCATGGGTGCCTATTCGTAGTTCGGTAGGTGGTGGGTTTGTGCCTGTCCCATCCATCGATCATCGAGATGTCCAAACACGCGATCGACGACGCGACCCCCTCCGGTCCAGGGACCCGTGCCAATCTTTGCCAAATCCTAATCCTCATTGCTTCCGTTAATAGAATCCAGCATCGGTGCCTGCTTGGGTCTCTCATCCGGCCGCTTCGACGAGTCCTGTTGACAGAGACCAAGACCGGCTCCGTTCGCTGCTCGTATCGGCAGCACTCGTTTGCAAGTATGGACACGCTCAACAACAAGATGTGGACGACGTTTGACGCTTGCCCTGGATCTGCCACTGACACTTGCTTTGCCCGCCCCGTCCGCCCACGCCCTTCCAGGCCTTGTTTTTGCCCCGTTGCCCGCTTCTTCCCTGGACGCCACGACCCGTTGTCCCAAAATAACGACCTGCTTCAAGGACAATTGCATCGCAATGCGCAGACGTCTCTCGCACCAAATCATTATTAGATTCATATGAATTCACTCGCAATTTGAACTTCCAATGTCCAGGCTATCCAAACACGTCAACACACAAACAACATGCAGCCCCACAGCACCCAAAAAGGAGGAATTCTCTCGACTGTGAGTCGAACACAGGACCTGCGGATTACAAAGTAGGTAGTTAGCCAATTACAGTCCGACGCTCTACCAACTGAGCTATCGAGAGGATTACGTAACTCATCTTCGAAGCAGAGTGGCGGCCGGCGAGCGGGGTTCATATTTGTCTCAGCGCGTGTTTCTGTGCGCCTTCTGCACGTTCTGAACAGCATGACTGACAAGATGCGTCTGGGGTAAATGATGGCTGAAGTGTAGGACGGGTGCCGCTGAACGGATGTAATGGAGCGGTAAAGCCGAGGGGGAGGTGAAGGGACCCCTCGAAGCAGGGACTCTGGGCGTAAGGTGCAGATTACTCTTCTGGAGATTAGAGCATAGCCACGGTAGCCTGTTCCAAGCAGCGCCACGATGCCTCTATCCTGTTTACAAGGTAGAAAATAAACATCGTCATTCCCCCTCCCCAGCATCCGCATCGTCCCCCTTTCGGCGTCGACCACCACTTCGCACAACTTGAGGATGATCGTGAAGGAGGCCTCAGTCGAAGACGAGACAAAGGTGCCTTGGAACTAACCCCAACCACACCCACCCCCCCCCCCCCCCCCTGAGGGGAAACCTCCCTCGATAGCGAACGGCGCCATTTGGATTGCGAACAATTCAAGGCACAAATCAACAGTTCCGAGCACTGTACCCTGTACGCACGTTGCGAGGTACAGGCCAATGACTCGTGTCAGCATACTCGTGCTCACCAAGAACAGTCAACAGCCCTCCATCTGCAGCTACCAGTCCCACTCGGCACCTCCACCATAAATAGGAGGGAAGATCGGGGCCTACCAGTTTCGCTTGCTTCTCTTCTTAATATCAACTGTGGGCGTGGCTCAGCCGTATTCTACCACCCCTACTTGCCGGGTGAACCCACCGGTGTCCACATTGGGAACGAACAAACTTGACGTGGACTGGTACTTGACTTGGACCTATCGTCGTCATATAGTTTCTACTTTACTGCCACAATCCTAGTTGGTATTCAGATTGCAAAACAGACAATGTGATGATGTCGTCAACAGTGGGAGCGGACATCATATCCGTCTCCTGCCGCTTAACAAAACATTTTGCCAACCGACACGATTGCGGAATGTCCCCTGTATTGCACGTGAGTGAGAGACATATATTCCTCATTCATTCGTCAATGTCCAAGGTATCCTAGCGTCTGGCATTCCTTGCGTGACACCCTTCAACACCTCGAAGAGTCACCCGCGAGAACCGATTTACCGAGGCATGTGAATGACAGAGGTAGACTCCCTTATCCAACACCTGATATCTGCTCGACTCTCAGCAGGGCAATAGGGAATGAGATTCTGGCCAGTTTGGCCTCATGCCAGGACCGTGCGTGAGACTGTCTTGCTCGCATCGTGTTTACGCTGCTGCGGTTCGGGTGCAAGTAATTTAAAAAATCAGTCGCGCAACTCTGGCGCCCGAGATGCGCATCACAGAGGCGCGAGGGGGGTTATAGCCCACTGTTCTGATAGCTAACTACAGTACCACGTCAGCGGAGATTATAATGACGCGTCCTCGTAATAAATACGCCGACGATATTCGCGCCCAGTTCCAAGGAACCGCTCGGCCCGCTCGGAACCAGCTACATATTGTCAACACGATCATCCGAATGTGTAGTCTTCTGCAAAGTGATGTCCTCAAAAGCGAGACAATATGGGCATGCAAAGTTTGCAGTATCCCAAATTTATCCCATCGGGCAGCACAATCATATTTGTATTCTCCCCCGCAGTACAAATCTGTGGCATGGTGAGGCACGAGGGGGCTCGAGCGGGGGCCCGAGCGGCACGTATCGGAGGAATCTGGGGGTAGCCTTCGCCATCGGATGACGTTTGAGACTTGTCGGCGGGCCGAGATTCTTTTCTCTCCTTATTCCGTCCTGATTTGTAGCACAGTTAGACATGAGTTGTCGCTTGAGTGGTCGAGTGTGAGCGATATGTGTGAGCGAGCGCCATTTTCTGGGCCGCGGCAATGCATGCCAAGCATGTGGTTGTGTATGTTGGAGATGGCAAGACCGTCGGGTCGGATTTACCAGGGTCGGGATACGCACGGGCCACTGGCTGTGCCTGTGTCCTTGACGGTGTGTTGCAGAGTGCCACATCGCCACAGTCATACCCTGCGTGGCAAACGCACTGGTGTCGCTCGGACACAGCCTTCGAGACAAGCACTGGTGACATTCCCCAATATGAGACACTGGGTTTGTGTCGGATAGGACGTCAATAATGGAGTCAAACATAAAGCGGCGTAAGACAGCCCGAGGATAACGTTACAGAGCCTCTGGCGGCCGTGAATGGTCGTCTCGGTATCGTATGAAAGCCACTGCCCCCCTCATCTTACCAGCTAGCGAGGCTCTGGCAATTTTTAAACGACTGAACTCGCCATCTTGATCGCGTTTCTCCCCGTTTTGTCGCCGTATCCATCCCGATCCCTCGCCAAAAACAACAGGAACAAGCGCAACCGATCCCCCAAGGACACCGGGCAGGATACAAAGGCACGCCGTGCCGCACACCACCATGGCGTGCGCACCTGCCCCATTCTGGTGCCTGTCGGTGCTCTCCCCTGCGCCATAGTCCGGATCGGGTCGGGCACGCCGCGCACACCACACCGACACTGGTACGCACTGGCGACCCCGACGCCACCGGCCACACACTGCGGCCACCCTCGATTATGGTCCCACAGAGTCCCCCCGGGCCACCTCTCGCCTCCAGCCCTCTAACCGTCCTCCGCCCCCCTCCCCCCAGCCCCTCGTGGCCGCCCCAGGCCTCCAGTCTCGAGAAAAAGGGGCTACCAAGGCCAAAAAGCTACGGACGCCGGGGTTCGAACCCGGGAAAGCCTCTCGGCTATCGGCGATGGGACGGCTGGCCCCCCCGCCTCCCCAAAGGGGAGGGAGGAGGAGCAGCAGAGCCTAAAGCCGACGACTTTGACCTCTTGTCTACATCCGCAGGCGCGCTAACCACACAGCCAACGAGACGTGCAAACGCGCGTTGCTTGAATGTCGGCCGGTCCTTTTTCAGGTGCTCCTAGGGTTGCCTGGACGCCAGGAGGCCGTGGGCATTGTTGGCGGCTATCGACAGTAGTGGGGTATTGTTCCCTGCCCTAGGATAATGGCCTTGTTACCTGCTTGGCGACGCGCGAACGCCTCTAGTCACTATCGAACAGTGGCGGCAGGTCATTCCATTTCTGCTCACCCGCCACCATTTGCACTTCGCCTCGTCCTTTGTTCTTCACCACCAGGATACTTCCTTCACCGTCGCGTCTCGCTTGCTTTCGCACACCCATCTCGACATGTCGCACAGCCGCTGCATACTGTTGCTTTTCTTTGGTTGCTGCTTATCCCCCGCTCTCGAGTCAGTCGTCGTCTCCCGCTATCACCACCTTCGCACTGCCCCCTTTCTTGGCCATTTTAGCCATTGTCGTCCTCGTCACCATTCTCTTCCGATCATACTCGTCACCATTTTCTTCCCATCGTCCTCCCCTCAATTATCGGCTTGTCTCCTCGCCGCCATTCATCCCTACTCGCACACTCTCCTCCTCGCTTGCCTCCAACCCAGGGTCTGCGCGCTGGCGCGGCAAGTTTCCGCGTGTGCCCAACGTTGTACCTACCTTCCCTGCAAGCCGGTTCCTCCTCCACGTCTTCAGAACACGTGCGGTCAGGCGGGAATTTCTCCATCTCCACGGACGTCGCCATACCACGTTTCCGATATCATAAATTAATCCTTCAAGGTCCCAGCAGTGCGTCCTCGCAATTGTCTGTGTCGTCTCCTCCGCAAAGTCTCAACAAAGGATCATATTCCACGCGCTGGCCAGGTGGCCAGGGAGTGACACGACCGCCCGTGGGGCCCAGGAATGATGACGTGGCGGCTCAGGTCGAATCGGAACGGTAAGTCCATTGGTCCCGTTTGGTGTCATGCTGGTCAGCACTACACCTCGGCATAATTATGCTAGTCACGAAGATGGTACGCTACGAACATGTGCGTTGTTTAGTACGGCGTTCGGCATGATTCAGCGCGGTGTTTGCCATGCTTCATGCTCCAAATCCAGCAGCTCCACCACTCCACTCCCTGCTCGTCGACGCACACGCTTTCTTTTCTCCTCCTCTCCAACGCTTGTGACACAAAACTATATCACATCCATAGATACCCGTGCCCATCCGCACGTATAAAACAACAATGTACAGTCTTGAACAAAACATCTACAATTATGCGCACCTTCCGTCCCATTCTTGAGGATCCCGCGACACATCCACGTGCCCGGACCGTTGCCGAATTACATCCGCGATCAAATAGTAGCCAGAATAAGCTCTGCCTGCCGAGCAATCTCTGCGCGCTCGGCCGCCTTGCGCACCTGCTCCTCGAGGAGGCGCTGCTCGTCGTTCTGGCGCCGCTCCTCCTCCTCGGCGGCACGCTGGGCCTCGAGTGCGCTCGCGATCGACTCCTCCATGAGGAGCGTGTCCTCTGCCTGGGCAGCGGCAGCGGCGGCCGCCACCGCGGCAGCCTGGGCCTCGGCCTCCTCGCGCTCCTGCTGCTCCTTGGCGGCCTGGAACGCAAGCTCCATTGCCAGCCGCTGGGCGGCCTGTTCTTCGGCCTCCCGGATGCCCTCGCGCACCACATAGTCGACAGCTCGCGCGAGTGCGTCAATCTTGGCAACGTTTAGACAGCCGAGAGAAATGCAGCCTTCGGGGAGCAGGTGAACATGCCGCTTGGTGGTGAGGTCGTTGACTTGGGAAGTGGGCAGGAGGAGCGTGCTATCTGTCAGCGCTCAGGACAACAGGGTCAACATACCAGTACATCCCAGCAGCGCGCTTGATGTGCGTCCAAGAGCCGGGTGTCTTGAGCTTGTTTGCGAGCAAGTCGAAGAGCTTTTCACGCACCGTGCGCAGACGGTCGGAAATAGCGCGGATCTCTGCGAGCCTGCTGGGTTAGACAGATCGCGGACAATCGAACCCACCATGCCGGGAAGAGCTTCGAATCCGACAGGACTGTGTGCGCAAGATGAGCACCCCAAGCAGGCGGGTGATAGTACATTGACCGTGCAATGCTCCGCAGCTGTGAATCGATACGATCACGGTCATCCGAGCTTTGCGTCGCAACCGAGAGGATGGATGGACTATCGGCGTATAGGCCCATCATCTGTAGGGTCAGCTCTGCTCTCTCAAGGCTCTTAAGTGACCCACAGCATCAAAGCCCTGGACGAGCACCACGGGAAGACCCTCGTGAACCATAAACCGCAGCGGTTGAGCATCACGATTAGGGTCACCGCTGGACAGGCCCTGGAATGCCATGACGATCAACGGAATGAGATGCCGTTCTTGCAAGAGAGTGGTAAGGAGACGCCATTGGTGCGCTGCGAGCTCGGCACCTGTTGGCACAGACCCGCTAATGTGCAAGAGCACCACAGACTGAGGGGCAGCCATTTGCAGGTCCTCGCGCATGCCGTCCCAGTCGACTCCTCCACTCTTCTGGTCGAGGAAGCGATAATGCTTGACGTCGAGGCCACCATCGCGGAGTGCAGCAGTGTCTTCTGCACTCGTTGGGATGGGCATGAAGACTGATCGTTGGGTGGCAGTGACAGGGAAGCGCGAGAGGAAGGTGGACGCCATATGCAGACCGCCGGTGATCGACATTGTCTGGATGGCGGCTATGCGTTTGTTCTTGAATGACGCACTGTCCTCGCCATACGCGAAGCGGGTACCCGACTCGAGAAACGAGGAGAACCCCTCGACTGGCAAGGTTTCGTGTGCCAACAGAGACTCTTCCCTCAGCTTCTTCTCCGCGTATCGCACAGTCGGCGGCAGGAAGATCTTGCCATTGTCGTCGCGCACACCCGCCAATGCGACGTTGATCTTTGACTCCTCTCCGTCGGCTGCAAATGCGGTAGCAATCTGAACAGCGCTGCACTGTCAGTCCCCAGCTCAGACATGGTGTAACTCACCTATCCTGTTGTGCTGCTGCCACTGAAGACCACGTCTCCCGCAGCTCCAGCATGCTCGCTTGGTCATTGCCGTTGGTATATGACGATGGGCGGCCCATGCTCGCGGCCGAGAGCTGCTGCAACACGTCGAGGAGGAGGCTACTCTGGGCGTCTTGGCTCATATCGGGGATGCCCAGAGCATTCTGCGAGAGCTGCGCCAACGCGTTGACGGCCTCGGGCTGGCCACTATTGGCCGCTCGTTGAGCTTGGAGAATCGTTTCTCTCGCCGCATCGTCTGCTTGGGCGTCGTCTAAGTTGGATCCCGAGCGGATGAGGGACTTTAGAGCCTTGACCCGTAGCCCCAGTTCTCGATTGATAGGGCTATCATCGGTAATCCTAATCAGTTAGTAAAGGCAGCACGGATAATGCCTACTTTTTGCGTTTTCGTTGTGGGACGGTGGGCGTCTCCATACGGCACATGCTCGGCACACCACGTTTGATACTAGTCTGTCAGCGACATTGACAAGGTCGCCGCTCACCATCGACTGCAAGGAATATTACGATCGCACTGGGCCGGTTAGCTTCACACGCAGCTGGAGTGAAGGGCGACTCACATGTTCTGTAAAGGGAAAGAGTTGGTGGTAAGCAACTATCTCTGCCATCTCCAATGGTACACTCACGCTTCTGTGATGTTGTCAGTGGACACCCTTCAACATGTGCAAGAAACTCACCCTGCGATGGCATTCCGTACAACTCCTAGAAACTCGTCAGCTCCACGCACATGCAGGTCGCCTGCGTGTGACTCACAAGACGGTCCTATTCCTCTTGCGCTTCTTCTTTCCGGTCTGGAACGTCTTTGGGCCCTCGTAGTCTCCGTCTCCGCGCTGGCTTCCGTCATCCATAGAGTCGGTGTACTGTGCCGGCGTGTGGGCTTCTGTGAGCGCCTCCTCCAAGTCGTCCTGCTCGTTTGCCGAAGTCTCAAGCTCGCCTTCATCTTCCTCATCGCGCACGGCTCGCAGGTTGTCGACAAGCTCCTGCACCTGGTCACGCGTGAGAGACGGCGGAGGGGGGATAATGAGACTCGAATAGTCGTGATCGTCGACTATGCCGTGGTCCAGATGCAGGTCGTTGGCATGCGTGCCACCATCCTCGTGCATACGGCCAAGGGAGGCGAGGTTGGCGGCGTCGGTCTCCTCTTCGTCGGCCGTGATGCGACTCAACGCCGCGAGGTTGGCCAGTGTATCGGGGTCAAACTGGGGAGGACCATCGTCCAGGTCGTGAAGCTGGTTCATCTCCTCCTCGGAAGGAAGGTTGCCCAGTGCCTCGGCAAGGCCAGACAAGCCCGAGTCCATGTCCACGTCGTCTAGACCGGCAGCAGCAACAGCCGCTTCTTCCAAAGAAGCGACCGCGTCGGCAGCGGCGGAAACTGCACCGTCTGCGGCTGCATCATCTGCGGCTGCATCATCTGCGGCTGCTTCGTCCGCGGCGGCTTCGTCTGCGGCTGTTTCGTCTGCGGCGGCTTCAACAGTGGCTGTTTCGTCTGCGGCGGCTTCAACAGTGGCTGCAACTGCAGCGTCGGCGGTGGCTTCAGCTGCGGCTGCATTCGTGTCGTCGATGTCGATGATTGCCTTCGTAGCGGCAGCAACGATAGCAGCGGCATCGTCTTCCGCTGCTGCTGCTTCTGCATCTTCTGTTGCTGCTGCTTCTGTTGCTTCTGTGGCTTCTGTGGGTTCAGCAGCAGTTGCTTCGGCATCGGCTGCAGTATCGGCCACATTGGGGGAAACGTCGGCCGCGTCGGTGGCCTCATCCGTTGCGTCCTTGCCACCGTCGTCCGCTGCGGCGTCCTCTGCGTTATCGGGGCTCGCGTCAGGAATGATAGCCGCCGCCGCGTCGAGCGCAGCAGTGAGCGCAGCCTCATCTCCATCATCGATCATATCAGGGCCATCATCGGCCGCATCTGTAGCTCCATCGATGGCGGCTTTCAAATCGTCGTCGGCAGTTGCGTCGTCTGCACGCGCCGCGTCCGCATCGGGAGTTGCATCAGGAATGGCAGCAGCTGCCGAGGCGAGCGCGGCAGTGAGCGCGGCATCAGCAGCTGCATTGTCGTCCTCTGGAGTGGTGTCCTCGACAGCATCGGTGGGATCGTCGGCTGCATGGATGGTGGGGATGGTGTCTGGTGTTGGTGGGTTGTTGGGGTGGTCCTGCTGGACCTGGCCCTGGATCGGATCGCCAGAACCGGCGTTGTCGCTCATGGGCCTAAAGTCCGATGACGACGAGATATGGCGAATGCGGTATCGTTCGAAAGCGCAAAATGCGAGGGGGCCGGCTTTGCCGTCGGTGCGTGTCGTTGTAGGCTCGGGAGTGGGATGAGTGGGGTGTTCGATGCGATGCGGGATGGCGAGCAACGTGTTTGTGGTGGTGAGGGGCGGCGATTGTTAAACTTTTACTGGGGGGATGCATTAAGTCTCAGGGAGACTTACCCTCAACTACGTAATACCACATGGAAGTACTTAATTCATCCCTCCTTAATGTCATCGGCGATTTCCGTCGGTGAGTTCCGGCGGTGCCGGCTAGCCGTGGCCGGGGCCAGGCGGGGACCCCGACCGCTCTTGGCAGTTTGGCAACCATAAGTAACAGCCTGGTGAACGACGTCGAATCGCTATTGACAACAACACCATGACATACGCGACGCAAACGGACAAGGACTGGTTCCAGCGCACCGTCAACAGCTGGGAAGGCTTCGGTTCGACGTGCGGCATCGGCGAGACGATCACGCCGTACACCATCGACCCCATCCCACCGATCAACGCCAAGGGTGGCCGGGACAACGTTGAGGGATGGACGACCGTGTACGAGGCCATTGTGGGCCCTAAATGGTGCAACGGCTACGGCTCCATCCACGGCGCATGCGTAGGATGGATCGTCGACAATCTCACTGGACTGGCGACCGAGCAACTCCAGACGCCGACATGGTGGGGACCACCAATGTCCGGCGGTGTCAGCCTCGCCATCGACCTCACCTACTTCAACCCCGCGCCAATGGGGTCCAAAGTCCGCATCGTCGTCACCATCGACCGCATGTCAGGTACGCTCGCAAACGCCCACTGCCACATTACCGATTGGGATTCGGGGAAGAAGATCGCGTCGGGTACGCACCTGATGGCTTGGCGCGCTGGTCGAACGGGCCCGGACGTCAAGAACGGAGCCAAGCTCTAGCGGTCGTAGGGTAGGGTGCAAGCATGCGGTGTACTACTCTAGCCACGTTACGTGTACGGCCTTCCTGCAGAGCCGTCACGATGCGCCTTCACATACTCCGGGGTCCCACGGCCACGGTGAGTCGCTCCAGTCTGAATGCTGATACTGACGGGATAGCTGCACCTTCTGCACCTCGAGCTCCCGTGCCCCAACCAGTCTATCCCGCGTCCTTCTCTCACGACGGTACAACAGGTCATATACAGCTTAGCATTCGAGGTCACAACTCGACAATGTAAATCTTACAATTTGGTGCCGATGTCTGAACCGCACTTCACTGTTCTCCAGTCAGTCGATACTAGTCCGCTGCACTGCTTGTTGTGGGATCTCAAGGATGGTCATGACCACCTAGCAATGTAAACGCGCCCCAGCTGGCAGGTATCTAGAGTGGGCTGTTGTTGTCCTTATGCCACTCCCACCTCTGGACCGTGTTGCCGCTGACGAGCCAGTCGCACATTGTCGATACAGAAGAATGCGAACGGCAGAGGCTTGAGAGAAGGGCAACGAGTGGGACCTGGTATTCTTCAGAGCATCCAAGCAGTGGAACAGGGCTCTCAAGGCACGACGAGCAGCTTCGACTGAGTAGCGGCAGTGAGCAGCGTCCAGCAGTGGGAAGGAGCACACACATTCTAGTGGAGCTGTTCACCAGTAGAACACGGCCCCTTCGTTTGGATTCCGCGTGGTAGGACGCCGTCCAACGGAGCTGTCGCATAAAAGATGAGGTACGCGGTTCACTGCCCTTTCGGCACGGTGCCTCGTATGAAGGTATGAGTGTGGAATGGGTGGAGAGGTCAACGTTCAGAAGTCTGGCGAGTTCGGAGTGGATGAGATGTGGGAAGCAGTCCCCCCGCTGGTAGGCTGTATTGGATGACAGATGATGAATGCCTGTGGTCGCTTGCCCTGCGCTGTGCCTCTGTCCTGCTCGAGAGAATGCGCCGAACGGAGATCGCCTTCGGCCCTGGACTGCGGCCGAGGGCCACTCTGGCCCACGGTAGTTCTGAGTCGGGGAAAGAGCTCAGGGCTTTAGCCGCGGCACGGGATCAACTCAGGCCTTTCATAAGGGGGTACTTTGGTTTCAGCTATGTTTCGAGCTGCAGACGACCATGGTCTGGACAGTCATCCCAGTAACGCTTTTCCAGCTTCAGAGAACGAGCGCTTGGCCCATAGGTTCGACCTTGGGGCCTTTTGGCCACTGCGACCCACACACAAAAATAATGGTGAGGTCACAGGCCCGGGCATACAAAAGCGTGACAGGATACTTGGTTAGACGTCCCCCACCTGACTTACAATGCGTTCCTAGACCAACTGGGCGGCGTACTACAGGTTGGTACCGGATCACGGGATACAGTTGTTCAAAGGCCGTCCTCTCTCACCACTTTCTGTTCATAGGTTTCCAGACATCTTGTTGGACTGCGTTCGTTCGCCTGGGCTGTAGTTCATTGCTGGAGTCCGGATGCTGCTTAGTGGCTACAAGGAGGTATTGTTGGAGAAGGGAAGGAGAAAGGGGGCTTGAGAAGTCGCTTGGATGCCTATGGTCTGTGCCTTCCTCTCTGCCTCCCGTTTCTTGCACTGTCGTAGTTGCGTCGACATACCGCCCCCGCCTAAACTCGGTGCTTAGAATGGGCCTGGCGGGAACAGCAGAGCACAGCCTTGGTGCATCATTCAAGTGACTTGGGCCAATCCCAGCTAAACTTGATGACTGCTGAAGGTTGACCCAGCAGCATCGCCTTGCGACCCAGAATATAGTTGCCTTCCTCTCCTATTATACACTGGGTCTCGTCGAGTGTCTCGTTGAGCTGTTCGAGACTGGCAATAAACGGTACCATCGGATGGCTGGTTTCTGGGTCGCGTTTCAAAGAGACCCAGCAACCTTAACCATTCCCCGCGTATCGTGCCTGATTTTCCCAGCCCTGACGAGTGACACTCAAGCACTTCACCGCGAAACCAACAACAACACGAACAAGGAACGTGTCTGACCTACCCGACCGGTAGTGGGTAACTGGGCACCGTACCTTTATGCATCTCGTCAATTTACCGTATTTAGGTCCATAGGACAGGTCAGTTGGGTCGATAATGGTGTTGTTTGACAGCCCAATGCCCCTTGTCACTTGCTTCAAGTCTGGAGCCGCCCCCCTTGTGCCGCGGCCGATAGACTGACTGCCCCAACCCACTCGGCACGAGGTATTCTTCAAGGTCCGTTTGCCCAAACAAGAATGACCGCCGAGATTCCCAGCTGTCCCCGTCCACCGAAGCGAGAGAGTAATGAGAGAACATCACAACTGTGGAGCGCTTCGTCATTACAACTACTTCATTTCTCTCATTTACTGACAACAACGTTTCGACCATGGTCGCCCCCGTCTTTCCGTCGCTACTTGTCGCTGCCGTCGTCTTGAGGGGGCTGGCCGTGGCACAAACGACCGACGATGGGGGCCCGTTCGAACCCAACCTCTACTTCAACTTGACGACAAGCGTCGTGGATCCCATCAACATCTTCGAACCCGCCAATCTCCCTTCCTCTTCGAGTTCGCCCGACAGCGAGATCTTGCCCACCAACGAATGGGTCACGACCTTTGACGAGTCGTTCACCTACATGGAAGGCATGGCCGGGCTTGGAGCCTCCCATCGCACTGGCGCGGTCAATCCCACCAGCGGCAATGTCTCCCTAACGTCCTACCTTCCCTGGTCGTCAGTGTACGTCTATGGCAAGCCGGTCTCACAAAATGCGAACCCCGTCTGGCGCATCGACGACACAACCAGCCTGCAAGATTTGGACACTCCTCCTCCTGGCATGTTTGGAAAAGCAACGAACATGCGCTGGGGAGGACACAAGCTCTACCTTTACTGGGACCAGGGCAAAAATGCGACAGTGGATTCGATTGTATACACAATGGCCATGAAGACACAGGCGTGAGTCAATTTGATCTTCATGTTCACCTGGTGTTGACTGACATTAGTCCCTCATTTGACAGGGTCAACACCACGACGCAATACGCAATCTTCAGCGACGGTTCAATCAATCCTTTCTTCTGGGAAGGAGATCCCAGCTCGGCTTCCGCCCCGAACACTTCAATGACAATTGGCGGCGGCGCAGGTACGTAGCTCTGCACAAAATACCCCAATGCTGACTTTGACCAACAGGTGCCCAGCAACCGGTTGATTACCCAATTCTGCTGGATCGAAGTGTGAATTTTGCGGTTCCGTCTAACACCTCGTTTATGATGGTGAATGGGACCGTGGGACCCAATGGCAAGCGACGCCAACCATGGTTGACCCCCAAAACGGAATGGTTACTTACCGACATCGGTGGCGAGGCAAGGCCAGCCCAGTATGACTACAACCGATGGGAAGCCCCAGCGATCTTGTTTGTCGCTACCCTCGACCCATCTCTGTCCTACCAGTTGACCCTTTCTGGCAACTTCCACAGCGTTACATTCTACTCTTACTTCTAGTACGTCTTGTGGTTGGTGAACTTGATGATCGTTAACCTTGGCAGCGACGCCCCGCTTGATGACGGCACGTCGACAACAACCGGGGCTGATGTGTCGTCGGACTCGAATGCTTCGTCAGACCCGAACGCATCTCCAGAGTCCGGCGCGTCTTCTGCATCGCCGTCCCCGGACCCCTTGCCATCCCCATCCCCATCTACAGACTCGAACCAAAAGAAGGTTCCTGCGATCGTGGGCGGAGTGGTGCGTAATTGAAGGTTATGTTGACAGCATGCTGATAGCAGGTTGGAGGCGCAGGGGCCATTCTGCTCGTCGGGGCGTTGATATTCCTCTATTTCCGTTACTCGCGCCAGCGCTCGCGACTTGCAGATCAAGGCATGTTTGTCGTGGACGTGGACGGTAGCGAGAAGCTGTCACCGTACGTGCTCGGAGGCGGCGACAGCATCCCCAATGCTAGAGTAAGCACAGTCGACGAAATGGGATACTTGTCGTGAGTATTGAAGACCGCTAGAACGCATACGCTGACATCGACAGCCCCACATTCGGCAGGTCCGGGTCGCAGACACAGACCAACTCGTCAGCCCTATCGGGCCTATGGTCCGGATCGCTGCCTACAACCCACTCGTGGGCATCCATGGACCCATCCCCCGAGTCCAAGTACGGCACCGCAAGCACGGGACGTAGCCCGACGGAAGATGTTGTTGTTCAGCACCACGACGGCGGCCATATCAACGTCGAACATGTCCCGCCCTGCTACAATCAAGACTGGGTATTGCCTATGTCAGCGTCGGATCCGTCGGTGTTGGCTTCGGGACCCGTCCGCCCCCCCGGTCTCTCCGACAAGGAATACATGGCCTACCTTCACGACGACCGATCCTCGACTTGGTCGCCCGTACCGTCAACTGGCCCGTCTTCCTCGCCCTCCCCTACTCCAGACTGGCCTTCCCCAATTTTATCGGCTGGCTCTTCTGCTGGCCCTTCTGGTGGGCACACAGCTTGGCCCACTGCCAGGCCATCGGGCCAGCGCTCTCAGTCATATTCCGAATGGGACCACGAGCCTTCGCCGGATTTCACCCGCCCATACATGCCTAGGCCGCCCGCCAGATCATCGACAGCGCCATCAGGCGGATACCCCGACTGGTCCGATGTCGAAGCATTGGCAGATCCCCCAAGTGGATATTCAGTCGCGAACGACACCAAGTCCTCTGGTCGTCCGCCTCGTCCCCCCAGACCGTAGGTGACGGCCCGCTGCGCAACGCCAAGGACATTTAGATAGAGCTGGATGATAATAATGACCAGGACCATGGTTGGAGAAACGGTGACATGAGGGCGAAGACGTTAGGAATCGAGTTGGGAGTGCTGGTTGAGCCACAGACGACAGACTTCACAGATACACAAAAAGCTACCCGCCTCTTGACCAGCAATGCGCGCCTCCGTTCTTGGTAGGAACAAATACACAGGTTCCGCACTCACATGAACCGGTAACGGCACGGGCACGTTTTCGAAGTTCTACCATCAGCCAGCGTCGCTCTTGGCATCGGACTGCTGAAAGCGTGGGGGTGGACAAAGAGACTCGTTCCGAGTCCCTCGCCCTCGCTGTCTTGCAGCGGAGGGGCTGCGTACTGGTACTGCACCAGGCTCCTTCTGTTCACAACTCATGGTGGCGACAATCATGACGTCATGGGCACAAGAACGCAACTCGACCTTGTGGCAAACATCGATTCGAGCTCGGCGGATCGGCGGAATATGGACATCTGTAAATGCAAGGACGGCGACGGCCGACCGCCTCGACCGCCGCTGACGGTCGGCATGGCGTGGGCGCCAAGCCTGTTCACGTGAGCAGTGGCGTTCTCTTCGCGCTAACCATCTCGTCCTCTTTTAGACACCACGTTGACAAATACCACGGTTGTGCGGTGGGCAAACCAACTCACAAGCGAGCGACGCGCGAGGCACGGTTGCAGACAACAACCGCGTCCTGAGCTTGTCCACCTCCGGGCCGGCCCGGTGTCGGCATTCTTGGAGTCTTCACCATCAAGACCTGACGACGGTGATGTGGAAGCTGGTCATGTGCATCGAAGGCATGCGAGTCAACACTTGAATGCCGGCAACAGCCGAGCTTAGGCGCTAGTGGCTAGATAGTACTAGATATAGACCTGGCCAAGTGGAGTCCCCACCCCCACCCCCATTTTTTCTTTAACAACTAATCTTCCCATGGCGACACAGTACGAAGACGACAAGGGGGTGCGACAGCACGTCGTGCACCACAGCGAGCATGCTGCGGGAGAGCTGACCGATGAGGACCGTGCGGTGGAGAAGAAGCTCCTCCTCAAGCTGGATGTAAGTGGCACTTGGATGGGTTGGATGGAGATTGCGAGTTGTCGACTTTGCCGGTGTCGCTGACTCGCTGTAGTGCCTCATTCTACCCCTCACCGCGCTGCTCTACCTCTCCGCCTTGTGAGTGTGAAGATGACCATGGATTACGGCGCGTCGCTTAATTCGTGTCCAGACAGGCCTCCACTACGACTCGCTGACCCCACAAGCCTCGACCGTGGCAACATTGGTAACGCCAAGCTCCAGGGCCTCATCGACATTTTGGGTCCCAAAGAGACTCAAGACACGAGGTTTGCAGTGGCGCTGAGTTCATTCTACATCACGTATATAGTGCTCAACGTCCCTGGAAACATCCTGGTCTCGGTCATCCAGCCCAACTATGCACTGGCACTGGGCGCGCTCACGTGGGGCATTGCGTCGAGTGCCATGGCCGGTGCGAACAACTATGCGGGTGTTATCGTCTGCCGCCTGTTCATCGGTGTCGGCGAGGCAGCATTCGGCGCGGCTGTGCCGCTCTACTATGGCCTGTGGTACCGGCGCAACGAGATTGCCGTCCGCCTCTCGTTCTACATTGGTGCCGGTTCACTCGCGGGCGCGTTTGGTGGGTTGATCGCGTACGGTGTCTCCTTCATCCATTCGCACATTGCGACATGGCGCATCCTGTTCCTCATCGAGGGTCTGCCGACGCTCCTCCTCGCGGCGTTGATTGTGGTCTTGCTCCCCAGCACGCCCGAGAAGTCGCGCTTCATCAAGGACAAGGAGCGAGTTATCATCAGACGCAGACTGTACGATGCTGGTGTATCGCACGCGCACACGTTTGACAGGTCGGCGTTCCGTGCCGCCTTTACGCGCCACACGACCTACCTCAATGCGCTCATCTACATGGGCCTCAACCTCTCCCTTGGTTCCGTGTCCGGTTTCCTCCCCACCATTATCAAGTCGTTTGGCTACACCAACTCGCGTGCCCAGCTCTTCACCGTCCCGCCGTACGCGGTCGCGTTCGTCGGCACCATTACCTTTTCGTTCCTCTCGGACCGCTTCCGCACACGTGGGCCGTTTGTCGTCACCCTCATGCTCCTCAGCGCGATCGGTTTCGCCATTCTCATCGGCGTGCCCCACAACAACCACGCGCGTTACTTTGCTACGTTCCTCGTCGTCCTCGGCGCGTTTAGCAACATTCCCCTCATGCTGTCCTGGGCCGCCAACACCGCAGGAAGTAACTCAGCGTCGGCAGTGCGCCTCGGCTTTATGAACTCGATCGGCCAGTGTTTCTCTATCCTTGCGTCGTTCGTCTTTCCAGCCTCAGAGGGTCCAAAGTGGCACAAGGGCTTTGCGCTCAATCTCACGTTCAATGGAGTGAGTCGAGAGACCGCCAGTTCAGAAACAATCAACGAGTTGTGTTTGCGTGTGTGCTTACTCGCAGATCGCCGCCATCACTGCGCTCTACCTCACCATCTACTACCGTCGCGAGAACAAGCGCCGCGACATTGTCGAGGCCGAGCACGGAGATGCACACCACGACGAGTATGATGAAAAGAACAATGGCGAGCTTGCCGAAGTGCCCGCCAATCTCCACGACAAGGCGCCTGGATTCCGCTACTACACGTAGGCGTGGGTACGCTCTGTTGAGATCCCCATACCCGACTAGTGGAGTGTCGAAGGCGGGCTCCGATGGGCCTCGAAGCATTCATCCCGCCCGTGGCTTGTTAGTGGTGTATTGGAACTGTGGGTGTCAATCCCAGATGGAGTGGGGCATGGTTCAGTTTGTATCGCCCGTTAATGTGTTCGATGGAGAAGATCGTGGTTTCTTGTCCTGGCTGCTCCACCACGGACAGATTCAGCAAGCTCTGACAACGCTGCATGACTATACCCAACCTTTACACACAACCAAGGCCTACGCACACACACCCCAGCGGTAGAACCACTCAGCGGCCCTCTGCACCATCTCAGGGGAGACGACGTGCCCACGACCCTCCTGCACCCACATCTGGCAGTCGCCTCCGACTCGGGCCTGGATGTCCTTGAACGCCGCATCTCCAAACTTGGGTGGGAGCATGCGGTCGAGCTGGCCGCACAGCGCAAGGATCTTCTTGCCGTCGTAGACGTCCGGTCGCGGGGCGGCCTCGTAGTACTCGCGCGTCGCGGTGGGGTAGTGCGCGGCGGCCTTGCCTGATGACTTGCCGAGCGTGTCGTTGCGCCGCGAGCGGGTGGTCAGCAGGTTGCCGAGCGCTTCGCCGGGGACGGTAATGATGGGTACGCCGATGCGGATGCGCGGGTCCTCACGCAGGAGGCGCCATACCACATGGCCTGTGGTCAGTCTTCGAGCGAGGGACGAGCGGATGTGAACTACGATATTGAGTACTCTTGGTCGCTCTCGGTGTCGACTTCGATTCTCAGGACGGTTTAACCTCGTTGCCTCACTCACCACCCATGGAGATGCCTGCCGTCATCCACTCGACAACCTCGCGCTCGTCGTGCGGGAAGAGGTACCCCGGGAGGAAGTCCATGAGGAGCTGCTGGTCTTGCATGCCGCCATCTGTCTCTGTCAGTGAAGTGCTTGTTCCCCTGGAGCGCAGACTCACAGACGGTGATTGCCATGGTCGCACTGGTGAGCAGAATCATGGGTCAGGCAGCGAACAATTGGTGTCAGCTCTAGCGCACATCCATAACGCGCTCGGAGCACACTCACAGGCGGTTCAAACTGGTTTCAAACCCCAAGCCGTCGTTGTTTCGCTGCCGGTTCCCGTGGTTACGTTGGTCCTATGGCATCAGCTACTCGCTCAGGCCGCGCGTGGATCGTCAACATGTGTAGCTCACCATCGTGACCACGATGACATCGCGTGTGCTCCTCTTCGCCTGCGCGTCGAGTCTGCGGATCTCGCCGAGCAGTCCCGAGGCCATCTGGTCGAGAAGGCTGGCCTTGCCCATCCACCCGTGTCCGAGAATCTGCCATTAGCACATACCCACGAGTAGAGAGCTGCTCGTGTGCCGCAAACTGGGTCGCGACTGTGCGCCCGGCCAGAATCCTGCACGAGGGCTCTCGTGCAACAATGGAGAGAACAGCGACGTACAATGGCAGCAATAGGACGTGTGCTCCCTTGGATCTCATCGAGCCCAAAGACGTTGACCTCCATGTCGACGAGCGTCACCGTCCGCTTGCTCGCGCGTGGGTGGTCCAGGTGGAGGATGGCATAGTCCATGACGTGCGCCTGGTCCATTGGACCGACCTTCTTCGGTTGGGCTGACATTGTGTCCAGGAGTAGTGAGGAGTATTGGTCGTTCGAATGCGATCTCTGAGATTGTGGTTGCATGCCGAAGTAAGAAGACGGCTTCGAGGGCCTGTGAGGTGTGATGGTAGACTCTTGGCGAGGTTGGCGGCTGGTCGGAGAGATGAATGCCGGCAGCCGGCTCGGACATGTCCGAATTTGCCGACGTGCCTGTCTCGACAACATCACACTGCGCCACACTATGGTGTGCCACAGCTGCGTGGTGTCAGAGTGCCCGTGTTGCAACTATGCACTTGGTAGTGGAACCTACCTGGACGGATTATTCTCTTCTACATGTACGCTTCGAGCTAAAACCATTGTTTGAGGTGTTTAAGGAATGAGTGCAATGGTATGTCACGGCTGAGCTCTCTCCTTTGATGAAGCAGTTCGATGAGAACGATGTTGCCTGGAACCAAGCACTGCGGGGTCATCTGGACTGAATGGGAGGGCAAGTGGGGCATTGTTACGACTACAACCACTGCCAGTCAGTGTTGATATGCGTGGTGGAGCATTTATTGGCACAGCTGGTCGGGTCGTTGGGTGTTAGTCCGTATTTCCTCCTCCTTTCGTAACTTGAGCTGTCCATGAAGAATCTCCCGGGCATAGCTTGGCACTAGCGAAGCCAGCGATAGTCCAACACATTTCGGTAGGGCACGTTGACCTGGCCGTAACCAACCAGGCAACGTTGACAACTTACTGGTCCACTCTCCTTGGGACGACATTTAGGCTGTCCTTGTTTCATTCACTTAACCCTTACTCGCAAGAAGCGTGGGTGCGTGGGGCCACAGTTATGACCAACGACCCCGTATTACGTCCGGCATCCATGCCAGCAATGTTTCCTTGCTCGGGGTTTCGTGGATTTGGCATTGTGTATCCTTCCAACGAGGTCGAACAACCCACAAGCTGAACTGTTGGGCTCCTGATTATATCGCTTTGCACCCACGAGCCTGTATCTATTCTAACTGGAGATGTTGACAATCCCGACCTGCTGTTGCTCTCGATAATACCCCTCAGTTTTACATCGTGTTACTGCCTCGATATTCGACACCCTTCGGGGACTACTCTACATGGCTACACGCTGGTGCTGCAGTCAATTTATTTTGTACTAGAGGGGAATTGGCATCGAGACACTTGCGTACCGAAAACCCCCAAATTACGGAGGCACCAGTCCTACGTGCTGCTCATACACTAAATATCCGTTTCCACTGGAATAAGCAACTCTGATCCATCACAAAAAACGTTTGCAGGTGACATTCCTCCACAATATTTCAATTTCCTAGGTTTGCGATTGACTTCCGCCGGTGCCAATTCGCTTCACAGTACAGGTAGGGGACACAAAGTTTGGAGGCGGCCACTTTGAATAGGGACGATATTGGGACCGGGTGAGTCGCATACAGCGGGAGTGAATCACTATCCCACTCGGACTAACCCACACCTACTCCAACCCTCAATGAGCAGCGGTGCCTACGTCCAAGCTCCAAGTGGTAGTCGCAATAGTTTGTGTCCCAACCTGCAACCCCATGACTCACGCGGGCTAATCTTCGTCGAGGAAACCCAAACAGCTATCATTTTAGTTGGAGGGAGTACCACGAGTATGACTCCCTCAGTCCCACACAACTCACGTCGTCTTCAATACCGTGTGCAACGCAATGGTCCATGCTGTGCTGGTCAGCTGCCCATGTAAAAACGCCACTGTCCAACACCACATGGAACTCCGTCGGACCATCATCGGCCCGACCAAGCTCCGGGCCAACACGGGTAACCGCCGGTCACAGCAATCGACTAATGTTCGGCAGCCACACTCCGCCATAATACCACTCACCGCGGCGCCGCGGGAGCAACGCGGAGAACAAGTAGATGTGCCTCAGTGATCGCCGCTATATCGAAGATGAACGCTCACAAAGGGAACAAGGATGCTCCACCGTGACTGATAAGCTCACGATTCTTAAAGCCACAGGGTCCCCCGACGTCGGAAGATGCCTAGCTCAACTGGCTCCAAGCAGCGGGTTTACCGGGGGGGGGGGGGGCGGTGAGCATTGCCTGCCATGCCACAGTGACGTTGGGACCGCTGCGCACGGTAATAGAATGTTTCTGCTTGGCCCGGGACTGAGGAGAAATATGGGCGCCGTCATTGGGGATGAGCAGCGCCTACTGCAGATATGCTGCTGCAGTTGATCGACGTGAGGTCTAGCGACCAGAGTGAGGTAATACCCTTGCCGTGATTGGCAAATACCATCAATCGCCGCTGATTGATGTGCGTTCAACCTTGTTCGTTGGAGCTTGGCCTAGCTTGGCATTGTGACGTGCTGTTTCTCGAGATCAGATCTGTCCATCTGCTTCCGATCTCCACTTGGGCGCAGTCAAGTCTTCACCACGGCACGTGAGTGGGTAGTAAGATGTGCAGTTGGAGGCACCACCAGAAAGAACAGTTCGGCAAGACCAGTCGGCCGTTTGCGGCATGCCCTGGTCCCGGACATGTCCCGAAGTGGCGCTTTCGGGAACAGTGGTGACCTCACCATGTGCTCCGAAAAATATGGGCATGATGAGGGTTTGGGAACGGACGGAGCTGTGATTTCATGTAAAGCTTGTTCGACAAGTTCGGCATGCCGATCAGGGGGCTTCTGGCTGTGCACAGGCACTCAGCTGATGTGCCACTAGAATGACGAAGATGACCGGACCTCAGGAGGTGTGGAGCAGGTGTGATTCTGTCGGTGTCTGCGTGGGGTAACAGACTGTACAGTCTGGCACCTCCTTGGAGGCCTTGACAACATATTGCCTTGGGGAAAGGGGAGAACCGTTACACCAATGCTGCACTAGGCAACTGTTACAGATGCCTATGCCCGTCACACATTTGGTGCACTCGGCAACTGTCACAAATACCTATGCCCGTCACAACTTTGCTGCACTCGGCAACTGTTACAAATGCCTTTGCCCGTCGAACATAATCCCCTTGCGCTTGGTGTAGTGCATGCTTGAAACGCACGCCAGTCGTATGTTGTTCTCGCCCAGATGGGCTCACAATGGCTCGGCAAAGTCGCTGGGGCGCTTGGCCAGCAGGAGGCTGCGCATTTGTTATCCTGTGGTACCCGCCGGCCGAGAAGTACGGCATTCCACGCGACCCGTCGCACGCGTGGTTAGCTCATCCCACCCGCGCGGTATGGTGAACGGGCCGCAGCTGTGCCCGCACCATTGCACTAGTGATTGGCGCCATTCGCTTCCGAACAATTGCAAAACGCCGATGGAATAAACTGCACTGTGGCGACTGCCCGATAACCTTGAACATGCAGTACCAATGCGGTTAGTCTAATTTGATACCAAGTGGTAGTATTGTTCTGTAACGAGCAAAAACATCGAGCTTTGTTCTATTCCAACGGAAGAACCGTACTCCGCACTCCGCCGACCTCCAAGTTGAGGTGGGGCACAACGCTCCACCATTCTCCACGCGGGTAGAGCTCCGACTCTCGCTTGGTATGGATCTCCAAACAAGCTCAAGCTTTCGTCATGACACGTCATGTTCTGGTTAGGGGTGTGCTTGCCATGCCCATTTCCCAAGCGATGGACAGTGCCAAGATTGGGGGTGCCTCACAGATGTTCAACTTTGGTGTGGTGGAGCTCGAGCGGGATGGAGGAGGCTGGCACAGTAAATTGTGGTGGGCTCTCCAAAGGGGAGGGAAGGGGGAAGGGACCTTCATTAAACAAACGTTGTCTTCGTTCAGGGTACTAAACGAACCCGGGGGTGGACTGAGCCTGTGCAAACAATGACTGTATCATGAGGTGCGAAACAAGCGAAAGGGGTTGCGTAAAGGGGCTCACGTAGAGGGGATCATCAGGCTGACGACCCTACAGTCTTGTCATCCCGTGGAGCCCGGACAAACAACGAGAACGGGGGGTGGAGTGTTGTGTGTGGGACATTTGGCTGGGCTGGTGGCTCGTATGTGTTCGTTGTGCCTGTGGTTACGGAAAACATCCCGTGTTCCACAGGGTAAAGGTGGATGAGGTGAATGGCTGGAACCGCCTTAAACGCGCTACAAGCGTGGGGTTTCGTGCTTTGACCTGCTTTAGTGCCAGGGTGATACATGACGACCGGAGCAAAGATCCTGCGCATACCCTGAGTGGCTTAGCTATGCTTGCCTTCAAGCCGGATCTAACAATTGACCCCGTACCTAGAGCTCCCGACCATGCGAACAAAGCAGTCAACGTCCCTGCGGCTTGCCCGCCCGACTGACATCCAAGACTTTTAAGTTACGAAAACGCGTGGCGCGTCCAGTTGGTGCCGAGGAACGGTGGCTTAGTCAAACCAGCTGTTCTCAGGAACGAAGGCCATGGGTGCAATTCGAGTGCTGTGGTTGGTTACAGTTGAGACTAGCAACCGCCGCTCCCGCAAACGACCTTGACAGGGCACATGGAGCAACTGTTGTTGTGGTCTGATGGGCACCTGGGCATCTAAGCCACATTGCCTCATAAGCAGAGCCCACATAGGAGACTTCTCCAGGCCTGAGGGTGATTGTATCGGGGTTTGAACATGGCGAACGGAGATCCACTCATTACACATTCCGTCCCCTGCCCTAACCTCGGGGCTGAGTAGGGTTACGAACGCTGTGCCGGAAGCATCGGCTTGGCAATGCAAAGATGGGGTGGGGCCATGCGCCCATGCATAGTTTGGTGTGACCGACTGTACGGAGAGTGCCGCCGCGATCGATCGGGCTGTCCTCTACGGCGTTGTATTGCGGCCACCTCGGGCTGCGGCTGTGTGTTTCGGGCAAACCCCTTCTGGTACACGTCTGTGTGTGGTACGTCGTCAAGGCGTGTTCGGTCGCGCGTTTTCGGTCTTAAACTCAAACATACGGGCAGGACGCCACGATTAACCCCATCAACGTATCAAAATGCCGGTGCATGTCACAAAGTCATCGAGACCCATTCGCACAAGGTGTACTAACATCCCGGGCCGATGTAGTGACGGCAGCACACGTTTATCAGAAAGGCGTAAAGCTAGGGGTACCGGGAAAATAAAATTCGGGGGCCTGGATTGGTGACGACAACCTGGTTCTGACCGAGTGCATGGTGAGGCCCCCCACACGTGATGCCGTCAAAACGCGGGACCACCGAGGTTCGGGGCATTACGAAAGTATTGGCAGTCGGGCGTGACAGGAATTTGGGTGGCAGGCCGAAAGTGACGCGGCAGGCGGTGGCGCGAGGGAGAGCCTCCGAGCCATTGTTTGGCTTGGGTGTGGCACTACGAACCTATTACGACACGGGTTGCAACAGTGAACTTCTTTCTTGGAAACGTCCTCGGGCCGTTCCCGCTCGCTGACCCGCGTCGTCGGCTGTTGCTGAGTACGCAGTTTGCCCTACGCGTGGTATACGCGCTTGTCTCTCTCTCGGTGTACAGCAAACTGTGGTGTCAACACAAGTGGTGGTGGCCTGGCACAGCCATTGCCACCGTTGGAAAAGGCATAAAAAGGCCAACCCTCGTCGCCTTCTAGACCCCCAGCTCGACCAGTTCTTCGACTCACCAACCCGACAAACACTCCTACACTCCTTTTTACTCTTCGACCTCTTTCACCATGAAGATTTCCGTCTTCACCGCCGTCGGCGCGCTCGCGACCCTTGTCGCGCCCGCCTCGGCCTTCCCTTTCATGTCTGGCGCCGATACAAAGACGCTTAACGAGATGATCGCCAAGTTCAAGTCGTTCTCTCCCGCCAACATTGCGGCTCTCGGCGACCAGATCAAGGCCGGTATTGATCAGGTCAAGAACGAGATGGGCGACGCCAACATCCCGAAGGCCAGCTCCGACTTCCTCAACACCAACTGGAAGAACATGAACCAGGACAAGATCTACCAGGCGTTCAACCTCGGTCGTTCGGAGGCGTCCAACCTCACCGAGCGCACCGACATTTTCGGCTTCGGTCTCGGCGAGGACGCCGACCACCCATGGCAGGCCCCCGGCCCCGGTGACATGCGTGGCCCTTGCCCCGGTCTCAACACCATTGCCAACCACGGTTACCTGCCGCGTAACGGTGTTGTCAACCCAGTTGAGCTCTTCATCGGCACCTGGCGCGGTCTCCACCTCTCCCCCGACCTCTGTGCCATTCTTGCCATTGTTGCTTTCCTCTTCAAGGGTGACATGACCACCCTCACTCTTTCGATCGGCGGCAAGGTCGGTCTCGGCGACGGTCTTTCTGGTCACGGTGCTCTCGAGGGCGATGCTTCAGTCACTCGTAAGGACGCCTACTTCGGCAACCAGTGGTCGGTCGTCCCCTCGCGCGTCGAGAAGCTCAAGTCCCTCATGCGCCAGTACGGCAACGGCGACATTACTCCCATGGTGCTTTCCCAGTCTCGTTACTGGGCTTGGGACGACTCGCGCAAGACCAACCCGAACTTTGACTTCAACCCGTGGCGCATGCTGGTCGCCTACGGCGAGTCGGGCTTCGTCATGGAGGTCCTCCGCGGCAACAACATCAAGTTCACCGAGGACATGATCGACGCTTGGTTCCTCCAGGAGCGCTTCCCCCAGGGATGGCAGCCCCGTATCATCCCCATGACTACCCCCGAGATTCTCGCCTGGGCCGCCATCTTCGAGATCCTCAAGCCCACTCTCCCCGGCTGGTCGCTCGGCATCAAGGGTCTCTTCATCCCCCTCCCCACCTTTGGCTCGCTTTCCAACTTCTTCGGCGGCATGTTCAACGGTGGCAACAGCGTCCAGGCTATCGGCTGCTCGGTCGGCGGCTCGTTCCTCGGCTGGTTCCCCTCCACCCTCGGCAACCTCTTCGGCGGCCTCAACCTCGGCGAGGTTGGCGCTCTCTCGTGCTAAGCGCGAACGTTCATCAGGCCCTAGGTCAATTAAGGGCCATGGCGCGCCCGCACTTTCCGTGTGCAAAAGCCAATGATAGTGTATTCAAAACACGGACCTTCATAACCATAGTCATGGACAGTAATTGTGTTTTTTCCTTGAGCAATAATTTTTGCACGCGTGGTCAAGGTTATTTGTCAGAATCATCGTGAGTGGGTATAGGTTGGGAGCCGAGACAGCCTGTGAATGCCTCGAGTTGAAGGTATTACAAGCTAAAGGTTGCTCTGGAGGACTACTGTAGGATTACAAGCTAAAGGTTGCTCTGGAGGACTACTGTAGGTAGTAAACTAACTCGGAGTGCCACACGTGTGAAATGTCGAGAGTAAGGTTATCGATCGGCGAGTCATGGCAGCTGCCGCCACTTTGCCCTCCACCACACCACTTGTCCTCCACACACTGAGCACTTCAAACTTGCCTCATCGCCTTCATTAAGCACCTCGTCCTCATGCTCCATCTCCGACAGGACGTGTGATTCCCCGTCATTCGCAGGGGGCCCAGCGTGGTGTCTTTGTATGTACTTACTCTAGACGTCATCGAAGTCGTTGACGACCACGATGATGATGATGACGATGGTGACGATCCGAGATAGGCGAGCTGTCAACTCTGTCGAGGCGTCGTGGCCCAAGTTCAATGATGCTGCTGCCTCGGGGACTTTGAGTAACTTGCGAACTCCGAGCGAGATAAGCATGCACTCGACGAGAAGGTCAACCATCTCTTCGTGGTTCAGACTTCCACTTGTTCGTGTGTGTTTGCTCTTCTCTGCACAGAGGGACCCCTGGCTTGCACCGAAATCGCACACCACCAAACGTTGGCCCATTCCGCTCAAGCAGCATTTGCTCACCAGGTAGCTGCCCGCGGTGAGGTGGAAGTGCGTGTGATGCCCGAGAGCGGCGTGGTGTTCACTCACCAACAAGCTCATATAAGCTTCTACCAGCTACTCCGAAACACTGGTCCGAAACACAACACGATATCTTGCTCGTCGTTCTGTGACAACAGACAACGCCATTGGAAGGGCAACACTGATCCAGCGCAGTGAAAGGGTCAGATCTCGACAACTGCAGGGTTAGTCACATCTGGGGCAGGTAAGATAGAACGCGATCGATACGCAGAGTGAGCCGCCTTGCTTGCAAGCTGATGCAAGTGGTGTGTGGTTTGGTTTGGTGGGCTGTGGGAATGGTGCGGCGAATTCGGCTCGGTGCTCGGCGAGCTCGGCATTCAGGGTTGCCGAGAAGTGGGCACCGAAAAGGTCGGCTCGAGCGGCTGTAATTCGCGTATATCCACTTTCGATGGGGAGAGAGGATGAACAGTGCAAGATGATCCTGACAGTGGAGTTGGGACTGCGAACATGGCATGCACACTGCTATGCATGCTCGCTAGCTGGCTCGCTTGACGCATTTGAGCTCAATGCTGGGTATTGCGCCCACATGTGCCGCACGCGCTGCACGTAGATACACCGGAGGTGTGACGGTAGTGCTAGCGGCGGGGGCCGATGCTGCGTGGCAAATGACACCGAGGGCGTTTGGCGGGCACATCGTGGCGTGTGGCGCCTTGCTTGTGCCGCGCCGGCTTTGCGTTAGCCGCACCCGCCGCGGTCACCAGCGGTGGTGTAGGCCCCGCACTTGCACCACACGCACCGTGCCGTGCCCTGTCACCGATGGTCAAGTCCAACCCCATGGCTCCAAATGCACTACTCCCTCTTCTCATTCTCTCCATCTTCATAACAAGTCGGCGTTACCTCTCTCCCGTCTCGCCCAACAATCAGCCTCGCACCCCTCTCAGAATCTCCACACTCCTTTCTCCCCCACACCCACGTCTCTCTCTACCACCACGATGTCGACCAAGCAGGGCTGCATCGCCGCGACCGTCGCGCGCCTCTCGCGCACCCTCGGGACGGTCGGGGGCGTCGACGGCGGCCTCATGGCCATGCAGTACAGCTCGCCGCTCGTCGCTGCCGCCATCCTCTCGCTTGTCAAGCTCCGCGCAAAGTCGGGCAAGGACCCGCTCGCGCTGACCAACCTCGCGGCTGGTGTCATCCGCGCCGGCGGCTCGCTCGGCGAGGCGCGTACCGCGATGCGTCTCTTTGGTAAGTCGGAGCTGCGATGACGGCGAGACGGGGCTACTGGGCGTGAATCTCGCCATCTCACCCGCAAAGCAGAGTGCTATGGGGCTACGGGGCGCGGACAAGGCGATGCGTCTCACCCAGCTCCCCAACTCTGCGCCTGGTTGGCTTACTCGGCCCACTCCGCCCTGCTCTTCCCCTGCGCCCGTGCGCCCAGAGTAATGCTGATACGCAGGCCTCGTCCCGATGATTGACTGGCTGCTCAAGCTCCACCCCAACCCGCTCAAGGCTCTGGCGGGTGCGATTTTCCGCCCCAGCCTGTCCAACTTTGACCTCTCCAACGAGCGCGTTTTCTCGACGTTCCGCATCATTGCGCTCTGCGGCTACTACGTCCAGGAGCACATTGCGTGGCTCGCTGGCAAGGGCGTCATTCCCCTCCAGCCCGAGACGATCAACAAGATTGTCATTTCGTCTATCCGCACCTGGGCGTGAGTTGCCGTTTGTCGTTTACCTCCTGTCCGGTCTGGTTTGCAACACGCTCGTTTTGGTTTGCCCCTGCGGATGGCGTCGGCTGCGTCCGGCTGTCGGCCGCCGGCTGCGGTCGCTTAGGGGCAGATTCCCATCGGTCAAGACCGTATGGCGCAGGGCGCATCTTGTTGTCGATACCAGAGGCGCAACGCTTCTGGCAACTGGTCTAACCGAAACGCGTCTTGCGAACCGCTTGTGCTGACCACCCCTTAGGATTGACGTCTTCCTCTCGTGCGGCAAGCTCCTGTTCCAGCTGCGCTCGCTGCGTGCGCGCGAACGCCAGCTCCGCAACACGCGCCCCGACGTGTCAGCCGCCGAGGCCGAGGGCTTCGAGCTCACCGACGAGAAGAAGGCCGAGTCGTCGACCGCGGGCACCAGCTCGAGCACGCAGGCCGCAGCCGCGCGTGCCCAGCTCAACGCCGACTGGGCCGCGTGGGAGATGCAGGCCATCCTCCAGTTGTAAGTGTTGCTGTCCCACGCACGACTAGTGCTGTTCGCTAACACTCGCAGCGGCTACCTCCCACTCACCATCCAGTGGGGCTCCAACGGCAAGCTCTGGTCCAACCCGCTCATTACCGCAGGCATTGGCTCCGTTATCGCGGGCGCTAAGCTCGTGGGCGCGTGGGGCCGCGCCGCCTAGGATGCCACCGTTGCGTCGGTGCCGTCCCGCGCAACAGCTCGGTCACGCCGCCCGGGAGCAAGCTATTGGAAAGGAAAAGGTCACAGGCGGCGAGACAGCAGTGTCAGGAGCAGCAGGAGTATCAGACGGCGATAGGAGTGGACGTGAGCGTGAGCGTGAGCGCGCACGCGAGCGCAAACGCGACGACGACAGTGGAACGAACACGAACGTGGACTGTGTACATGGTACGAATGAGCCATTTGCAGTAGTATCTAGTGTATGGAATCAGCAATGCCAGATATCGAAGTGTGGGGGGAGCCAAGAGGTCGAGGAACGTAAAGGGAGGTAGTCCCCGAGCACTGAATGCGCACATGGTGTCCCCGACCGTCGCAAACAGCCCGGGAATGTTGTCCAGAACGCATGTGCGCGGTTGGCCGTTCGTTTGTCAGCGCTGGTCTCGTCGTGCACAGCTAACGAAACTCCAGTCAAACGAGTCGTCGGGGGTTCTGGGGAGCCGGATGGCAGGGGCCGGCACCTATCGGTGAACGCCGATCAGTGACGCATCGCAGATGACCAACCCCATGACACGCACGTCATGTTCCCAAGCTTGACACCAAGCGCCACGCGGCGAAGGCTGCAATCTTGCTTTCGACGTTTGTCACTCGGTGTATTGAGGCCAAGTTTGTCGACTGCGCCATTCGTAGCAAGAACCTTGAACGTTGCAAGAACGATCACCTGGCGATAGGCTGTCGTCGTCGTCGTCACGATGGACGGGTTGCGTCCGACAACGGGACTTGTCGTAGGCCATGGAGCTGCCGGGCAGCTCCGTCCTCCAGTTAAACGGCAGTCACCAGGTCAGTCGTGCACTAAACGATGTGAGCACAGTCGATGGCTACTTGACATTTGCCTCGGGATTCGGCGTCTGGATGTCGGGGGGACGAGATGGTGCCAGTAGTGGCTGCTGTGCAGCTGCACCCCGTAGAGGGTAAGCCCCCCCTGTCCCCTGGTATCCCCGGTTCCAAGTCCTGCTCGTGTGGCGAGCGACGAGCCACGCGCCAGCTACCCCACTGCACCCAACACCCATCATTGACAACAATTATAACATGTAGATCTAACCCTACAAGCAGATGAGGCCTGCCGGGGCGTTTTCCGCTGCACTATACTCGTACAGCAACTAGTCTAACTCGCGGCCGAGAGGTTGAGCCCCGGCCGCGCACACCAGTGGGGGTGGGGTTTTAGTCACGGAAGCCCGAGGAGATGGTCTTGCCGTCGTCGCCCTTTGGACCCGTGATGCCCAGGGCCTTGTAGCGCTCCTCGATCCAGTCCTTGGCCTGCTTGCCCGTCTGCGCTTCGTACTCGGACACGCTGAGGGGCTTTTCGGCGTGGGGCGTAACGCGCAGGCCGTGGCGTTGGGAGGGCTGTGGGTTAGTCGGGGACGGGAGGGGGGCAGGGTGGCGTGCGAAGGATGATGAGGTGTCGAGGCCAAGAGTGGGAGGAGAGCGCGAGGTGCGAGGGTGGGTGGGGTTTGGAAACAACGGAGGTGCGGTTCCTTGCAAGGACACAAACCCCAGACCCAAGGAGCTCTGACGCAACGACCAGATCACTCACGTAGGCATCAAAGGTGGCCGAGTGGTTGACGATGCGGTTGTCCCAGATGGCGACGTCGCCCGCCTCCCAGCGCCAACGGACGGTCGAGTCTGGGCGTGAGTGTTTTGTCGCGAATCGTGATCGACGTCAGTACTCACCAGTCTGCTGAGCAAACCCATCACGAAGGAACTGGAGCACATTGTCGCTCTCGGCCTTTGGCACGCCGACGATGCGGGTGACAAAGCCGGGGTTGACAAAGACGGCCTTCCAGCCCGTGACGGGGTGGACGCGGACGACGGGGTGTACGGTCTCGATGGGCTCGCGGCGGGGAATCACGACCGTGTCGCCGCGCGAGGCCGCCTGGTTGAACCCCGAGTGCAGCGCAGACAGGCTCTCGAGGTAGCGCTGGTACGGCTTGGACAGGGACGAGTACAGCGCCGTCCCCGACGACCACAGCGTGTCGTTGCCCACGTCGGGTGTGACCAGCAGGCGCAGGATGGTGGTTCCTGGCGGCTGCATCTCGTACGTCACGTCCGAGTGGAAGAGCTCGGCGCGCGAAAAGGCGTACGGGTCCGGGCGCGAGTGCTTGTCCGTGTACACCACTGGGCGTTAGCGGGGGTTCGGGTTGGGCGCAGTTGCCATGGAGTCTCTCCTTGTGCAGAGGGGGGCTGGGATGGTGTGGGAGAGCGGCCTCGGTGCATACATGCCGCGGCGCGGCACGGACCCTGCTCCGTGCTCCTGCGAATGCCGCCACGGCCATTGGCCCCCGACGCCGCCCTACGCAAACCCTCCGAACACCGGCTCCGGTTGGTCCGGCGACGCCACCCCCGCGCTCACTTCCCCAAGCCTCCGCCTCAACCCTCCCCCGTTCCCCCCTGTCCCGTCCTGCCCCGTTCCCCCATCTCCCGTCCTGCCCCGTCGCTCCCCTCCCCCGTTTCCCGCCCCTCCCCCGTTTCCCGCCCCTCCCCCCGCCCCCCCCCCCCCACCGCCGCACAGTACGCACCAACCACATCGTCCAGGTCGCCACGGCGCGGCACCGCGTACGTCGGGTGCGTGTGCAGCGGGCCAAAGTGTGCGCCGAGCGCGCGCTGCTCCTCGATCGTGAGCGAGTGCTGCTTGCGGAAGACTGGAGTCAGCACTGGTCGAGCTCACGGTACGCTGCCGATGAGCATACTTACAGACGACACCGCGCTGGGCGACGAGCAGGGCGCTGGCGTTAGTCTCCATGTGCAGGGACATCTTTGGCCACCACGTCCTGGCCGGCCTGATAGCCAACGTAGGCTACTCGCGCCAGGCCAAGCCCCAACGCAACTCACAGGTCATCCCGCTCCTCGTCGCCCAAGTCCTGCAGGCGCACATCCCCCTCGATGACGGCGCCCACCGCAATGCCCAGGTCGCGCACGCGCCCGCCGCGCGCCTCGACGAAGGCCCGCAGGCGGGCGGCGTTGGGCGCGGCGAAGTGGCCGCGGTCGGTGATGTCGAAGAGCGGGAGGGGCGGGTCGGAGTGCGTGCGGATTGGGTTGTGGGCTGGGTGGTAGTGGTGGGGAGGGTGGGGGGGGGGGGAGGGGCAACGGAGGTGAAGGGAGGAGGTGCCGGGGGGTGGGAGGGAAACGGGGGTAGGAGGTGTGTGGGGGGGGAGGCAGGGTTGGTCGTGTGACCGCCTGTCGTCGACCAGAGCTTCACAGATGAGCACCAAACTGGACGGCGTGGTGCTCGTGTGACCAGCCCAAGTCCAGCAGGGCACAGCCAGCCGACGTCGGTTTGGCGGGAGCGGACGAGGCCGCCGTCGTGGCCACCCACGCCCCCGCAGCAGCAAGCTATTTGGCCGTCGCGGCTCGCAACTCAGCTCCACACCTCCGACCCCCCCATACTTCCGAGCCCTCTCCCGGTCTGATGCACTCACGAAGAAAGTCGGCATACGGATAGTCCTCGTCGACAGCCCCCAGAACCTCGCCCTAGACATTAGCTCCTTCCCCTTCTCCTTGAACCGAGTGGACCTGGACCCCACACTCACGACGTAGTTGTACGGATCGACAAACTGCGCGTCGGCAGCGGGAAGCGCGGCCTTGAGGGCCTGGAGGTTGTCCGTCGACGCGGGCGGGGTGGTCGCGACGGGTGCCATTGGGAGTGTACTTGGTGGAGAGGAGAAGTGGTAATGGTCAACAGTGAGGTCGTGTGAGCAAGAGACAAAAGTCGGGTCAATAACGAGGCTCGTCTATCCGCGCGGGTATATATGCCCAGCGAGCGTCGAGCGCCACGACGTGCCCCGCGCCACGACGGGCTAACCGCCTCGACAGCCCCGCGGGCAGTGTGGACAGACGACTGGCCGGCAGACGACTGGCCGAAGACGACTGGCCGACGTACCCCTTGCTGTTGACAACTGCCACTGCAGCACGCAATCGCACACCTCCCAGGCGTAACGGCACGCCCGATTTCGACAATTCGACAGGACAGGTCGCGCGTCCCGCCACGCATCCGCCACATTTGACGCCACGTGCCGTGTTCCTGACGAAAAACGGCGCGTCGGCGCGTTCGGCGCGCGCGGTGGACGCGTCAGGGCAAGTTGGAGGTGGGACCCCGGGTTTTAGCTGGGTGGCGCTGGGCGCGGTGTTGTACTCGCCGTGAGGGTGTGGATGGCCCCTGGGGGCTGACCTAGGGGTTGCGTTGGGTTATTCGGGGATGGAACTCGGGGTCGGGCTCGGCGAGGAGTCAGCTTGGACTGGGCTGTTGCTCGGCCATGTTCGCTGGACCACTTGGCCGAGGACGGAATCCAAGCGGACCGCTACTGCTCACAGGAGGGGTGGGAGGTGCAACAGCGTCGGTCTGCCATAATGCTGTTACTGCACATGTCCATGCGCATGCAACAATAGGCGGGGCAAGACAAGCTCCAGATAAGACCAGCCATACGCCAGGCACAATTACATCTCCGTCAAGTCATGTCGTGCCCCGCTCGGACCGTCGGGGAGTCACGGACGCAATAGTGGCGGAGGAATACCAACAGTGGTGCAGTCGTCATGCTGGCACGGATGGTGCAAGCGATAGTTGGGACGGACCTCTTGAGGCTCGGCAAGCTGTATCAGCCACGATATCACGGGCAGACTGACATGAGCGTGCACGTCGGCAGTTTGGGACCTGGCTCGTAAAGCTCTAAGGCCGCCCAGTAGTGAGGCAGTAGTGAGGTGTGCAAATGGGCGATGAGGTCGTGGCAGAGGAACGAGGGGTTATGCTGAGATCTACCGACGGCTGCTCTGACTGAGGAAAGTGGATTCTCCCTGCCGCGAGTGACGGCACGAAACTCTCTCTCCGAGCCATACAGCACTGATGGGTGTGGACGCAATTGGCGAGAGCAGTGAGGTCATAGTCTGGGTTGTCAACGGGTCATCGCTGGCGTCGGCCCCAGAGGGGTAGTAGGACTTACTGGGGCTCCCTCTGACAATTCTAGCAGGTCTAGCTACATTCCCCCTCCGTCCCAGTGATGAGTTGTCAAACTCACCGAGGGGGGGCAACTGGCACACTCTACAGAGGTAGCGAACACTCCACAGCAGGATGAGGCACACCGACGTCTCGAAAAATCTCACATCGAAATCTGCAGCACATAGGTTGTCTGATATTATGCCCGGAATATTGTGTCCTCGGCCCCGACGGCGTCCCGAACCTCACACACCCACATGGCCACAACCCCGTCCTGTCTCAGGCTTGTACCAGTTGCAGTTGAAGTGTTGGGGCAGCTTCTTTTGTGGCCCGTCTCAGTGGGGTGAGTGGTAGGGTTGGTGGTCGATATTGGATGACTGACAGGCCAGAGGGGAGAGATGTCGCAAGTGGGTATGTAGGTGCTCCCGCTGGGGGGTTGCTCCCATCCACGATGAGGCATACTTGCACTGCGAGGGGAGCTCCTGGAGCCCGGAGGTGCGAAGACAAGCCAAATGAGACGTAAACAGCTGAGCAGGACGCCGGGGCCAACATCAGTGCTGAGACCTTCCCAAGTGTCGCAAGGTATTCTCCACACAGGCGCGGACTACCATACCCGCCCACGCTTCGTAGGGTGGGAGACATGCATCGATTAGCATCACGTACAACCCTCCCTCTTCTGCTTCTTCCAGTCCCCTTGGTCCGTCGTCGCCGCTGCCGCGCACTTTGTTCTCGTTCCTCCCGTCGTCTGTCTGCCATCTTCCGGGACGCTTTCTTTACAGCTTGGCCGCCGCCTTCTTGGCCCTGGGACGACGGGCGGCCTCGGCGCCAACGCTGTGTGTGAGTGGGATGCCGTCTGGGTAAAGTTGGAGCACGCTGTCGTTTGGCCGTTGCCCCAGTTGCCGTTTGGAAGCGCCACGCGGCACGTTGCACGCCACACTCACAAGTTCTGGGTCGCCTCCATCCTGTACACGCCCTTGGAGTCTGGGATGAGGTAGACGCCGTAGTTTGTCTTCTGGTCCGGGTCGGTGATGGAGCCGATGAAGGCCGAGACGACGTCCTCGATCTTGGCGTAGCCGAAGCTGGGGTTGGGGTGGACAAAGTCCTTGTCGAGAATGTTGGTCTCTGCGGGTTAGCGGGTAATGGCAGGGGGGTCGAGCCGGAGGGAGGGAGGGCCTGGTGGGCCATGTCATGCTGGGAAGCCAAGTAGTCCACGGAGACAAGCTGAGAGTGTGAAACAATGACTTACTGGAAAAGTAGGGGCAGACGGTCGCGATGCGGAGGTTCAGGTCGTTGCCAGTCGCGATGAGGCCCTTCTGGATACCGAGGATTCCGCTGCAGAGTCAGTCTTTGCTCTATCGATCTTGCCCTCGCCCAACTCCGACTCACGCCTTGGCAGCGCCGTACATGACGCCGTCCGAGCCGTAAAAGGACGACATGGAGCCCGTGAACGCAATAGCGCGCAGGCCTGGGTCGGCGCGCTTGTCATTGACAAAGTGGTAGAGCGCAATGCGGGCCGTGTAGAGCACGCCGGTGAGGTCAATGTCGAGCGTGGTCATGTTGGGCTTGGTGAGCTTGTCCGGCGAACCGTCTTGGCGCGGGTCGAAGCGGCCCACCTCGGACACGCCTGTGGTGTCAGCGGCACCCCACCGGAAAGGAAGAGAAGCAGGCGTGGGTGTGCGTACCTGCATTCGGGAGGACAATGTCAATGTTGCCAAAGGCCTTGATGCCGAGCTCGAAGAGGGCGACCTGGTCCTCCCACGACGTTACGTCGCACTTGCGCGTGATGGCCATGCCGCTGCGGGTTAGTGGGAAATCTGGAGGTGCGAGTAGGTTGGGTATGGTACGACCAGTAACACCCCCGTGGCCTTCTACACCTAACACTGCCAACCATGCTTCCCATTTACAGCACCAGCAGATCTTCGCCCCATTGACCAAACTCCATCGCGACCCTGCTCCTTCGCATCTCACAGCAGCTACCGGACACTTCCCACTCACCCGGCATTAGTCACAAGCGCCGCCGTCTGCGCGAGCCCCGTCTCATTAACGTCCCCGAGCACGACGTACGCGCCGTACTTTGAAAACTCGACCGCGAGCTCGCGGCCAAAGCCCGACCCCGCGCCCGTGATGAGCACGACGCGCTCGCTCAGGCGATCCGTGTGCGCATAGCACTCGTCAGTCGACAGGGCGGGCATCGTGGTGTGTGTGTGAAGCGGGGTAGGGGCCGGGCGGGGTAGTGCAGAGGGAGTAGTCAGTGGTGGGGAGGGGGTAATGAGAGTGGAACGGGTGGGAATGTTATGCGGCAAGTGTTGGCTAGGATGCAGTTGATGGCGATGGCGGTGGTGGGTATGACGGGTGACATGGGTAGCCGGCAGTGGCGGTCTGGGCGCTAGCCGGCAGTGGTCGGTGGTGTCCGTTGATCCGGAGGTGACCGACCACGGGTGGGCGGTATTCGGGACCGGTCATACCACGTGGCATTTGCCGAAATTGCCAAGAGATCCAAGAGGTCGAGGGATATATGCCACCAAGCCATGGTCGAGCGTCGAGGTCGATGCATGCACCCGATGCATGGCCTTGTATCGGGGTGGGCGATAAGATAGGTCGAAAACGCTGCTGACCGAATAGCATGGTGTGGATTGACATGACTCTCATACATGACTCTTATAAAGACGTCAAGTCGCATTAATGATCAGGAAAGTGCGGGAAGTATCTCGATAATATGTTGCTTGTAGCGATACTCCATGTCCTCCAGCACCAAATGTCCCCCTTCATCAACCATTTGGAGAGAATGAAAATCTAAGGGGGTGGGACAGGATGATTCTACCTTGTATCAAGCTCCATTCCCTAAGTGTTAACAGTTGTCACGTACAATTCCAAGTGGGTCGATTATACACTTTGTTACCCTATTATATCGCAACTGCCTGGGTATGCAGTGAGGCTAACTACAGACCTGTAAACTGACAATACCATATTGCCCACTAAGGAGGATACGAAGTCGGGCTGTTCAGCAAGGGATCCCCATAATCGGACTGAAGATAAACCACCAACCCCGCAGATATGACACCCATAATTCAATGGCGTTCAATATCCTGCTCCGACTGTGACAAGCTGAAACCGCACATATGAAGACACAGGCACTGTCCGAGAGGATGAAGTCGCCACTTCGAGGCGGGAGAATCAAGCTTGCCCCATTCTTGTGGGATATCGACGGCTGCCTGCGGCACCGTGAACCACTTACCATCCAGCAGCAGTCATGGCACTTCATGGTGGCGTAGGCGTCGCGTAAACCGTGAGCTTAGAATGGGGCGGGGTGTTATCTCCTGTCACCACATGCCAGTTTGCGAGATACCCATCTTGACTTTGCCCCCCGTGCATGGCAGAAATGGTGCGACCAAGCAACCCCCACGATTCACATGACAAAGAGAAGTGCTTTCGACGACCTACAGTTACAACCCAATTTGCGTTCGGTACAACTGGTTTCCAGGAACAGATATTGGTGTAGGAGGACAGAGTATCTGATATGGTGGTCTGGGGTTGAGGAAGACGGATCTATTAACATAGCACCCATGCTTCAGAGTGGTGTGGAAGGGCGACGAATGATTGAGATACAGGGGCAGGAGGATAGTCCGATATCGACATTGGGGCCTTCGAAGTGTAGACTGCCCGCGAGATGCAGACTCAACTTGAGGATGGCGACAGCCACATCAAAGTTCTGGTGCTAGACGGTGCTGGCGGTGGCCCTAGTCGATGGGTCGTTCGCGTTGCCTGGCAGCACTCCCAGGCATGGCAAAGCCGCCATCCTTTTAGCATCACCTCTCACCTGCAGCGGTGTGGCGACGTGTCGATGAATGAAATTCATCCAGTTGGCTCCTCGACGGTATTCGGGGCTCCTGGTGGGAGAATGGATAGCGCCGAGTTACCATGCCATTGCAGCCATAGTGGTTCCCATCGGGTATAGTAATTGGGACGAGTGTTGCAGTATATGGTCTGGATTTGGTTGGACTGCCACAGATGTTTTCTGGTTTGCATCGCTGTCCGACAAAGTCGCCACAGATCAAGGATTGATCCCGAGTGTCAACTTTATTATGGCTCAAGCATTGGAACAGCCGTCGACAAGAGGGTTGTGGGATGGATCGGGGAGAGAGTGGTAGAGTGACACCTCTGAACCTTGCCTTGCTGTAGTTGGGCAACTCGCGGATCACAACTGTGAGGTAGGGGACGGTCAATTGGGGCCGAAACTGCTCTATCGACGGCTGTCGCTCTTGGGTCAGAATACAGGTATTATTAGTAACCACCATGAAGGTGGTCGGGCCGCCCAAGCATAAACGCTGCGGCCACAAAGGGCCGCTCACCGCCTCACTCATGCGGGCGCTCAGATCACTTTGAGGGGTGCAAAAGTGTTCTTGAGCTTCTGACCAGGTTCCCGTGCTGTCGCCCACGGCCATCCACCTGCACGCATCGCGGCGCTTTGTGCCTCTCGTCCCTCGCGTCTCGACCGCGGCCCAACTCTCCGTTGCCAGGTGAGACCATGGCCATGGGACGAGGGGATTTCGCGGTGTGGGTGCATGAGTGTGCCACTCAGACGGGCGCCGGTATTTCCGCGGTCCCAACCGGTGGCTCAAATAAACCCACCACAACTTTCGCACCCCGTCCCACCCCACCCTCTTCAACGCGCGATGCAACGATCTTGTTTCTTCTCTTCAGCCTCTCCTATTCCGCTCCGGGCAACGGTCGCGACGACGCTTGCGTCGGTCGCCGACACCTCACAGCCCGGGCCGCGTGCTAATTGGGAGGCAGAGTGACGGCGCGGATCCCTCGCCTTCCTCGGAGGGTGGGGTCGAGCCGCGTCGCACGCTCACGTATCTCCCGCCTCTTCTTTTGTGGAGGGGTGGGTCGAAGAGGGGCGGACATGTCTCGCTCCAGAGTGTTGGGGAGATGTTGGGGGGAAAGGCGGGGGGGGGCAGTGTGGTGGGCGTGGTAGCGATGCTGGTCGTACTCTGGATGTGATCTGATGCCTTGAATGCATGGTACTGGGGTTGTAAACTAACGAAGCGGTGGGCGGGAAGCATCGTTTGCCTGACCTATCAGTGGACAATGGGGGCCAAGGGGCCAACGCGAGCGCGCAGAAGGTGCTAGCAGCCAGCCAAGGGAGAGGGGGAGATGGGACTGTATGTAGATGACAATTGGGCCTTGATGTGCACAGACTGCCACATGATGGGACTCGCATGGCACGGAGCAGAGCCAGAGATGCGCTAGCCGCTGCAGAGGCACTGCATAAGGGGCTATGGTACCCGCAGTGTATCAGCACGACTGCACGTCTAGAGTCGTGCTCGGCTGCGTCTGCAGTGCAGCGCGAGGTCGGATGGGATGGGATGGGATGGGATGGGGTGGGATGGGATATGACTATCTGGAGGACTGGCTGGTGGCGCTCAAAGTGCCTCATTTGCACATTTCCGCCAACGCCGACAAAGGCAAAGAGGCGAGGCACTAGCACAACCGTGGCACCACCCACTCAGCCAGGCAGGCCAGACGCCACCACGCACAGGAACGCACGCACACACGCACGCAGGCCAGGCTGCAGGCTGCACCGTACCGTACCGTACGCTGAGAGATTGATTGCACGCAGGCCTGTGTGGATTGCACTGCGAGTGTGGCACTTTGGTCGAGCATCCTCTGTGCAGCAAGCGCCACCGTCACCCCACGCACACCCACCTCCTTCCCATCTCGACGAGCAAACAGCATCCACCATCGACCTCGCCATCCGCACCTCCCCACATCCCTTCCTTTTCACACCCCCACTCCTTTATCGCCACCGCCCCGCACGCCGTCCACTGCGCGCTCGACACTTTGCGATTCGTGCGGACCTCTGCGTGCGCGCGGGAAAAATCCAAACCCGCACATTCTCTGTTGCCGCCTACACACGTTTTTCGCCACGAAGCGATTCTCTGTGGACCATGTCCCTCCTGCCCGAGCACGGGGCCATGAGCGGTGCGCCCAGCACGCGGCCCGCGACCGCGGGGGGCCGCGCGCCGTCCGCCGACGATGCGGGAGGCGGGGGTGCGGCGAGTGGTGCACCAGCTGCCGACGGGCCGCCACCGCCTTGGGGAGAACCGCCACCAAAGTCGAGCCCGACCTGGCACACTAGTGCTACTGCTCATACTCGCACTCCCTCTTCCTCGTCTACACCCGCTCACCGTCACCCACTTAACCACCCATCCGCGTCTGCATCTGCATCTGATCCCAACGCCGCCGTTCACGCCGCCGCCACTCCCGCCGACGACGGTGACGCACGCCCCGCGCACACGCACAGCGCCGCCCGAGCATCCGACCGGCCGCGCGGTGCATCCCCAGCACGTTTGCCCGATCAGCACCCCGCCGCCACTGCCACTAGCACTGCCACTGCCGCGCCGTCCCCGCCGCCATCACACCACCGTCATCCGCGCTCCGTATCGGCCGCGTCGTCGGTCGACCTCAACCCCAACCCCAACCCCCAGTCTCAATCACAACCACAATCTCAATCCCAACATCCACTGCGCTTGCACATGCGCACCAACGCCGACACACACGACGACCCCATGGACGGCACCACACCCACCACACCCACCGTCCCTGCGCTCCCCGACAAGCCCAACGGCACGGGCTTCATCCTCCGCATCCCCGCCGGCGCCGGCGCCGGCTTCCACTCGCCGTCCACACGCGATACGCGCGCCGACTCTTCGCGGGCCGACTCGCCCGCCGCTGCTTCTGCCGGCAAGCGCAAGCGCCGCTCAGAGTGCGTTCCTTGTTTCCTGTTTTCCATTATTCCTTTTCCTGTTTCAATCATCACACTCGAACCAGAATCACCAGAATCCACTTGGCCACTGCACCACACCACCTTGCACACCTGCCACATTGGTCACGATTGCACATCCCATCCTCCATCTCCACATCTCCACAATACCCGAACCCATGCGTCTTAATTTCATCCATGACTAACATGCAAAGTAACCCTCCGCACTCGTCGACGCCGCTGTATCCGCGCCCGCGCCGTTCGGGGCGCGGCTCGTCCCCGGGCAACACGACGCCGGCCGCGGGCACGGCGACATCACGGGACGGATCTTCTGCGCCCAGCTCGCGCGCAACGCCGGCAGCGCCGGGCGACGTCCCTGCAGGCGGTGCGCTGAGCATCTTCGCCGAGGGCGGGGTGGAGCGCGACGTGGCCGACGAGGTCAAGACGATTGTCGGGCCGTCGGCGAGCCGGACGCTGCGCGAGCGCGAGCGCTCGATCCGCGAAGACTCTGCGTCGGTGGCGCTCGCACGCCCCTCGCGCGGTGGCGAGACACATGTGCGCTCGGGCGTGTCGGCGTCGGGACGCGGGCGGCGCGTGGGCGGATCCGCTAGGGTCACGTCGACGGGAGGCGGCAACGGGGCCGTCACCACGCGCAAAAAGGGAAAGGGCAAGGTAGACGGCGACTTTGTCAACCAGGACTTTTGCTCCGTGTGTAAAGGCATTGGCCGCTTTCTGTGCTGCGACGGTTGCCCCCGCAGCTTTCACTTCATGTGCCTCGAGCCCCCGCTCCGCATCGACGAGCTGCCCCAGGAGGAAACATGGTACTGCAAAAACTGCCGCAACGACCGCGTGAGTTGTGCTGTGTGCTGTGTGTGCGAGCGTAGCGCCACCGCCGCTCGCGTCCGCTCCGTGTGCCGTGTGATTGCTCCCGCTGACCACCAGGGCGAGATTGGCACCGTTGACAACCCCGCACGGGTCAAGGACAAGCCGATTGCGACCGTGTTCAAGACGCTCGTGTACAAGGTCGAGACTGAGAATCCGGAACAGTTCCGTCTCCCGGTGGAGATCCGCCAGTTTTTCACGGGTGTCTCGACGGGTCTCCGGGGTGAATATGTCGACGCCGAGGGCGCGCGGAATAAGCTCGAGTGAGTGGGCGTGTGGGTGGTAGGGATGGATCAACGGCGCTTGTATTTCAATGGATACAGTTCCTTGTGCCGTGGTGTTCCATAACGGTCTTGTTGTGGCTTTGCTGACGATACAGCCGCAAGGGGTACCCGGAAGAACGCGACCCGACACGCTTACGGGACTCGAAGCAGCGTCCGGTCCAATGCTACAAGTGCGGCGGGAGCGCAGTGCCAAAGCACACGTACACGACGGACCCGGAGTCGTCGTGGCGGGCAGTCGTGTCGTGCGATTACTGCCCGCTGCACTGGCACCTGGACTGCCTGTCGCCGCCACTGGCGACCATGCCCAACCATGCGCGCAAGTGGATGTGCCCCAACCACGCCGAGCAGGTCATGCCCAAGCGGCGCACCGTGCGCAACGGCCTCGACACAGTCGACGTCGCCGCGCCCGGAGAGCACAATAACGGCAACATTGTCGTGATCCCCGACGATGAGCCCCGCCCCGCCATCCCGCACGAGGACATGGTCATCAACAACCGCAGGTACCGCGTCCCCGAGCGCATCATTCAGCTCGACTTTTGGAACAAGCTCCGCCTCGGCCGCGCACCCCGCGAAGCCCCCGCACGCGCAGCAAAGCGCATCCGCCTCGCAGAGGAGACGGTCCTCAACTCGACGCGCGAAGATCTAGATGCCGCAAGTCTCATCCTCGCGCTCGCAGAGACGCCCACAGCACCTACACCCTCTACCGCAGCCCCGGCCGTAGCCCCAGCCCCAGCACCACCAGCCAGCGCTCTGCCAGCGCGCTCCCTCTCCCCGCCCCGCCGCACGCGCACACCGGCAGGCACATCCACGCGCCCCCGCGCTTCCTCCCCGGGGCCCAGGCGCAGCACCGCCAGCCCCCGCCCCCGTCCCCGCGCCTCGGAGGGCCGCGAGGGCCGGGAGGGTCGCAAGGCGCCCAACGGCAGCGGCGCCGGTAACGGGAACGGCGCAGCGAGCGACGGCTCACACACGCCCACGAGCGGCAGGAGCAGTAATGGCGACGGACCCCGCCGTATTACTCTCCGCGTTACGCGTCCCGAGTGAGACCGCGAGAGCGAGTCCGGGCGAAGCTGATGGCGGAGTGGGTTTGGAAAGGGCATGGGTGGGGGTCCGTATGGCGTGAGCGATAGTGCGTCCGAGTATTCTCCAGCCTCCAGTTGGAATCTCCAGTACCCAGGACGGCACCGATCGCCGACGCATCAGCCGTGACCCGGCCGTGACCCGCCCCGCACGGCCGAACCACAACCAGCCCGAGCCACGAGCCGCCAGAACCGAGCCCGATACCCACAAACGAGCGTATCTCCACAAAGGACGACTCTACTGCTCCCCAACCGCGCCACATCACTCACGCGACGTGGCCAGCTGCGCACCTCAGCGCCGACCATGCTAGCGCTTTCCCCGCTCCCCCGCTCCCCCGCGTTCCCATCCCCAATCCCATCCCCATGCCCAGGTTTAACGGTACCCGCGCTGCTTGCCATACCTCGTCCCATGTATATCACCGCATCCTGTCCCCTGTCCTGTCCGTCTACGCATGCATCGGGTCTATGTGCAGTCTGCAGTCGAAGTCACTGCTCGTTTTGTCTAATGAGCCGAGTCTGGGTATGTTGTGCTGCGGCCGCCGCTACGGCCAATTCTCGCCTCGCGAAATCGGGAGGTCCACCTGGACTCGGGTTCTTGGTCGCCAATGCCATCCCCTCCCCACCTCAAATCCTCTTTCCTCCCCATCTGTCCTCCCCACTTCGCACCCCCACTCGCCCATCCCCCCCACTCCCTCCCCTCCCCATTCCCACTCGCCCGTCGCCGCGTCGCCCTCCGGGCTCCTTGCTCGGCCCTTAGATAAGCTTGACCTGCTCGGGCTCATTGACCGCCGGGTCATTCCCATCCAGGAACCGCATGGCCATTTCAAACGCCACAAACGTCGCGCCATTGGCAAACGGCGACCTCACAAGCGTGGGGGTGAGGCCGCCGGTAAACCCACGCCAGCCCTGGGTGCGCCACAGCTGGCGCGCGCAGTCGGCCATGCCCGTGTACTTGCGCTGGGCGGGGTTGAGGGCGTCGGTTTGGAGGCGGGATTTGATCACGTCGAGGGGGTAGATTCTGGTGGTTAGTGGGGTGTGGGGTGGCGTTGGGTGGGGGTGTGGGGGGGCAGGGCGGGAGGGGGGGTTTGTTTGGAGTGTTATGAGTGGTGGATGGAGAGAGTGGGAGGTGTGCGCTCAGAAGTGCAATGTCGGTATGCGGTGGGCCCTTGGTACAAAGGCTAGAGTCCAAGGGGAACAGCCAGCCCGACCAAGCGAGGGGAGTGAGTGCAATAGCAACAAGAAAGGCCTCTCGACGAGAGACTGCACTCGACGCGAGCCCCCACTCGACGACACACCACCACATCACTCGCGAGCCGTTCCATCGCAATCTCGCTTCTCTCTCCCGCCCTGCTCGCCCTTCATAAACCGGTCCAGCCCAATCTGGATATTATTCCCCCGCACATCGCAGAGTCAACTCACGTGCCCCAGAGAGCGAACCCGGCCGAGGCGCCGTACGCCAGCGCCGTGAGCGGGGAAATGGTGTCGCGCGCGCAGTTGTAGACCCGGCAGTGGCGCTGGACGAGGTACTCGTAGAGGAGGAAGTAGGAGCTGGGGCGTTAGTGGTTGGGGTTGGGGTTGGGGTTGGGGTTGGGGTTGGGGTTGGGGTTGGGGTGTTGTGGGGGTGTATTTGTGCGGGCATGTTCGGCAGGGGTTGGGTGGGGCCGGGGGGGGGGGGGGGGGTATGGGGGGG
>JAMFRD010000014.1:342148-468423 GCA_025502685.1 Pascua sp. PH4015B
CCGGGCGGCCCCCGGGGGGGCCGTGGTAAAGATGGGGCAACGAGAATGAGGATGACGAAGAGGATAACGGCGAGCAGAGATGAGAGAAGGAGACGGGACAGGGAAAAGAGACAAGGACAAAGACAAGACGGGGACAAAGAGATGAGGCTGGCAGACAGCAGTCCACACCGAGGAATGCACAGGACAGGCCAGGACTTTGGGCTTGACGCGGACGGTGACAAACTGGTCGTCACCGATTCCGTCTGTCGCGTTCACAATTTGTCCACGACCGCGGTCCCTCCCCCTTCATCCTGTGGTCTCTGCCTCTGCCTCTCCAGCTCTCCGTCCACTGCACCCTCGATCTGGCCTTGAACCCAGATATGCCATCCTCGACCTGTTCATCCTTGGCTTCTCGGCAGTTCCCTCTCGTGGCTCTCTCGTCTCTCTCCCTCTCCTGCCGTCCGTCCTCTCATCTCGGCCACGTCTTCTCCACCACCTCGTCAACCTAGGATCCGACAGGCCCATACGCCCTCCCCGCCACACATCTCAAGCTGCGCCGCCCACCTCATCCGAACCTCGCTGCGCCCCACCGCTGCCTACTTCGCGCACCTCCGCACTTTGCCTCCCCCACCCCCAACCACTCCCACCTACCCCTCCGGCTCCCCCAGCCCGGCCAGCCCGGCCAGCCCTCCCACCCCGCTCCCACTCCCCATTCCCCATTCCCTCCCACCTCGCCTCGGCTCGGCAGCACTCACCCATAACCAAGCCCATCACGCCACATGGTAGCGACCTGCCCCTTGAACAAGCCCGCCAGTCCATTGGCCGCGAGGAGCTGGCGCGCACAGTCGAGCGGGCCCTTGTAGATTGCCGGGGTCGGCTGCGTCTGGAGGCGGATACGAATGTGCTCGACGGGGCCCGCGACGACTGTGTTGGCCACGCCCGCGATGGCGCCCGAGGCGTACAGTTCGCCTGGGGCGTTAGCTCCACCCGCCATTATCCCTTTCACCCAGGAACACACTCACCAAGACTAAGCTCGCGCCCAGGGTCGCGCCGGGCAAACTGGCGCTTGGCCCACTCGAGCGCGCCGAATTGGATCGACACGCACGCGCCGATACCCAGGAGCGGGGTGAGGGTCCCCTGTGGGTTAGCTCTGCGTCTGCATTGTCCCTTGTTCTGTTTCGTTGTAGCTCGATGTATCTCGATGTATCTCGATGTATCTCGTATCGCGTATCTCCTCTCGCGACTCCCTTGACACCCCAACGCCGCTGTAAAGAGGACTGGGACGGCCACCCGGAGGCCAGAACGCCCGAGTCGTCTGCAGCCCCGCCAGACATGGTCGCGTGTACACATCGACCAGAAGTCGCGGTACTCGAACGCGTCCTCTGGTCGATCCGTGGTGTCTCACTCCGTGCCCGTCCGGCGCGGGGCGTATTCACGCGTATCGCGCTCTGTACCCAGTCGGGCGACACACCGGGCTCGGGCCTGGGTCCGGTTTGTCGCCTGCTCTGCACACTCCACCCACACTCTGCACACTGCACACTCTGCACTCTGCACACACCACTCCCTCCGCCTCGCTCACGACCCCTCCACTCTCCACGATCCCACCCGCTCGCTCCAGCTCTTGTCTCCACGGCCCCACTCGCTCGTGCTCGCTCGCGCCAGCTCTTCTCTCCACAAATCCCATCCGCTCGCTCAGCTCTTCTCTCCACGTCCGCACTCGCTCGCTCCGCTCGCTCGCGCTCACCTTGTAAAACCCCAACGGCCCCTCATTCTTGAGCAGCTTGGACGCACAGTCGAGCGGGCTCGAAAACGTCCCCGCAGGCGCGGTCTGGATGCGGACCTTGACAATGTCGAATGGCTGGGTTGTTAGTGCGTGTCCTTTGGGTCGTGCCTCTATCACTAACCCCCCTTCCCCCTCCCCCCCCCCCCGGCGTCCCCCCCGCCTCAACCCCCCCGGGAGTCCGACTTACTTGACCAACAAGCACCTGCGCCATGCCGCCGATCGACCCCGCCGTGAGGTCCTTTTGCGTCTGCGTGAGTCCCATCGTTCCGAAAGTGAGTCGAGTGTATGGACAATGGACGAAAATGGGATGATATGGGATGGGGGTGACAGACTTTTCCCCAATGTACTCGGCACCGTAGCGCGGCGGTAACCGAGGCCAGGCCTGTGCTTCGTGGAAATAGCTGCACGCGGGTTGCCCAGCGATAAGCCTGGAGCCTTGGAAATGGGCCACACGGGCCTTGGACAGGCGTGTCAACAAATGGAAAATGACCCGATCCAATTGGAAAATCAGCGGGACGGCGCCGATACTTGCCGCCTCTGGTCCCCGCGCCCTTTTCGCGTATTTCCACAGTAGTGCGGAGTGGCCGCGGCGCCGGGCATCATGTTCACTCCAATGTCCGAGTCATGCTTGGCCGAGTGGATGCGGGTTAGCAGGCTGGTCTGTGCCGACATCGCATGGTAGGGTTCTGGGCTGGGCTGGACTGTGCACTGTCCGTGGTCTGTGCGCCAGCAGATCGGAGTTATTGGAGGTTGTTACCAGCACCATGCTAGCTGCTGTACATAGAGAGTAGGACACGAACGAGGCGGTAGGAATACATCACCATCTACGGTCGCCAGGACGACGCAGACGCTCTACTCTAGTACTACGTCCGCCACAACACCGTACCTATTGCTTCCACTATCATCGTGTCTGCACTCTACAATCGTGTCATCACTGTCGGATCACCGCTCTACCTCCTCTGCTTTCTGCACGTAGCCCACCTCCATCTCGCCTACCATCCTCCATTCCAGCTTCCGCCTATGAGCCACTAACCCAACTTCCATCTAATCAACCTCCAAACTCCTCGACACCCCCTACTCGGGCTGGACAGACGGCCCCAGCAGATTCGGCGTCCACTCCTTCTCGAGCCAGTCCTTGTCCGGGTGCTGGGGGATGACGTGCGGCCGTGACCCTGTGAGCTGCGTCCCACCGAGGTCGGGGACGAGAGACGAGTCGAATATGAACTCGTCATACACGTCGGCAACCAGTGTCTCGGCTCCGGCACCGCTCGATAGCTGTATCGAGGGTGCGTCGCGTTGGGCCTGTTGTTGTTGCTGCTGTTGGGGTGGTGGCTGCTGCGGTGGTTGTTGTTGCTGCTGCTGGGGGGGAGCAACATGCGCGGATGCGGTCGGAGGGTCTTGGGTACCAGCTTGCCGCGCCTGCTGCGTCAGGAGAGCCTGCAGGATGCGGTCGACGTCGGATGGGTTGAGCGGCTTGGATAGGTCGATAATGTTCGGGTTCGCGGTGGAACCTGTATCTGGCGGCTGCTGCGGCTGGGCCTGGGGCTGGGGCTGGGGCTGGGGCTGGGGCTGGGGCGGAGGCTGGGCCTGGGTCTGGGGTTGGGGCGGAGGTTGAGACTGGGTCTGAGCCTGTGGCGGCACAGGTGCAGGCGCCTGGCTGCCCCCGGGGTAACTGATACTTCCGCGCGGTGGCTGCGCGTCGACCGGGACCTGCATCTGCGACTGGAAACCGGCCCAGTTGTCAAAGTACAGGCCGTTGTTAAAGTCGGCCCTCTGCTGCGGGTCAGGGCCAGCAACACCCTGGGGCTGTTGATCCGGCATGATAGTGTCGACGTTGGGCATACTTTGCTGAGCGGCGCCAAAGTTGTACCCCGCACCTTGGCCGCTCATGTCGTTTATTGTCGGCATGTTGAACAGGTAATTCAAGTTGTCCGCAGACAAATCGGGTCGTCCGATCACACCCTGCTGCATGAGTGCGGTCGAGATGAGCGACTGGATGTCGCCCATGGACGACTCGTAGTCGGACGGGCGGGGTGTCGTGCCCGAGGGCTGCGAAAAGAGGGCGGAAAAGTCGGGCCCAGCAGAGTCGACCTGGACCGACGGCATAGACGACGACGATTCACCATTGCCAGCACTTCCGTCGTCTGTGTTGCCCAACAGCTGGCTGAGATACGCCATGAGGTCGACATCCGACTCGTTGAGAGCCGTCGCAATGTCGTCGATGGGCACAGTCGTGCCGCTCGGCGCACCACCGGAAGCCGACGCGCCACCAATGGTCATGCCGCCAAAGCGGTCCGTAACGCTGGGGACGGGGGGAGGTGGTGCAGTTGTTTCTGTTGCCGCAGGAGGCAGCGCGAGATCACGCGGTGCCGGGTGCTGCACTGGTGCAACAGCAGGGCTTGTACTGCGAGGAGACGTGGCCGATGAAGCCGACGAACGGTTACCCGGCGAGGGCTGTCGACTGCTGTTCGAGGCTGATCGCGGCGGCGCCAGACGACCTGCGTTGGCCGCTATGGGTTTCGGGAGGATGGGACGCGGATGGTGAGGATTCTGGTGCAGCGCTAACGCCTTGGACGGCGTCTTGGACAGCGATGCCGAACGCTGCACACCCGACGCGCCGCCCTGACCCGAAACGGATAAACGGCCTGATGCTGGCCCGCCGTTGGCACTCTCCTTGGCACGAGAGACAGAGCTGTGCCGGCGCCTGGAGGCAGCGCTAGGTGCGGCGCCGTTGGGAGGGGTCAAAAGGCCCCCTGGAGAGCTGCCGCCGCCGCCGCAACATGACTGTGGCGCAGTAGGCGAAATGCTGGACGGGCTCTGGGGCGATAGCTGGACAGCTTCCGGTACCTGGAGCGACAGGGATGGCCTGGACGATGTCGGCGTCACGACATCCCCGCCGCCACAGCACCCTCCCATTGCACCGTCGTCCGAGCCCTCGGCCATGACCGCGTCGCCGTCATCACCACAGCCGGCGCCATCCTCGCCGCACCCGCCGTCTTCGCCACAGCCACAGCGCACACAGCAGCCACAGCAATCGCTGTCGCACTTGCACTCGCCCGGAGCACACTGGCAGCGACCGTTGCAGCACTCGAGCGGACGAAGATTGACGACACCAAACGCACGGGCGGCTTCCTCTGATGTCTGCGAAGCTGGGGGAAGCACGCTCGTGTCGAATGGATTGAGCTGCGCGGCAGTTCGTGCACGCGGTGGATTGGGCGGGACACTGTCGGCGGCCAGCTGGATGAGCTGTTCGATCGACACGACACCCGATGGGATCGAGAGGTTTGCCGTGCAGTTGAAGCAGCTCTTGCAGGAGTCACCACACTCGTGGCCCGGTTCTCGAGGTGAAGTGGAAGACGCATTGCCATGGGTGGCACAGCCAGGACACTCGCAGCCTTCACCACAGGCGCACGCGCCAATGATGAGCTCTTCGGCAGTTGGGAACGAGACGGGTGCGTCGACATCCATCTCCATGGCCTCGACCTTGACACCGCCATTCTGCGCCGCGGCGTCAAACACGTGAATGCCGGGGAGACCGAGCGCTGAGCGAGGAATCTCCGTCGCTACCGAGCCGTCCTGGTTGAACACTGCACCCAGGAACCGTGTCATGTCGGCTAGTGGGCGGATGCGCGTCGGCGGCGGCCGAGGTGAGGCTCCCGACACGGACGGCGCGGCGCTCGAGCTCGGCCGTCCAGGAGCGTGGCTCGACGTCGACGACTGCGACTCGCTGCGGGGTCTGCTGTGGCGGGGGCTGGCATGGCCGTTCACAGCATAAGGCGAGTAGAGGCGCGTCTTGTGCACCGACGTGTGAGACGGGTGGTGGCGATTTTCGGGCGAGAGCAGGTGCTGTGCAGTCGTCATGGACAGGTTGACCCCACGGAGGGATGCCAGGGATTGTGGCGGATGGCCAGGCGTAGAGGATCCCGACGTCGTATTGCCGTCTGATAACGGGGCCGCGCTCGCCGTTGCTTTGGCTCGGAACATTTCAATCACGCTGTCCGTCACCTGCGCATGGGTGTCGCGGCGTCGGCGCGGCGAGCTACTGCGGCCTCGAGCGCGCTTTGGCGCACAACACCTGCATTTCCCCGTCGTCATGCAGTTGCACGGGTTGAGCAGGCTGGACACTACTCATGTTAGCACAGACACATGCAGTCGCACGCTAAAGCGTAGGCGACCACGCTGCTCACACTGGCGTTCGGCCGCCCGGTTGCCCTCGCCAGCAAAGCCGGTGAGTGCCTGAGCGGCGGCGGCCATCTCATGCACGTCCCTCAGGCCGTTGGGGAACGTCGGCGTCGATCCAGGCATGCCCTTTTTCGTCTCGACCGCTTCGGGAGGGGCATCTGGAGCTCCTCCATTCACGGGTGCCGACACGGTTGCAACGGGGGTAGAGGACGCGCCCGGCTGCTGAAGCATGATCGGGACAGGCTGGTTCTTGAGGTCGCCGCATTGGCACTACCAAGCGTTAGCATCTGGAGGCACATCTCGGCACAGCATGTGGTCATATTCGCTTGTCCGTGTGCCCATTCCTCGAGTTCGCTTGCGCAGGAGGGCCCATGCCGCGGCCCGCGTAACCTAAACCATGTGCACATCCACATCCGAGCCCACGCACCTTTGTGTGCACAGCACCCGACGAGCCCGAGGCCTTGCGCTTCTCGCGGCAAAATTGGCATTGCGTCGCTGGACGGCCCTTCTTCTTGACCTCGAACAGAGGCCGGTCCGTGTGGGTGCAGCCCGATACGCGGTGGCCCTTGATGCAGGTTGCACACGCGTACTTTTTGTCGTTGATAAGCACCATGGTGGCGGCTGCCGCAGCGGCGCGTCGGCGGGGTGGTACGAGGTCGAAGATAGTAGGGGAGGGTGTATACAGAGAGATAGAGAGGAGGGAGGCCGAGTGTGGGCGCTAAAGCTGGTGGCGCGGGTAAATAGGGTTGCTTTGGTAGGCCGCTTTGCGGTGGTTTTGCGGTGACGACGCGGCGCTCCGGTGGCGGCGGGTCTGGGAGAACAGGTCCGAGGTGGAGACAAACAAGATGCAACGGGGTGGCGAGGATATGATGATCACACGGTGTGCGACTCGTTGTCGGTCAACTAATCCTGGGACGTTGTTGACGAGCGGGGCTGGTGAGAATCTCCCGAGTGCGGGGTAGGAAGCGGGGGGAGGGGGGACGAGGGGGCTCGACGGTGACCCACAGGGGGTCGGTGCCGGCCTAGACGCGTACGCGCGGAGATGCTCCCTGCTAAAACATCCGGCACAGCTGGGATGGTTGTGATTGAGCGCAAGCGGTGTGGTGTAGAGTAGTGGTTGTGGGTGGGGTGGTGGTGAAGAGAGTGGAAGAGGAATGGACAAGTGTGCGTGGCAAAGGCCGTCCTTGCTCTTTACCAGTCGCCCGTTGCTGCAACATGACACTGTACACCCCCACTTTGGCCGCCCTGGACCAAAAATACACGGCCGTCTCTTTTCCACCCGCTCTTGCAACCACTTTTGCTCGTTAGCTCTTTGCGTCTTCGATTGCTTTGTCCTCTTCGTGCATGCACCTCGTCTTAATGTGCTTTTTTTGCTAGCTCGGTTTGCCTTTGGCCTCTGGTGGGAGGGGAGTGACCAGACCATGAGCAGTTCACCTCTCAACCCACGCCGCCTGCAGTACAGTACGTTTTTGTTTTCGTTTCCTCTGCTAAAGTGCCCGTCACGACCCTTCCAGATTTGATTCCGTTGGGGGTCCGGCGTCACCAGTGGCGAATTCCGCCCACTCTTGGCCACTAACCCTCCCTTTGCCTCCTGTCCTGGCCTATGACCGCACCACCTAGTCGTGCTAAACAAGCGGGATGATGACTTATTAGACTACACTACCTAGTCTACCATGTCCGTGTCCGTTTCCGTCCTACTCGCTCCTAACACGAGCCTAACACCCAACCCTCCTGCATCAAGCGCACCCTCCAACGCCGCAAAGATACGCGACACGTCGAGCTCGGTCAGCGACTTCTGCCATTCGACAGCTCCGAAACGAGCGTGGCTGGCGATTTCGCGACACGCCTCGACGCTCGCCTGCGCGAGGGCGTCGAGGGCGGCGCGAGACAGGCTGATTATTTTGGGCGGGTTGGCGCTCTCCTCGTTCTTGGGTGCGGGGACGAGAGCGACTTTCTTACCCGCCCACCAGTCGCCAGTCGCGTGGCGGAGCTGGTTTCCGTCCGGGAACGAAGACTCGGGCTCGATGATACCCAGATGCAAGAGCAGGTCGAGTGGGAGTGGGAGCGGCGAGATATTCGCCAGGGCTTTGGCGTCCGGGAGTGCGATCTCGTTGTTGGACGAGCCAAACTGGTGCGCGAGGTCTTGGAGCAGACGAAGCGGGGCCGCGGGGAGGACTGATGGTGAGCGGGGTCGATCAGAATTAGCGGTATCGGACATACCTGTGCCAGGCGGGTCGGGATAGTAGTCGGCGAGGGAGGGGATGAGCGACAGGGACTGCGGCGTGAGCGAGTATGGTAACAGCATGTGTGCAAGCCGAGCGAGAGACGTACATCGCGGCAAAACTCCTGAGCAAACGCGAGGGCGGGCTCGGGGTGACCATGCGACTTCTCCTTTGCGACGTTGAGGAGCGACACGACTTCTTCACCTAGGCATGCGCAGTCGATGATGCTCCCGAGAAACTCAAAGAGCTTCGCGAGGTCGCCCGCCACAGCCGCGGCGGGGGCATAGCGTTCGCCCACACGCACGCCAGGCATGGACTCGTGCTCCCGCTCGCGCATAATCTCGATACCAAAGTACTCGGCAATCTTGTTCTCGCCAAGCTCGCCCTCACGCCAAGCCTTGGCCGAGAGGAGGTTGCGTGCGTCCCACGCCGCGTCAGAGGCGAGGTACAGTCCCAGCACGCCGCGGAGGGCCGTGTCTGCCGGGCGAGAATTGGACTCGGCAAAGTACGCTAGGTACTCGGGCTGCGAGAAGAAGACATCGACGAGGTGCAGGATGGACAGAAAGTTGACGTGGTGATTGGCGGACGGGAAGGCGAGCGGTAGCGCTGTCGGGAGGTGCGTCGCGGGCGCGCCCGTCAGGACGTCCTGCGGCAAGCTCGCAAGGAACGAGCCGATGGCTGTGATCGAGATGTCGACACCAGGCATGTTGGCAGTCGGCAATGGCGTAGAGATGCAAGTGTGTGGTGTCTGGACAACAACTGCAACAAGAGCTGTGCAGACGCGCGCAGACGATGACGACGACGAGGGTGAGGCTGAGAAAGACTCTGGTGGATTCCAGTTATGTCATACCCACGTGGCATTCCACGGACATGAAATCAATGTCCGTCCTCGCGTCCTCAGCTCACCTCCACGCGTCGAGACCACCGTGCCGACACGACCACAATATCAACTGCTCTCGTCTACGTAGTCGCCCAAACTCTCACCCCACCACCTCTACAACGTCAACATGTCCGACGACGTCTCAAAGCTCACAAAGTCTCTCGGGGACGTCATCATTGATGCGTCCGAGCACGAGGGTACGTACGGGTGCCTGCCTTTCCACCCCGGTTGCCCAACTTGAAACACTGTTATTCTAACGGCCCAGACCTTGTCAACCCGTCTGTGGTGCTCGAGAGCTTCACCGAGGCCCTCATCAAGTCGCGTGACCCACTTGTGCGCGAGGCATTCCTCGAATCATGTCTGGACGTACTCAAGCCGCGCGGTGACGAGCTCGACAACGGACGGGTGTGTACACACGACGTCGAACGCACTGACCCCCGCAGCTGTCGGTGCTGCGCGACGCGGCTCTGACGTGTATCCCGGCCTTCCTCCCGTTAATGGTGACGGAGGGGACGAGTGTGCAGGCCAAGGCGGTGCTCGACCTGCTTGCCGAGCGCTCCGAGCCGCGCGAGGTCGTCCTCACGCTCAACGCGCAGCTGGGCAAGTTTGCCGAGCAGGCCGACCCCTATGCTGTGTCGGATAGCGAGGACGAGGACTCGGACGTCGAGGACCAGGAGATTGACTGGGTCGCCGCGTTCCCCCAGATCACCCAGGTGCTCGACATGTATGCCATTGGTGAGCTACGAACGCCGCAACCACCGAGCTGATAGCAGCACTTCCCCGCCTCAAGACGCAGCGCAGCACACCGACCCTGCTCGCATTGCAGGACGCGCTCCTCCCCCTCCTCCGTGCCGTGCCCAACACGGCACCACCAGAAATGGCCATGGGCATGTCGCGTGCTCTCCTGTCCCGCGTTGCAGGCCTCGCGGGCGCGGCGTGGATGTGGTCCCAAACGACACAGGACACTGGCGGCGAGCAGCGGGTACGTCGACATGTGGGAGGCTAAGAGCTGACGCACAGGCGATTCTCGCTGAGCTCATTCAAGTTGCCGTCACGATCTTCGGACCTTGCGTCGGCGCCGACCTCACGTCGCGCTGGTTTGTCGCCACGTTCCCCAAGTTTGCGGGGCTGCACCCACAGACTGACGGCGGATGGGAAGAGGGCCAGGCTGCTCTCGATGCTTCTCTGGTACGTGTCGAGGAAGATGCTAGCCGTGAGATTCGAGGAAGGACCGTCATCCTGTAATGGCACCGCTCCAGCTGGCTTCTCCATGTGTCTCCCTTCCGTTGCTCTTTCCGTCTCCAAACCACTCTCCACATTGCTGACCTCAGGCAACATGCAAAGCACTCGGGATTGACCAAGACGATCTCGTCGAGCGAATCACCAACACGTCCAGCGTCAAACCCCATTCCTCCATTGCGTCATTGATTCTCCTCGCTGCGTCGCTGCCAGCGCTCCACGGCTCGGCAGACGACTTTGCCCCGTCCAAGTCGATTATCGAGGACGCGATGCCTGTCCTCACGGCCGGCATTGGAGGGAGCGCGATTGACGCCGCCACAGCACTCACATGGGCACTCGTTCACGCTGCCGAGAACGGCAAGGTTGACCTCGACTATGACCAATCGACCTTCTTCCTCGAGGTTGGTGTTCCAAGCGTTCATTGTACTCACCCACCAGCTCGTCATGCCCCTGATCCAGCTCGACTCGTCCCCGACGGCGCGCACGGCCATGACCAAGCTTCTCGGCGCCACCATTGTCGCGACGCCAGGTGTCCTCGACCAGATTCGTCTGTACAAGCAGGTGAGCTGAGGACTGGCCTTTCTTTAGCTGACAGCAGCTTCTGGAACCCATCAACCCATTCGAGGGCATCCGCGTGCTCGCCATCAGCCTCCTCCGGCAACAGATTGCGTCCCCGCCCCAGCCCTCGCCGCTGCTCACGCCCAAGCTGCTCGAGCACCTCGCGCCCATCCTCTTCACGGTCCCCACCGACGTGCTCGAGGCGGCACTCCCCAACCTCATGGCGAGCATGTACCCCGTCTGGCTAACAGAGTGCGCCAACCTCGTGTGGTTCCTCCTAGAACGCGACGCGGCCAACGCGTCGGGCATTGCGGACCCCACGCGCCTCGCGTCCATCCGCGATGGGTTCCTCGTAAAGGTCGGCATCAAGGCAAAGTCATGGATCGCGGAAGCCAAGGCGATGGACCCGCAAGTCCAGCTGGTCCTCGACCGCCTGGACGATGCCGTCGCGCGCGCTACGGCGGCGGTCAAGGCCAAGGCCGAGGTCGCGGCCAAGACTGAGGTCAAGGCCAAGGCGGATGTCGAGGCCAAGGCGGATGTCAAGGCGGCGTAGCGTCTGGGCACGGGTGCAGGTCGCCATGTGCCCGACGCGATGACAGTCGCATTCGCTGTCGGTCCATCTCGACCTCCTGATGACATGACTGCCACAACCCAATGTATAGTACTGTATGTCATGCATTCTGATAGATGTGCCCCGGTGTCATATTTGGGATGCGTGTCTCGCCGTCATCTCGTCGCCGAAATCAAGGTCGACTATCGCTGCCATTATCAGCGAGACCTCCATCGTTCACACTATTTCCACCTCCATGTCCGAGCCACCTACAGCCTCATGCGCCCTAGCTTCTGCCCCACGCCTCACTATTCCTCCCTCTAAGTGGACACGCTTGATCTCCCGACCACGTTCCGAAATCACCTATGAAACCAGTACACGACCACCAGCCACACGATGTCATATCGACACGTGGTGGAAAGAATACTCCTGTGCAGCAAACAAGCACATCGCAAGGTCCTTCATTTTCTACTCGCCCGATTTCTACATTTCGTATTCTCCTTTTCCCTCTACCTCTGCAAATGTTACGCCACCGCCTCGACAGTCTTGCAAAGGTTACGCAGCAGCCTCGACAGTCTTGGGACCAGTAGCCGCCGCCGACTCGTCTTTTGTCTCTGCCTCTGCCTCTGCCTCGCCCGCGTCCTCGGCGGCCTTGGCCTCGCCGCCTGCCGCGCCGTCCTCGGCCTCGCCCTCTTTGGCCTCGCCGGCAGTCTCTGTGGCAGTTGCGGCGTCGGCCTCGACCTCGGCCTTCTTCTTGGGCGGCTCGGCGGCGTCGTCGGCGTCGTCGTCCGCCTTGCGCTTCTGCCCAACGACAGGCTCGGCGTCCTCGTCGTCGTCGTCGGTTTCGACGTCGTCGCCCTGGTATCAGCCCTCGCACGGACGGGTGTGCGTAGCGTTGGGGTGTAGGGTGCTGCAGAGTGTACCAAACATTGCCGCCCAACACACAGCGGCGGGCAAGTGCTTGGGTATGGTCACAGACGCCGCACCATGCAACTCCCAATGCAATCACAGACGCCGCCCCATGCAACCTCCCAATGCAACGCGCAGCCCAGGGCCTGGCCCACAGGGGCCACAGGCCAACCAGTACCTGGCCAAACTGGAGAGGCACAGACACGGCAGTCACGAGTGACTCACCTCGACGAGAGCAGCGAGCATCCTGCGGCCCGCGGCGTTGGGGTCGTCGTCGTCGTCGTCGTCGTCGTCTTCGTCGTCCTCGCCGTCGCCCTCCCACTCGTCATCCTCGTCCTCGTCCTCGATGTCGTAGTCGTCCTCGTCGGACTGGGAGCGTGGCGCCGGGTTCAGAGCGGGCGGAAGCGCGAGGCGGGGCACGTCGAGGCCGATGTGTGGTTTGTGGCAGTCGACGCCAGTGGTCATGAGTGAACAATTACAATCACAGAAACGAGATACGACCCATTTGTTTTGTTTTTTTTGTTGTTTACGAGGACAACCCGTCAGCATCCACCGTTTCATTCGCAAACACGTTGAACGCACGTCTTCAACGACCACGACGCCGTCGTACGTCTCGTCCTCGTCCTCCTCGGCGTTCACGGCTGCACGTGTCAGTGGCCCCTCGCGTCAATCGTGGAGTCAATGGCGCGTTAAATAGTCATCCATCCACAACACGTGTGTGAGTGATACGCGGCACTTACGGTCCTCCTTGGGGTTGGCCGACATGGTGCGTGATGGATGGAGGCGGGGATGAGTCGTTGCAAGCAAGATGGTCTACAGTAGGTGGAAGAGTGGGCGTGGGAGAGGCGGATGGGATCCGATGGGACTTTATTTGGTCTGGTCTGGGGCTGTTGATGACCTCGACCTCCACTCGAGTTAGTGGCCGTAGTGGGCATGACACCCTCCCTCCCTCCTGTCGTCATAAACAAATGACGACGAGAGGGGCGTCGGGGGGTCTCAGCGGGTCTCAACGGGTCTCAGCGGGTCTCAGCGGCCAGGCTTGCCCGGAAGGCTTGCCTGGCCCACCACAAGACGAGCAGCTCTGCTCGGCACCGGTCTGTACCCAGGCGACCGCGTGTGCCACCAATTGCCCCCGCCAGAATTGCTTCCGCTAATGGCATTCATAAACCTTGGTCCCGATCGTACTGTAATGTAATTCGGACCATCAACCATCCGAATCACGTGATCTATGGAGCCCCGCGAAGCGGCCCTCCGTCACCTCGGTTGACCCAAAATGTGGACTTGGCAGTCGAGTGACTTCCCCACGTTCGTTGCGAGGTTGCATCTCATCTATTCCGTCCATCTTGCTCCAAACTAGCTCCGAGGGGTAAACACGTCCACCCTCGATCTCGTTTTATCTCAGTACCCCCTCCTCGATCTCTCAGCTTTCGCTCAGTTTGTCACGATGAGTGCGAGCGCCGAACTGGTGCCGCTCCTGCGCACGACGCCGCAGCCGCATGTCCTCACTATCGCGGGGAGCGATTCGGGTGGTGGGGCGGGGATCCAGGTGAGATTCGGGCAGGGGGTGGTAATGTGGTTTGAGGACGTCTGAGGAGTGGGCGGGTCGACTGTGGAGAGATGAGTTTTTTGTGGGTGGACAACGGCGGTGGCAGCTCGACGATGGAGATGAGGGATGTGCGAGGAGGATAAGGACAAACACATATATCAGAGCGCGGGGTATCAATAAAGACGCCCGGAACCAAGAACGTTACCTATGAACCAGTACAAGCAGATGGAGAAGGCGGGAGAGATGAGCGGCTCAACTCGCATCGTCAAGCACGACGCACCGAGAACGTACTCCCTGACACACTATTGACACTGAACGCTGACACCCCAGGCCGACCTGAAGACGATCGCCGCGTTTGGATGCTACGGCTCGAGCGTGATCACTGCGCTCACGGCTCAGAACACGCTGGGCGTGCAGGGTGTGCACGCTGTCCCGACCGACTTTGTCGTGCAGCAGGTGCGTGGAGGCGGTCGCTGTTGAAGGTGGACATTCGCGGGCTGACAACAGCTCTCGTCGATCCTGTCGGACGACATGCGGCCGCTGGCGATCAAATTCGGCATGCTGACGTCGGCTGGGACAATCTCTGCGCTGGCGACGATGATCTCTGCGCTGCCGAACACACCTTACCTCGTGTGCGACCCAGTCATGATTTCGACGTCGGGCGCGACGCTGCTGCCGGACGGTGCGACGGCGGCGCTCGTGACACGTCTCCTGCCCGCGTGCGACCTGGTGACGCCCAACATTCCCGAGGCGCTCGCGCTCGTGCGTGCCGTGGCGGGTGTGGAGGCTGGCGAGCCGACGGGGGTGGGTGCGATGGTGTTCCTGGCGCGGCGGGTGCGGGACGAGACGCGCACGCCCGCCGTGCTGCTCAAGGGCGGGCACCTGACGCTGTCGCGTGCGGACGTGGTCGAAGCCGTCCGCGAGGCGCAGTACGCGGTGACGTGGGACGAAGGCGCGGATGTCGAGGTGATTGACAATTTCCGCGGCACCTTGGGTCTCGAGCGCAGCGCCGACGTCGTGGTGGATGTCCTCGTCGACCGCGCGGGCGTGCACCTGTTTGTCGGGCGCAAGATTGAGAGCAGCTCGACACACGGGACCGGGTGCACGCTCTCGGCGGCGCTCGCGTCCGTGTACGCCACCGAGGCCGCCGCGTGCCCCGACGCCGTCGGCGCCGAAAACGACCACCCCCGCACGCTCAGCTGCGACGGCGTCCGCCGCGCCATCGCCTACACCCAGAGCGCGATCGCGGCCGCACACCCTCTCGGACGCGGAAACGGCCCCCTCAACCACTACCACCTCACCCAGCCCCGCGCCCTCCCTGCGCCCACTGCCGAGAACCCCACGCCCTTCACTGCACACCTCATCGCTGCCGCAGGTGACCTCTGGCACGAGTATGTCCGCCACCCCTTTGTCGTCCAGCTCGGCCAGGGAACCTTGCCCCAAGACGCATTCAAGCACTACATTGCCCAGGACTACCACTACCTCCGCCACTATGCGCGCGCGCACGCCCTCGGCGCGTACAAGGCAAGCGACTTTGAGACTATTGGCGCGTTTACGGCTATTGCCCAGCATATCGCAAAGGAGTCGGAGATGCACGTTGCGGTGAGTGGTGTGTGGAGGGGAGTGGGGGATGGGGGTGAATAGGGGCGGCTGCGTGCGCGTGTGTGTGACAGAGTTTGTGGCTCCGTGTGTGCAAGCAGAACGATCAAAATCGCGGAGGTGATAGGAATAGGAAAGGGGTGACAACTGTGATGTGGGGACAGACGACAAACAACGCGAGGAGTAACCGCTTTGCCTTCCTCACGACCCGAGAACGCCAGCGTCCCAAAAGCGACGCCCGACCCACCCCACCCGACTCCCGCTAACAACAGTACTGCACCGAATTCGGCCTCACCCAGTCCGAGCTACACGCCACGCCCGAATCCGCCGCCTGCTCAGCCTACGCGCGCTACATCCTAGACGTGGGCACGCAAGGCGACATTCTCGACGTATACGTCGCCGTCGCCTCTTGTCTGATCGGGTACGGCGAAGTGGGTCTGTGGCTGCGCTCGCGCGTTGGCTCTGGCGAGGCCGTGCTCGAGGGAAACCCCTACAAGCGCTGGATGGACGACTATGCCGGCGACGAGTTTTTGGGTGCCGTCCAGCGCGGCATTGCAAATCTCGAGGCGCGCGTCGCGAGGGATCCGCCGAGCCCGGCAAAGTTGCAGCGGTTGACGCAGATTTGGGTCGAGTGTGTCCGCCTCGAGCGCGATTTTTGGGAAATGGGGCTCAGGCAGTCGTGGTAGATATAGAATCAGAAATGGATAAAGGGGGATGCAATCAAGCTGTATTGGTCGGAACGTGCCGCTCGGTGAGACGGGCCACGTTGGGGATCGGGTGTCAGAGGTCGCCTCAAACGAGATGCGGGGTCGGGAAGCGGTGCAGCGGTGGGTAGCGTGCATTGTTGTCATGGCCCATAGCTTGCAGGAAATCGTTCGAGCCTGGCCCACGACTAGGTTGTGTCGCGTCAAGTGAGTTGTCAAGAGGGGGTGTAAGCGCGATACAGAGAGGCGGGTGGGGAGCAATAGAACCGCGACGCCAGGCCCATGGCCCAGCCGCCTACAAAATGCAGCGCGTCTCAACCACGCTCCGTCGAACGGCACAATACAAGCCGTGTCAATCGCCACCTCGGCGCAGAGCACATCATGCATACAAGGATATATCGGTCGCAGTCGTACGAGCCGCCCACCATCGCACGGTGGGGCCACGTACAAGTCTAGACGCGTGGCGCGTGCACAAGCAAGTTTACGCCAAGCACGGCAGTATGTCGGCAGTGGGGACCGCATGGGCGACACGGGGGAACAAGGGTGTCGTCGGTAGGGGCACGCCTAGAGCATCTCGTAGCGGCGGAACCTGTGTGGTTAGTATTTGTCAGACGAGACGAGTGAGCTCGGGGCTGGGGCGGTTCCCGACGAGCCCAACAACATGGCAACGAGGCCGAGGCTGTCCTGCCTCATCCTCTGGCCTCATCCTCCGGCTCAGCCTGGCGGCCTCGCCTCGCGGCTGGCGCCGCCCACTCACGTGTAGCCCAAGAACGCGAGATCCTTTGTCGCGCTCGAGCCGGCGTCTGCTCCCTGCGGCACGTCTGGCACCTGCTCGAGCTCGTCGGTTGGGAAATACGACGTGTCGGTCATGGAGCGGAGGTGGGGCACAAAGGGGGCGTCAATGTTGCGGATGGTCGTCCAGTCGACGCCGTAGAAGAAGGGGTGGGCCTTGAGCTGCTCGACTGTCAAGCGGCGGTCGGCCTCGCAGAGCATCCTGGGTGTTAGTACCAGCTCGGGCGGGGTATGGGGTTGTTTGGGAGTGGAGAGGTATATTATTAGTTAGGGGAGGTGAAGTGGTCACGTATAAGCTGACACCCAACACGCGTTCCACAACCCCGGACGCGCTTCACGCGTTTGGCACACACCGCCACGCCAACGGCCGACTGCTCTGTTTTCTAGCGCGCGGCCTGGCGGCCATGCGGCCGACGCCCAACTCACCTCCTAACCAGGTCCTCTGCCTCGCGGCTAAGGTGGACGTCGTCAGGGAAGTAGAGGTGATTCCGCCAGTCGATAATCTTGCGGTAGACGTCGTGTGCGTTCTCGGAGCAGAAGGGCGGGTAGCCGACGAGACACTCAAACATGATAGCACCAAGCGACCACCAGTCGCACTCCTTGCCGTACCCTTGCTGGAGGAAGATTTCGGGGGAAATGTAATCGGGCGTGCCGACGGTTGAGTAGGCGAGCTTGCGGCGGTTGGCCTTCCACGTCGCAATGTCCTGTTTGCTCGTCATGGTCAGGTTGATCGAGTTGACCATGACCGAGTTGCGCGCCTGGCCGCCGCCGGTCGACGAGTGGCGGTGGTTGGACACGTCGCCGCCGCCGAGCAGCTTTTGGTAGTAGGCCGAGTCGTGCTGTTTGTGGAAGCCCGTCGAGAGGCCAAAGTCGGACAGCTTGATGTGGCCCATCGAGTCGATCAGAATGTTGTCGGGCTTGATGTCGCTTAAACGTCAGTGACTTGCTCTGCCGTCCACGGTTCGACGCACCGGTGGATAAAGCCCAGGTTGTGCACCGCCTCAATCGCCAAGATGCACTCGGCCATGTAGAACTTGGTCACGTCTTCAGAGAACGTGTCGTACTTGATCAGCCTGTGGGGTCCGTCAGTGTGACTACTCTTGGCCACGACGATTGCGCCACGTACATGGTCATCAAGTCGCCACCGGGGAGGAACTCCATCACGAGGTACAGGTACGCCGTGTCCTGGAACGAGTAGTAGAGCTGGACGACCCATGGTGAGTTGGATTCTGCGAGCACGTCGCGTTCGGCGCGGACGTGTGCGAGCTGGTGAGTTAGCGGGTGGTACGCGTGTGTTTGTACGTGGTTATGTGTGCGTGCGTGTATGTGGTGCACGCCGGGTTCGTCGCACACTAGTGACACCCCATGGGTTTCAAGCGTACGACACGCAACACGCATCGCAACACACTCACCTGGTCCTTCTTGAACATTTCATTCTTCCGCAACGACTTCATGGCGTAAATCTTGCCCGTGTCCACCTTCTGGACGAGGCGCACCTCGCCAAACGCGCCCTTGCCAATGACCTTTACGGTGCGGAAGTCCTCGAGTCCGATACGCGTGCGGCGCAGACGCAGGAAGCTGGACGTCAGTGGGGTCCATGGAGATGGGTGTAGGAGGGCGGAAGCCTGTCATGGGTGCGATTGAGGTGAGACTGCAGTTTGTGACCGCAGTCCGAGATCACCGACGCTGTGGCATGCGCCCAAGCTTGGCACTGTCGTGGACAGCGATACCGCGTGCAGCTGCGTGAAGCATGCAATCTTGGTGAACAACAAAGGAGGGGCCTGCTGGGCCATGCTTCGATGCACACACGGCCATTCCTGGTGGCGCTCCGGCCCATGGCGCCCGGCACCTGCCGTCCAAGCCAACCCAAGCCCAACGGGCAGACGCCAACTGGGGACGGACTGAGACTCACTTTGACTCGCGCCGCCCGAGCGCGAGGAGCTGTCGCGCCTTGATCGAGTCGGGCGTCATGGTATCGGCGTGCAGCTGCTTTTCGAGCGTCGTCCGTCTGCGTGTCAGCGGGCAAAGTTGTGCGGTGGTGTGGTGGGGTCAAGTGGTGGCGTGGTGGGTTGGGGAGGTGAGGTGGCCGGGCGCGTCCGGCCCGACGCGACACGTCCGCACCGCACCCCCAACCCCTTCACACACACGGACCGCGGACTTACCGCTCCTTGCGTCCGACGACGCCCTCGACGGCCTCCTTGTAGTACAGCTCGAGCTTCATCTTGGCGGCCGTGGCCTTGCCGGTCGTCGTCTCGGAGAACTGCTGTGGCCGGCGCTCAAAGTAGACATAGTCGGGGCCCTTGTCGGGCGTGCCGCTCCCGTTGTTCGGCGACGCGCCGTTGCCGTTGCCATTCCCGTTGCCATTGCCCGGGCTGCCGTACATTTGCTGCCCGCCCATCATGTTCAGCTGCCCCGGCTGCCCCAGGTTGGGTTGCGACACGGACGGCACGGGGGGCATCGGCGACGAGCGGCCCACGGCGCCCGCGAGCGCCTGCGCGTGCGGGTCGCCCATCTGCTGTGGCCGGTACGAGGGGCCCGGTTGGTAGGCCATGCTGCGACGGAGCGTGAAGAGAGAATGTGTGTGTGTGTGTGAGGTGGAGATGCGGAAGTGTGCCAGATGGAGGACGAGGGAGGGTTATGGGGTGCTACAGGTAGCTATGGTCGTCTGGTCTGTGTCTGGTCACTCGGTTGAGTGCCAGTGCCAGTGCCAGTGCCAGCATCCAGCAGTGGTCGTGGCGCGTCAGGGGGTGCCAGTCAAGGGGTGTCCGAGGGTGCCACGCCCAGCGCGCCCAGGCAGGCATGCACTCTGTACAGTAGGGCGGTTGGGCCTGGGCCGGGTGCCCCGGTGCCTCTGCCTCTGATACACCGTGGGCAGGCGTGGCTGAGACGACACGGGCGGGAGCATTCGCTAGACCACACTGAATAATGCAAGGCTGGGTTTCAGGCACCCCAATCACCCATTCGATCTCATGCATGCATGCACGCCCTTCATCTTATGTCCACCATCTCATCCATGCAGGGCGAGATCGTGCTCCACTCGACGCACTGCCACCCAAGCCTCCTTTGCTCCGCGTCCTACTAGTCGTCTCGCGTGTCAATGTATGCCGTCTTCATCTTCAATGCTTTGTGTGAGAGTTCACACGACACAGTCTATCTGGTCGATGATGCCCATGTGCCAACTCCCGTGTCCCGACGATTCCAGGGTTGCATGGCGTTCCATCGGTCGTGCTTGACGGCATGCTCGGATCGCCCTCGCTCGCGCCACATTGCCTCGTTGGTGCTTGGTGCTGCTGCTCGCTTGGCTCCAGACCAACGGCACGTGAGAGCAACAGACACTATGGGTCGTGACTGCGGCTGCCCATATGTGCATTCTGCTACTTCTTGGACTTGTTATACTTCTGAACTTCTTCTTCTTCTTCTGGTACTTGTTCAATGCTTTCGACTCTTCGCTTTCGACGCTTCTGAAACTCGTCGGACTCATTCATGTGGCCACGCAAACCGCCACCCAAACGCGACATTCTGCGGTACGGGATCGGACACGTCGGCGTCTGGACTTGCGTCTGGGGCGACGTCGGCGACGGTGGCTGCCTTAGCCCGTCTTGTACTTGTGTTCCCCGGGCTGGACCTGAGGAGTGTCAGTACTGCCACATAACGGGGCCAGGGTCATGTAGGCGGAACACTACACACACCTTGCGAATGTCGACGTTCATGGTGGGCATGGCGTCCTCCATGTGTCCGTCGCGCGTCTTGTACCGGTACTTGAACTGCGCGACCTGGCTGATGGTGTGAGCAGCACGCAGGTGGGTAGACTCACCCAGGAGCGAGGTCGTGGTCGGCCGTGTCGTCCCACGGCTGGACCAAGCCGCGGCGCGTGAGGCGGCGCTCGTCTCCGCCCTCGGCTACCTTGTTCATGCTGCGTGTGAGTGGGGTGGGCTTGGGTCAGTGGATCTGAGGGGACGTACGCAAAGTAGCCAGTTACGCCTGCGTGGGTTAGCATCGCATTCGTATTTCGTGCGGGAAGGGAGTGTGGCATGGACACAAGTTGTGGGTATCCAACGCCATGGTGGCGGTCACGTGGGATTTCAGACACCAACCCCGCGTCTACTCACAGGCAATGCCGACGATAATGGCCGAGAGAGGGTACAGTGCGGGGTCCTTCCTAGCAAAGCGGTTGACTTGGCGGGACGCCTGCATGATGTTTCCGCGCGCAGAGAGCTTGTGCGGGTCGACCTGGGGTGTCAGCGGGTGCTTCTGGTGTGGAAGCGGTGGCGCCGAGTGGAGCGCGGGCGGGACGGGTGGGTGGCGACTCACGTCGGTCGTGACGCGCTCGGGGAAGCTTGATGCGTTGGGCATTGTGGTTTGCGCCTGTTCTTGGCTGCTGGCGTGTGGTGAGGTTTTACAGTGATACGGTCGTGAGTGAGTGGTGCTTGGAGTCCGGGGGGAGAAGATAACAGACAGAAGGGGCTGGTGGAGACTGCTAGCCTATATATGCGGGGGGCACAGTGGAGTGCGCCATGGTGTCGTGGTGTTTCCCACACTGCGAGAGGATAAGCCAGGAGGCACGAGACACCACGTCAGACAATCACATGGGTGGGAGACACGCCTGGCCGCGGGCGGCGATTACGATTGACCCAGAAGGATCCTGATCGTGGCACCACCACCAGCAGAATGCGGGAGTAGTAAGCTCGCACTGTTGGCGTCGCGCGTTGTGGGCCGTGGCTACACAAGAGGCGTGGGTGGCTGGCAATCTGGCAATCTAGCTACGGTACGAGGCCGAGGTGGAGCACGCAGCGCAAGAGCAGAACGTGGCCGACTGCGCACATGACCTGGTCGCCGTGTTCTCTGCATACCTCCGGCCTCCGAGTGCCTCTCACGGGTACGGACCAGTCCGAATAGCGGTGTACGTCATGCAGCACTAGTGCAGCAAGAGGAGAGACACTTTGGCTGCGAGTTAGCGTTGAGGAATGATGACACCCCGGGTGGTGTAAATCAGGCTCACATGATGCAAGCCTGCAAAGGCTAGTCAGGCTCAGTGCAAGGGTGGTCAAGTGCAAGTGGCGAAAGAGACAAGGTTGTTCCAGATCCACTCGAATCGCCACTCAACGCCCATCCCAGTGATATGACCACGTGGACCACGTGGCAGAACCACACTTCTTTGTTGTTGCCACCCAGTCACCTCGACCGTGTTCCGACGGCTTAGAACCTCATCTAATCTCGACCGCTGACCACCTCTGACAACTCCAATATCCCTTATCAACACCCACGCCCAACATGAGCGCCAACGAACCGGGGCTCACGCCCGCCCAATCCCGCCTCGCAGCCATGAACCGCCTCAAGGCCAAGCAAAAGCTCACGCGCCCGGCCGCTTCCTCGTCGTCGTCCTCGTTCCCGCTCGTGCACAAGTCGGCGGCGGTACCGTCCAACGCGCGCAACATGGTGGCCGAGCAGAAAACCGCCGCAGACGTACCGGCACCATTACCGCGCGACTCGCGGTTGGGAAAGTATTTCGAGTACGACCTAAGCAAGCTGCACAATTCGCGCGGTGGCTTCCTCACGCTCGAGGATACAGAGGGGGATCGGGTGCGGACGATTGTCGAGCTCGCGCGGGAGAAGGAGCGCGAAAAGGCCATGATGCGGGCTGGTGAGGAGCCACGTGAGTACTACCGGGGGGAGAGGACAGGTGCAAGCGGCCGCGTTGCGTGCTGCTACACTCCAACTCGCACTCGCTGACATCAGCAATCGACCCGGACTCGTCGCCACGGTGCGGCGAATGCAACTCGCTCGAGATCGACCACCAGTTTCTCAAAGTATTCGACACGCGCGTGTGTAAGCGGTGCAAGGAAAAGCATCCGGAAAAGTACTCGCTCCTGACAAAGACCGAGTGCAAAGAGGTGCGTGTCGCAGAGCTACCTGCCTGGGTCGACCGCTTAGCACAGGCGTGTTCCTACGTGCCCCATTGCTCCCCCCCGCACTCCACCCCACCCCTGGTACCTCCCCGCTCACACACAGGACTACCTCCTCACCGACCCCGAGCTCCGCGACCCCGACCTCCTGCCGCACCTCCTCAAGGCCAACCCGCACGCGTCGACGTATTCCAACATGATGCTCTTCCTCCGCGGGCAGGTGGAGAAGGTCGCATGGGACAAGTGGGGCGGCGAGGAAGGGCTCGATGCCGAGTGGGCACGGAGGGAGGAGTTTAAGAAGCGCAAGCGCGAGGCAAAGTTTGAGGCCGGGTTGAAAGAGTGAGTATGGGCGGCGGCGAGGGGGCAGAGGGCGTTGGGTAGGGATGGGTTCGGATGTGTCTGGGAATTGGGGGTTTTTGGGGGGTGGCTGGGAGTGATTGGGAGTGGTTGGGGGTGGTTGGTCTGACTGATAACGGTTGGGAATGGCTGGGTCGAAAGACACAACAGAGCGTCTGTGTGTTGAAGCGGAGTGAGCTACAGACTGGAAAGATTCTGAAACCTCGTTCGAGAGGCCCAGAGACGCCGAACAGACGGACAGCACAACCCGACTGCACCAGTGTCATGGTGGCATGCAGCAGCGGAGCTTAATCGCCCTGGCTCCATCAGCGGACTAACCCCGCAGCCTCCGCAAACGAACCCGCAACATGCAGTACCAACGCAAACTCGAGGCCGAGCACCGGCACGAATTCGTCGACGTCGAAGAGATCACGGACGAGAATGGCGACACACACACACGGCAGCAGTGCGAGTGTGGCGCCGAGCAGGAGGTGGAGGTGATCTAGAGGGAGAGGGGTAGGGGCGTGATAGTGTTTGAGTCGACACGAGGTCGATGGCGGGGGAAGCGAGACGCGAGCACGCTGTGCGGCGCAACTAGGTGGAATTGCCGGAAGGCGAGGGCGAGTGCAGGTCGTTTGTATACCCGGTACGAGTTACGCTACACTAGATGTTGTATCCATTATTCCAAACACGCCGACCGAGCCGCGCAACTAGTTCCCCACAAGACACGACACGGGACACAGGCGCCCGTCCCTCGGGACAACTGCACACACGCACGATGCGGCCGAGACATTACCGAGACAGATACATGACCAAACAAACTCTATAGCAAGACATGGGGCACGCGCAGATTCTGCGCCGCTCATCCACTCATCCACTGATTCGCCTCGTCGCATTCGCGCGTACCCTCTCTGTGACCTCTCCACCTTTTATGCGCGGCACTCTCACCGCAGCTCACTACGCCATGCGCTGGGGGGGAGCATCTACGCCCACACCGTCTCCGCCACCGTCGCAGTCACCCTCCCCCATCGTCACCCCCATACGGACGCGGGACGCCTGACGCCGCCCGCCTACTTGCGATAAGTACAGCACGAAATAACGTACGGCAGCACCGCAAGGGCCATGAACACAAACGACGCCCACACGAGGCCCAGCGCGGGGCCAGCGGTCACGGTGATGCCGAGGCCGACCTTGCCGCCTGTGACCTTGACGACTTTGAGCCAGCCGTCCTTTACGATGACCGAGGTCCAGATTGCGGCGCCGCTGCGTGTTAGTTGGGTGTTGGTGGGGGGTTGTAGTGACCGGGGGAGGAGAGGAGGATAGGCGAGGGTGAAAAGGTTGGTAGGTAGGGGGGAGGGGTGGAGGGCGAGGAGGGGGCTAAGTGAGGGAAGGGAGGGTGGAGAGGTGGTCAAGTGAGGAGGGGGTTAGGTTGGGGGGGAGGGAGAGTTGCAGGGAGTTGGACGGGAGTGGTGGGGGAACAGGAAGTAGATGGGGGTAGATAATGCGGCGGGGCAGGGTGTGGGGGAGGAAATGGGATGGTTTGAGGTAGAGCGCGTCGTAGCCTAGACAAGGTTTGGCGTCATGTTGCCAACCTTAACCTCAAAGGCAATCTCCCCCATCTCCCACCCCATCTCCCACCCCATCTCCCAACCCTACTCCCAACCCCGCTCCCAACCCCAAATCAACCCCAACCCCAGCCCAGTCCCAACCCAGCAACCCAACCCAGTCCCACCCCAACCCAACCCCCCAACTCCTCCAATCTCCCCTCCCCAATTTCCCCCGTCCACACCGAACACGCGACTCACATCATAAGGAAAACCGCACTCAGCCCCGCACACACCGCCGCCACAAAAAAGCTGATCCGATGCTTGATGAGCCCAAACACAAACGCAAACAGCGTGAGCGCCGAACCGACAAAGATGAGCAGGCTGGCAATGCGGGTAAGGCCATGGTTCCAGGCGTCGTCGCGGAACGCGTGCGCGTCCTTGGGGATAATGTCGGATGTAATCTTCTTGTAATTGTTGGGCTTTTCGGGCGCGTCGGCGATCATCTGCGCAAAGGGCTCAAATGGGTAGCCGAACATGGTTGTGTTGCAGGCGCCGCCGCCGTTCTTTTGGTAGCCGCAGGCGTCTGGGGCGCGTTAGCCGAGCGGAGCGAGGCGAGGCGGGTCAAGTTGACCGTAAAGTGCGAGAGAGGGCGAGAGAAGCCACTGGGGAAGGGGGGCGGGGGGGTCCGCTTGGTGTCCCACCCAGAGCTCATCTGTAGTGGGAGAAGAGGAACAGACCATTGGCCATGAGGCAATCAATATCCTATGCCGGACTCATTCTCTGCAGCCCTTTCCAGAGTAGACTCCAATATCTGCCCCCCTCCAAACCCCACCGCCCTCGGCCAGACTCACTGTAAAGCCCATAGCGATAGTACTGCCTCAGGCCCTTGCTCTGCCCCATGGGCTGGTTGGTCGTGTCGTACAGGCCCGCCGAGACCTTGTTGGCCGTCTGGACCGCCTGGCCGAAGCTGGATGTCAGCGACGTGGAGGTGTTTGTGTGTTTGTGTGTGTGTTGGGGGGAGGGGGCGATGCTGGGAGGCTGTTCTGTGCAGAGAGCCATGTCCCATCCCTGGTGAGCTGGAGCAGACGATAATCGGGGCTGATCCCTCTGCAGCCTCGACTATCACCAGGGCCGCAAAGCAGGCGGATGACCTTGCGGTAGATCATGGTGGGCAACCAGCAACCAGCAGCAAGATCCGCATGCTCGACACGATCCAACTTGACATGCTGGCATGCACATGATCATCAGCGGAACACAACCCAGCCACATGCCACCACGCACTGCACCACGGCAGCTCCACCATGTCAAGATGCCAACAACAACGGGCAGGTGGCGCGCGCACGGGCGACCGCAACGATGTGCACACAAACACAAACACTGCACAGCCTGCAGCCCACCTTGGGCCTGCCCTGCGGTGGCCACTGCTGCTGCCGCGGTCGTTTCCTGCGTCACCGACACTGGTGAGGGCTGAGGGTACGGGGACCACATCGTAACACAGTCTCCGCTGTGCCTCATCCCACGCTAGGGGAGACACCGGCCGTCGTCGCCCCCCGCCATGGTCCGCCCGCGTCCAGGCTGTCCAACTCGTCTCCTCCTCGCACCCCTCTCACCACCCCACTACCGTAGGCTACTTCTGAACCCCGCCCCCACTCAACACGCGCACAACCCCGCGTCACCACTGCCCGACGTCCGACTCACGCCTTGACATCCAGCTGGACGATATACAGCCCATTCGCCACGGCGCCCGAGTTGATCTGCCCAATGTTGGCAAAGGCCAGGAGCACCATGGCGATAAACGTCAGCACGCTCGCGCCTGCGATGCAGTGTTCGCCCCTCATGGTGTGTGTAGAGGCGTGTCGGTCGGTCGGTGTCGGTGTTGCGGATAGGAGGACGCGGGGAGGTGCGAGTGCCAGGATTGCAAGTGCCGGGGTGCGAGTGTGGTGAGGTCGAAACTGTGAGAGTCGAAACTGTGAGAGTCCAAGCGATGAACAAAAGACAAGAGAACCACGACCGCCGCGAGTAAATGAACAGCTCAAGAGCCTAGCTCTGATCTGATCCGCACCCCGTCGAGCAGCAGCGGCACCGAACTGGGCTTCACTTCACGACGAGCTTGAGGCTTGTTGTTGCACAGAATTGAGGGCACCAAAAACGCCAGTACGCCATCACAGGACATGGACACCGACCCCAGCATGCCAGCATCGTTCGCCAAGGACGCAAGCACGGGCTCGCGGGAATGGCCCGAAGGTCGGAAGCTGGAGGCAGGTCTGGCCAGTCCCTCAGACATGGCTGGATATCCTGTCCGTTCCTTTGCTTTGATTAGGCGCTGGCGTTTGATTCAATCAAGACGGAACCGTAGCATTGGTGGGGAACGGGGGGAACGGGCTGCTGGTCTGCTGGGGAGGTACGGGTGAGGGGGGGTTACTGGTGTACGGGCCGGGACAGACGACGCGTCCAAGCTGCAGATGTCTCGCTCGCTCGCGTCGGTTGCCGTGGCGTACCGCGTCCAGTGGCGTCGTACTCTGTGCCGTAGTGTGCAATGTTATGTTCGGGGGTCGGCCCTGAGGTACAAGACGAGAGCGAGTGCCTGGGAAGAGCTGCAGGTGCCTGCACATCACCTCTGGCCTCGCCATACCTCTGGCGCTGGATACCGTGCTGCAGTGCCATACCCTGCGGTGCAAAGTGGATGGGGCGGAGCCTGGCTAGCCTTGAGCCTTAATGCTTGAATGGGATGGGAGGCCTTGCCTGTCGCTGTCGAGAAGATTCAAAGGGCTTCAAGAGTCAACAAGGTGCGCCATGAAAGTGGAATGGCCTAGATTCAGGGCCAGTGTGTCTTCTGAATGCTCCTTTGTTTCTCGCTCAATTTCTTGGGTACTTGGACTCACTCATGCTCGCTACCATAACTTTTGAATGCGCCCATTCTGCACACCCTAAACTTGCAAGGCTCTGGCAGTCTGGTATGATCTCGCATCCAGCTGGCCAGCCGCAGCTGGCAGCCTGCATGGCCGCCACGCGTTGGACCCTGCCTCGCGCTGGGCAATGCGGGCCGACGCGCCGAACCGCCCTCGGACCCGACCGAACACGCGAACATTCTCATGTCGGCGCTTGACCCGTGCTTCCGCGCTGGACCCACCCGCGCTTGGTCCCAACCGCGCTTGATTTTGGTCTCGCGTGGAAGCTCACGCGTTTGATCTTCGAGGTATACACATCTCCTATAAAACATGTACTCTACATCGCTGCCGTCTCTATGGGGCTCCACTTGGCCATACTATGCCGCCTTGATGTGCTGCGACATTAGCTCTAGTTCGTCGCCACTGGGTCGACTTTGGACACAACAGGGGGAAGGCTTGGCGACGACAACGGGATGGTTCCAGCCAAACCGGTCGGCATCGTTTCCACCACGCGGGCCCGCAACACATCCTCATCCAGAACCCCCGCGTCCGCACCACTCACCAGATCATCGATAGTCGAAAACAGCAGACCTTCGGCCATGAGGTTCTCGATCGCGTCCCTGCAATGTCAGTGCTTGTCCCGACCCGGTAGCACCCACATAACCTCCTCGCCGCCGGCGTTGCCGACCTGGCGCGACACCATCGACACGTGCATGCCGTCGTCGTGGTCCTCGGCCGCGACAATCTCCATGACCTTGCGCTGCAGGGGCGGGAGGTGTGCAAAGTCGTTGCCGGCGGGCGCGGCCGATGTGGCCGCGTAGTCGTTCCGAGTGGCGCCAGCAGGAGCCTGGTGACAATAGGTAATGTTCGAAAAGGCGGTTGGACGTTCAAGCGGGTGCACGGCAGGTGAGCATCGCGCGATGGATATGTGTGATGTGAGGCGTGAGGGTAGAGCGGGTAGCGATAACACGAAGCGAGGAAGACAGCGTCAGCATAGCACAGCCCACACACAACACCGGGCACACTCACAGCACCGCCTGCACCGCCGGGGTTGCGAAGGCTGAGGGAGACGTAGAGCGACTTGAGAAGGTGGTGGAAGACCTCGTTGTGGTCCTCGATGGCACGCAGGTACTGGGCCGAAACATGACGCTTGCCGCCAAACACCTTGATCGTGCCCGTCACCATGACATACTTGTCCTGCTCGATGCCCGTCATCTTGCCCATCTCGTCGTCTGCGCTGTCCAGCCACTGGCGCACGTCAATGTATCCGGTCCCGTCGCCAATCTCGTATGAAACGTTGGTCGCCGTGGTCGCAGAGTTGATGACGGAGCCGACGAACTGGACCTAGATGTTAGAGACGATGGGCCCTTGTCTTGTTGCAACAGCTGAATGCTCTTGTATGCATCTTCCTTCCTTGCCAAACTCTTCCTCCCCCCGCCTGTATTCCCTCCTTCCTTCCCACATTTGCCATCACATCTCAGTCACCTACTCACCTGGTTGATGTCGTGACCGTCAATCTGGTAATCCGAGTCTGGGTGTGTCTGGCTCGCCTCGTTGATCTGCTTGACAGTGACCGGGCGCAGGCTCTGGTTCCCACGTCCCTGCTTGTCAGCTGACAGCCTAGTTAGCACAGCTAACCTTCTTGCCACCTGGCGACTCTTGGCTACCGCTGTACGGCGAGCCGCCGCCCATGAACCCGCCTCCGCCGCCACCGCCGCCGCCATAGTAAGGGTTGCCGTCGCCTGCGGTCAGAATAGAAGCGTTATGCCAACGCACTCATTGTGATGTGGATGGGTGAATGTGGAAAGGGAAAAGTGGAGGAAGGCGCTGGAAATGTGTTGACAAGGGCAAAAGTGGTCGAGCACGAGCAGTTGTGGTTGTCATATTGTCATCTCGCTTCGTCGGTCATAACAGACGCGTCGCGTCCAGACCACGCGAGGTGACTCAACCAACTGCTCAAGTCTGGTGAATTAGGCATGCTATAAACTAATTGGCCTAAAATGTCGGAAATGACCGTGCACGGGCCTGACGCTTTCGAGTCATGACAGGGCCGATATCCACCCCGAGGCAGGAGAGCCGAGGGATAAGGCAGGGGCAAGGCAAAGGGTAAGCGAGGCACCTTGGCTCGTTTCGGTCGCTAGGCGCGCGTAAACGACACATACCCACATGTTGCGGCCCGTATTATCGGATCCAGAGCGTGCACAGAGTGGCAAACAGTGGGCCAGTGGGCACACCAGGCAAAGGACACGCAAAAGGACCGGTTTAACAGGGAAGGTTAGTCCTTTGATCCACCACCCACCACCCACCACCCAGCAGAGTCCTCGGCCGCGCCCTTAGCCTGACAGCCAGCCTTGCCTTGCACCTTGCAGCGGTGAGCCGACCGACAGACAGACTGCACTCGCCTGTCGTCGGTGCCGATACGGTGAGCCCTTGGCTAGGTTGCCTCCCCACCGTCTTTCAACCCTCGTGTTACTCATCCCATTCCATCCATTCACTCACACAAAGACCCATCGACGGGCTTCGTCCAAACGTCGCTCTCGCACCACCACACTCTATCGTGTGCGGTGACCGGTGACGATCACAACTACGCTCGGACTGCTCCGTCCCCAACGACCCCGTGGATCCCAAACACTTTAAACCACGACCCCTCGAGTGCGCAACTTGCCCCACTGCACAGGCTGTAGACGGCCTTGTCCGTTCCACTCGTCCGGCCCGCACCTCCGCTCCTCGGCACTTGCGAGTCTCGGCCTTCCTTCCCACCACCACCACCAACCCATACCACCACCGTCCACCATGAAGGTCCCTACTGTACGCCGCACATCGTCAGACACGTCGTCGACGCACTACTCGCCGTACCCGCCGACATCGTCGCTGCCATCCTTCTCCCAACCTCAGCCCGTCGCACCGCGGCCCTCCAACGTCCCTGGCCCCACACCGCCCAACCGTAGCAACAGCAAGAGCAGCAGTAGTAATAGCAATGGTGTGCGCCCGTCGCCGTCGGCCTCGTCCACACCCCTTCCCGAACCCCAACAACAGACGTACAAGGTCGCGCGTGCCATTTCGTCGTGTACTCGCTGCCGATCGCGCAAGCAAAAGTGCGATGGTAAACTCCCCGCATGCTCAGCGTGTGAGAGGGCAAAGGTCGAGTGCATTGGCTTTGATGCCATCAGCAAGACCAATGTGTCAAGAAAGTGAGTCCGCTGTCAATGTTAGACGACTGCTACTGTACAACATGTACTGTGTCGCATGGCTGTGTGCATTACTAACGAACCCAGTTACCTTCACTCGCTAGAGCAGGAAGTTGCTGCACTGCGTGCGCAGATTGCCACACTCTCCTCGAACCAGTCGGACCCCATCGGCCGGCAGAAGCGCGAGATTGCATCGAATGCGTCACAGGCCGTTGCGTCGTTTGCAGCTGGCCTCGCCATCGACCCGGCGCTGCAGGGTCCCGACGGCGAGCCGCCGATGCGTTCGCCGTGGGACTCGCCCCATGCGCGCCGCGGCTCGGATGCCCAGTTTGCCACGCCGGAATCCCCCCACTCGCCCGTCATCTCAACCTCCGGGCTGTCGCGCAACAGCAACCCCATCACCGCCGGTGTCGGCTCTGCCGCTACATCACTCACGCGCATGGTTCAGGACGCAGCACTGCGGACTGGCCACGCCGTGATTGGGGCCACGCTCCTAAACTCTACGGGCAGCGGAAGCGTCTCGGGTCGTACTGTCGAGTCGCCCAGTGACCGCAGCTCGGCGATCGGCAAAGAGTCGCCGGCCATTGACCACGAACATGATGCAGACTACCAGTCGCCCGAGACGGTCCCCACACCGCGGTCGGGACATGCCGCCATGGCTCCCCCCAATATCCCCAATACTCGCGGCCCTCCGTCGGCGTCGTCGCCCCAGACTGGCGGTGCGTCTGTGTCGTCCAGCAAGTCGCGCCGCCGGGCCTTCAACGTCCCTCCCCTCCCGCCGCAACCGGCGGTCGAGCGCTTGGTCGCTGCGTACGTCGACTTTGTTGGCGTCACGGCACCCATCATCCACATTCCCACTCTGGGCCAGCAGCTCAAACGCATGCGTGAGGGCGTCGATGTGGACGAGAGCGATGTCTTTGTCGTCATGATGGTTCTCGCATTGAGTACAATGGCGAGCTCTCGGTTTGTCGACCCGCCAGACGAGCTGCGGGCGTGCTCCGAGGCCTTCCACGCCGAGGCACTCAAGCACCTCGATGCAGTGTTCGAAGCCCAGAGCTATATCGGCCTGCAGGCCATCCTCCTGCTCGTGTGGTACTCGCTCCTGAACCCCGACAAGGGCTCCATCTGGTTCCTTGTGGGCCTCGCGTCGCGCACCTGCGTCGACCTCGGCTTCCACAACGAGCACAACTCGCAAGCCGAAAAGCTCGACAACCTCGAGATCGACATGCGCCGCCGCCTCTTCTGGATCACCTACAAGATGGACAGGCTGCTGTCGCAGTCTCTCGGTCGCCCACCCAGCATCCCCGACGGCTTTATTCACGTTCCCATGTCGGCGGGTCAGCACGACGTGGACATCCACGCCGGCCAGTACGGTGCGCTTACGGGTGAGGCGTGTGCGTACAAGGCCGTCTTCCTCCACACCGTCAAGCTTCGCCAGCTCCAGTCGGAGATTCTCAACAACACGTATGGCGTCAACGGCCAGCCTCTCCCCAAGCCCGAGTGGTTTGACGACATGTTTGAGCGCTTGAAAAACTGGCTCGCGTCGTCGCCAGAACCCCGTGGCACCGTCTCATCCGAAGGCTACGCCATCTCGTTCCACAACTCGTGTCTCTTGCTCTTCCGTCCCTCGCGCGGAAACCCCAAGCCCGGGCGTGCGGCCCTCGCGACTGTACTCGCAAGCTCGAGCTACATTATCCGCATTTACCGCCGCATGCAGGTCAACAACCGCATCAGCTGGCTGTGGATGACGAGCCACTTTTCGTTTATGGCTGGTCTTTCGTTCCTGTACGCATTCTTCAACCTCTACAGCCTCGGCGGCGGTGCGGGCGTGCCCACTCTCGACGAGGCCATGATGGACGTTGAATCGTGTCTCGCCGTCCTCGAGTATCTTTCTCGTGAGTACATTACCGACTGGAGTATTGTTGGCTGACTTCTTTAGCCCGCGTACCCTCGGCGAGTGCATGCCACGAGACGATGAGGAATGTGTCCCAGGCGATCATCGACCAGCTGTCCAAGATGACCCCTCCGCGCAGCGAAATGCCCGCGCGGTCACCCGGTGGTCGTTTCCGTTGTGCACCCATCTCGTCGTCGCGCGATGACCCATTGCCGAGTGACGCGTCGTTCCCTGCGCCCCTTCCGCCCACGACGCTGCCGTACGAGCTCACGCTCCTCGACAACCTCTTCCTCAACCCCATGTCGAGCCACCACAAGGCGAGCGACTACACCAATGGCGCCAAGCATGCCAAGAACAATGCGTCGGCGCCTTCATCGGCACCGGTCAACGCGCCGATCGCGGGCCTCCCTCCCGCTGCGTTCCACAGCTATGGGCCGTACGGCATTGCCGCACAGGTCGCGTCAGGCGCGAATGCGACCAACAACAACACGGCCACCCTCGCGGGCGTCGCCGGCGCGTGGCTGGGCACGGAAGCGGGCACCGCGGCATCGACCACGGCCACGACCGTCACACCGGGCGGAGCGTCGAACTCAATCATGAACGAACTGGCCATCAACGGCATTGTCGGGCAGAACCAGACCAACGGCCTCGCGGGAGACGTCACCAACAATACCAGCACGGGCAACAACGACCCCACGGCGTCGTTCGACATCTTTTCGTTCCTCATGGACGAGGAAGGTGGCCTCGGCAACATTGCCTCGGGCAACTGGAACGCCCTCGACGTCCCCTCCGACTTCCCCCTCTGGAGCTAGATGCGAAGCGCCGGGTCTCTGTGAATACAACAACACCTGTAATATGTCGGTTCAGGGGAGTGGCAGTACGAATTCGCATGTCGAGCAGCCGACCTACATAGATTGCGACTGGAACAAATAAACGGCCGAGAAAACAACGAAACAATGTGCGCACCGATGTGGCGTTCGCCGATGGACACTGTATCTTGGGCAATGGTATACGTGTAATGCATTCTTGAAGTTAATGAAAGTCTTGCTGATGGTGTTCACTCTGCTCTGGTTGCTTGCGGCGATGTCGTTCATGGATACTGTGATGTACCATCAGCGGCCTCAACGGATTCAACTCTTGTGCATCCACGAGGCCAGCAGCACGAATACTGTACGGTCCATAAACTGCCTCGGTGATCGACAACTACAGCATCACTCTTTTGCCACTTGGCCGTTTCAGACGCACACCATGAGACACAGTATCACTCTTTTGCCACTTGCGTTTCAGACGTACACCACAAGACACAAGCCAGACAGCCGTCGACCTCGTCTATTTACATTGTCCGCGTTCAGGTCGAAATGTCCGACTGTCTGCGGATGTGACATGGGCTCGGTGGGTGTTACGCTCCAGCAGTACTGGGTGTACTCCCCTTACACTGACCAGCCCTTTGGCATGGACCATGGACAACAAGGACACCTACAGCAAACACAACCCGTCCGCTGCACAGTTTCTGAGCCTGCTGCTCGGTGGCATTGGCTGTATGGGGCTCTGGGGTTGTTGCTTCTGGGATTCGGTCCAGGGTGCCCTTGCACACTAGGCTCAAACTACGCGTGGAACTGGGCAAACGACAACGACAGCCAAGTCAGTGTGGAGTGTCCAAGATCGAGTTGGGAGAGGTGTGAGTGTGGTGGTGTGGCATGGCTGTCCAAGGAGCGAATTGGGACGCCCCTGGCGGCAGTGACTCGACAGCTCATCTCCGGGCTGTGCAGAGATGGGCAGTGTAGTTGTACACGGTGTATCTCGTGCCGCCACTCACGCACATCGAAGGTTGTGCGACATGCACCTATGCTGCTGGAGTCGGTTGGGATGATGTGGGCGACTGGCAACTGGCGACTGGGGTGCCCGAGGCCCTCTCCGGGTAAAGGGGCCCGACGGCGAGATGGATAACCCTATAGGCGCGCTGTTGTGCTGGGCGAGCGGGCCCATGCGGTCGAAATGGCGCTCGGCAGTGCCAGGTCACAGCATGGTCAGCATAGTCGGTGGTCAGTGATGTCCTAGGTATGTGCAGAGCACAACGGCCGCATGAATCGGGACATTAGCTGCGTCAGATGTGATGGCTGTCCTCCGTCTGTGAGAGTCGTGCAAGTGTGCACATGTGGGTAGAGCAAGTGTGCAGCTGTGGCACGTCTGGGACATAACTGACCGAGGTAGGCGCAATGGTCTGCATCTCGCCGCCGCACATGTGGTATGAAACCCTTTATTGGCTGGGCAGTATGCTCGCACTGCAGCAGTTGCGTACGATGAACGTCAGTCTCAGCCTCGAAGAGTGGCATGCACGGCATGGCGCAGCACGTATGGGAGGAATGCATGCATGCTTGGTCATGGTCACAAAGCACCAAGAGTGCCAAAGTGCCACACGCCACAAACGCGGCATTTCCGGCGTATTGCCGGTGTCGTGTGATGTGCAGTAGTTGTAATTCACCCGTTGGTCTCTGGCAGCCTCGGCTGTTTTGCCTGGGTCGCAATTCTGGCCCCGCTCCAAAGTCAGCCTGCCTCGGCACGCAGAATCCGCGCCCCGCCTGGGAGCCTTCCTTGCCTCCCCTGGCTGGGCGGCCGCCTGGGTGACGACCTGGGGGAAGGCAAGGACCCATGTGCCCTTTTTCATGACACACCGCGCCGACTCGCTTCCACCATCGTCTACTTACTCATCTCCATCCACCACCCCAAACATCCAAAAGGTGAGCCTCATTCACTACGGCGGCGTCCATCGCAACGTATACAGCGCAGCGTAGCACAACGACAGACTGAGACTGTCGAGCGCTGCGTTGTCGTTGCCACCAGACTGTGACTGCACGCAAAATTGCTGACAACATCTTTCCTCGGGCTCCACTCGGTCTTGCCTCGTTCATTCTCCCCCACAACAGACATCCAACATGTACGGCGGCGCTCCTCGTTCCGGTAACTGCTTCAACTGTGGCCAGCGTGCGTAGTGGTGGTGATTTGTGGATTGTGGTTGTGGTTGGTGGTTGTTGGTTGTGGCTGTGGTGTGCCGTTGTGAATGTGCGGTTGCGTGTCGTGTTGTGCCGTGTGACGTGACGTGCTCCGCCGCGAGGACTTGCCAGCGTGGGCTGTGTTTCTTGCCGCCATCTCAGCGTGCTGCGATGGTGGCGAAACATGAACCACTGGCGATGGATGGAAGAGTTACTTCCTCGCGGCGTGTTCTGTGTACGGGGGTGCGGGGCGAGCGAGCGCGAAGGCGTGGAGCGAGCTGTTAGCCTCTCGTACATAGTTCACTCCCTCTCTCCTCCCCTTGCCTTCCCCGTGCTGTTGTTGGCTCCCCGCCGAATGTCGGTGGGCGTGCTCATGCTACCCTGCTGAGTCTCGCCGCCGGTGGCGATGGGTCGACGCGCAGGGGTGGTCGGGGCAGGTTGGGTGGGACCTTTTTGCAATGCCACTTGACTATTTTTTTTTTTTTCTTGCTCTGGGCTCCGCATTACCAAGCCGTCCTCATCGTCGTTTTCTCGTCATCCATTGCTTTCTCTCCACATCGTCTTCGTACTCGTCCGCAACGCCCTTCCTCCCTCTTCGTTTTCCTCGCTCCCTGGCTGGCCCTCCATCCTCGCTTCGTCCCCGTCCACCTCGGCAAAACCCCCACATTTCAACCCAAGCCCAGCCCCTCCCTGGACCCGTACCCCGCCATGCGCATCAACATGCGCGCGGCTGCCACCACCCACTTGGGCGCGCAAAACACAAACGCACACCGCATACCTAACCCACCCACCTACCTTGTTCTCAAAACCTTTCTCCTCGCAAGCATACTAACCCTTGGCAGCCGGCCACATCGCCCAGGTCTGCCCTGACGCTGGTGTCCCCACGTGCTACTCGTGCGGCCAGTCGGGCCACCTCTCGCGCGAGTGCCCCCAGCCCAAGCCCAAGGCGTGCTACACCTGCGGCCAGGAGGGCCACCTCTCGTCGGCGTGCCCCCAGGGCCCCGCTGCGGGCGGCTTTGGCGGCCCCACCGGCGGCGAGTGCTACCGCTGCGGCAAGCCGGGTCACATTGCCCGCCTCTGCCCCGAGTCGGGTGACGCTGCTGCCGGCGGCTACGGCCAGCAGGGCGGCTTTGGCGGCTACGGTGGCGGCGGTGGCGGCTTTGGCAACAAGTCGTGCTACACCTGCGGTGGTGTCGGCCACATCTCGCGCGACTGCCCCTCGGGCGGTGGCGGTGGCGGCCGCTTCGGCGGTGGCTTTGGCGGCTCGCGCAAGTGCTACGTGAGTGCTCTGGATCCTACGAGTCGTAGTACCGTGGCTAACCTCTAGAACTGCGGCCAGGACGGCCACATCTCGCGCGATTGCCCCCAGGAGCAGGGCCGTACTGTAAGTTGTCGTCCCCCTACGATGGTAGCCACAACTCACACCACAGTGCTACCAGTGCGGCCAGGTCGGCCACATCAGCGCCAACTGCCCCGGCGCCGGTGCCGCGCCCGCCGCCTAAGCGCGTCCAAGCGTGACCGTCTCCCTGTCCGTTCTCGGCCAAATGTACTTTTCCCCTCCCGACTCGCACTCGCCCCCGCCCCGACTCTGCCGCCTTTCCCAAAATCCCCAATCCCATCCACCCCACACTCCACCACAACTCATGCTCCCATCCCCCCCTCCGTGTTTCCCATCTTAGTCGTCCGTGGCCGCGCCTGGCGCGGCAGTAGCTGTAAACCCCCACTTGCGCCGGCCTAGGGCTGAAGTAGGGCGCGATGAAGAAGTGAAGCCACAAAGTGCTGCAGTGTTGCGTGTTGCAGTGTTTGGCATGTCAGGTCGCCGCGTGGTCGCATGAGTGTCGTGTTTAGCCACTGGGCATGTTGAGTGCGTGCACACGCGTCGGGCGACTCACCGGTCCGTGCCCACAGCCCTTGATACAACGGTACCCGTCGACAGGTGAGCTGTGGTCGACAAGAACGCATGGGCAGACCGCGTCAAGAGACGTCCAGTGTAGTGAACCAGGTAGACATGGCCACTACTGCCTCCTTGCGCTTTGGACGGTCGGACCTGGATAGTCAGCCCAGCGGGAAGTGGGCCCGTCAGAGTGCCATTACGGAGATCCCAGTAGGAAGAACGCTGCAAGGTAAGCAAGTGACCTCAGCCACGCTCGACATGGTGTCAAGCAAAGTACAACGTCAGCCACTGCCAGGCAATGGACGCTCCTGGCCCCTCTCTGTCCTGGACCGGGCACCCCAGCGTGTCCCAAGCAATCCCAAACCGTCTCGCCGGTACCGGCGGTTGTCCCCCGCGCGCTGACGTGAATCATGATGCAAAAAGTGGCTCTACCAAGATGGGACTATTACAGGAAGTAGCTTTTTGTCAGTTGGAGATGGTAGGGGTGGGACGTACCGGTCGCCAAAGTCGCCGAGGCCTGGGGTGATGTACGAGTGGGTGTCGAGGCCTTGGTCGACCCAGGAGGTGATCTGTGTGGGGGGTTGGTGATGGTGTGCGGTGCGGTGCCGTGAGGGGATTGGGGGTGGAAGTGGAAGCGGGGCAGAGGGGAGATGTGGGGAAGAGATGTGGCGCGATGTTAAGAGGTGGAGGAGAGGTGGAGAGGTGATGGGCAGGTGAAGCAGAGGTTAAAGAGACGTAATGGAGAGGCGATAGAGAGGTTGTGGAGATGTGAAGAAGATTGAAGGGGATGGAAATTGAAGGCGTTTGACGAAGATTGGAGGAGATGCAAGTGCAAGAGGTTGAAGAAGGTTGAGCGAGATGTGAAAGGCGATATAGAAAGGAGCACGGTCAGCACATGCAGCACAGCTCCGGACCCCACACACGACTCACAATCTTGAGCTTGGGGAACTTTTCGTTGACGACCTTGATGCCCTCCGGCGCCGCAATCTGCCCGGTAAGCCCCCATCCATGGTGCCTAGCTCGACCCTCGGGTTACGCACAAGGTTGATAAAGAGGATGCGCTCCTCCTTGACGCCGTGCGAGAGGAGGACCTCGATTGCCTTGAGGCACGAGCCACCCGTGGCTGTGATGTTAGCGTGGTGGGGTTGTGTGAGTGGGCGGTGTTGGGGGGTGGTGAAGTGTGGTGGTGAAGTGTGGTTAGGGTGCCTCCGAGGAGGTCCAGCAATGGCACAGAGGCGCAAAATGAACATCAAGTGTGTGCTGACAGGATGCGTGCATGGCCAGCAGAGCAACGTCGAGCACATGCATAACTGCATAACGTGCCGGACTCACCGAGCATGGGGTCCAGGAGCATGACATAGCGCTCGGCAATGTCCTCGGGGAGCTTGGCGTACTGCCGTCAGCGGCCTGCTGGTTCACCTTTTGAGCGGGTATGCTGTATGCATGCGCTCAGGTGGGACTCACGAAAAGCTTGGGCTGGAGTGTCTCCTCGTCCTGGTCGTCAGCTTTAAACCAAAACCCCAAACCCCATCGCATCGGGGACGTACACGTTGGATCAGAATCTGGTACCCGAGCGGTCAGCGTCTGCGGTCTTGCACACGAGTAGCGGCGCACCTTGCCAATCCGCACTGGGTGTCAGCGTACGTCATAAATAGAATCAAAATGCTTAGTGCTTGGGTTGCGTGCTTGTATGCTTGGGTGGGTACCCCAAGACACAGCCCACGATATATACATGAGATGCAAGGGAGGAGAGGGGCGGAAGTGGGTTAGGAGAGGTGTACGCACCAGAGCGGCAGCACTGCCTAAGCGCAGCCTCCATCGACTCGCCCGCGCGCATGATCGACACGCCGCAGATGCGGCCCTGGAACGCGACACCGTCAAACTCGACACCTGTCGGCGTGCGGATCGTCTTGGGTACCACCGGGAGGTGGTTCAGGCCTGAGTGTCAGTGCATGTGGGCCGACCATGTGGTGTGCCGGTGCGAGACGCGGGACCCCGGTGCGAAGCACAAGCTGCGGCAAGAAGCCAGAAGCCGCCTCGGTGGAGGCACGGAGGCACGCGTTCCACCGCAGCACACGCCGTACGCGCACTCACCCTCCTCGACGAGCAGGCGGATGATGCGGTCAGAGTAGCTGTGGGTCAGGCGCCGTCGTCCCCTCCGTCTCACAAGACAAAGTCGCCGCTGCGTCGTCAGTGGAGTCCACGGTGTCGCGAGGTGATGCGGGGTGGAGGCACAAATTTGTCCGGTCACATCGGAGGTGCGAGCAGCACTGCAACCTGCAAGCAAGCACAGAATACATGACGAGCACTGCATTGCCCACGTCCACGCCCCCGATCCCAACAGTGCTCACCGGCCAGTCTTCTCGTCGCGGATCTTGGTGAGAAGCGCCTGCAGCTGCGGCGTGGGCGGGAGCACGACATTGTTGGGGTTGGCAGCGATTGTTGCGGGCATCGTGAACAACTAGTGTGGGAGTGTGGCTGGGAGCGGGAGCGGAGTGGTGCAGGGTGCAAGCAGGCAAGTGGAGAACAAGTATAGAGGTGGAGCGGGACGTGGACGTGTCTCGGGCTTTTAAATGTATCAAAGTGTTATCGAAAGCAACACCAGTCGCGGACGATACCAACCGAGGACGTCACAAGACCGACAGTCGCAAACTTGACGAGCACACGTCTCGTGGTGGTCGCATGGCGCCGCCACTGACCCTCATTGGCCCATGCATCCGCGCGCACTACTCTACCCCCGACGACAACGGACAGACACACAGCTCGCCGTGATTAGATTACCGCTGCCGAGGGCGTCGTCGGCCATGGGCATACTCTAACATATAAGGACAGGAGGGTTTGACTGACGATGGGCTACGGGTGGGCACGAATCCACGATAGACAGCTCGCACCGGTCAATTGGTCATGAATGGGCACTGAGGTGGCCCAGTGCATGTTGTTGGCTGTTCCTGTCTCGCGTTTGAGCATGTGGCTGACGACATGCAACAGCCCGTGTGGCCGTGTGGGCATCCTGCATCCGTCACATGCAGCGCACTATACCCCTCCAACCTCCACACCATGCCGAGGGTACGTTATATGGGCAAGACGCAAGACACGAAGACTCGCACGCGAGCCCGGCCGTGTCGAGTGGGGCACCTCGAGTTTATGGTCCGGCGCGCGCACGGGCCGGACTTAGCCGAATGCCGAGGTGCATGGGCCCCGCTAGCCGAGGGATGTAACCCCGCACTAGAGTAGAGTCGTGTTAGCTGCCGTCTTTTACAAAGTCGCTAGTTTGTCCTCGTCCTTGTTGTCGTGCCGTTTTCTTGCTCGTCGTCGGTTGTGGTTCTCGTTGTGTACAGCTTGTGGTCTGCTCGCCCTCATACCACGTCCCCCTGGTCTGCCCCGCCCCCAGCGCCCTTGTTCGCCCACACCCTTCGTCACCGCCGTCGCCGACACCATGCCGGACCACCATCCACAGGAGGTCGCGCTGAAGATGCTGCTTGCCGGTGGGTGTTGTCGAATGTCAAATGTTGTGGGACCGAGCTGACGCTGTCTCGTCTATCCCCTCTTGACGTCTGCCTTCTCTCGCCGTCTGGTATGCCTATTTCCACATGTGTTTACGCTTGACCTTCATGGTCGTCAACCATGTCCACACGCCCACACGCCCACACGACCTGACAATGCGTACCCTCGACATGTCCCCCTCACCACCATGCGACGTCGCGTATTCTGCCCAACTGCTTGGACATCAGGCGTCTCAAACTCTATCAGCGCGACGATCACGAACCCCATGGACCTGGTAAGTTACTCGACCCAGCTTGAGCCCCGGCCAGCTCGACCGTGCTGTGTCTTAACCTCCTCCTAGGTGTGAACACGGCAGCTCTCAACTGACATGCCCTCTGCCTACCTACTCCCAGCATCCCCCCTCCCTCTCGCCCCTCATGCACCACACGCAAACACCCAACTAACGCCCCAGGTCAAGGTCCGCCAGCAGCTCTACATCAAGAAGGGCTCGGGCCTCTCGCCGGGCTTCATCCACACGCTCGTGCACATGGTTCGCACAGAGGGCTTCTTTAGCATATACAATGGTGTCTCGGTACGTCTGTGTCTGAGCGTAGTTCTTGTCTTCTGTCCGAGCCTTAGCGATCGTTTGTCCCAGCATCACGTTGCACTTGCTCGCCAGCCTCGCTTGGGCGGCACACTCCCGGGTGAGGCAAGGCAGACCTCTATGCTCTGCTTCCAACTACCCCTCCCGACCATGCTCTCCAACCTACCCTCTCCGCTATGCTCGACCCTGGGTGACTCACGCTGACGACAGGCGTCGATCATGCGCGAAATGTCCTAGTGAGTGCCCCGCCAGCAGGCCAGTGCCCGGTTCTCGCACCCAAAGTCTCCTGTGGCCCGTGTCCGCGTCACGCGAGCATTTGATCGCTCAATCACTCGCTCGCCTTATCTTGTGTGACACCTGGTCCGTGGGCTGGGCCGGCGTACCGGCAATTGCCCCCGAGATAATCGGGCAGGTCGGCGTGTGCCCTTGATCGCCGGGTCTGGGGCTGGCCCCGGTCTCGGACAGCTCGGATGCCGCGGTGTCGGCGTCTCGGCCTCATTGGGAGCGGTCTCCGGTCTGCTCTGGGCAACTCTGGGACGTGGCCAGCCATCCGTCTTCACGGCACGCCCAATCTGCCTCCCCTCGCCTCCCACCTCCTTTCTCTCCTCCCCCCTCCCCTCCTTTCTCCCCTACCCATCCCCTCCCCCCTCCCCCCTCCCCTTATCCACCCCCCCCCCCCCCCACCAGCCCCACGCACCCACTAACACCAGCTCGGGCATCCGCATGGGCTGCTACGACTACTTCAAATCGCTCGTCATGCGCACCCACCCGGGCCTGGACCCACACAGCGTCGCCGTCAAGCTCGGCGCGGGGCTGGGGTCGGGCATGCTGGGCGCGGCCGTCGCCAACCCCGCCGACGTGCTCAAGGTCCGCCGCCAGGCCGCGGGGGGATCCAAGCTAAGCTTGAGCCAGCACGCGAGGGCGATCTGGCGCGAGGATGGGATTCGGGGGTTTTATCGGGGTGTTGTGCCGACTATCTTTCGGTGAGTTGTGAGCGTTGGGGGGTGCGGTGTGATGGCGGGGGGCGGGTTATGGAACGGCAGAGGTGGTGGAAGGGGATGCGGTGGAAGGGTGCTGGGATGGGAAGTGTTGGGAATTGTGAGAAGTGCTGGGTACAGAGAGCAGTGGAGCAGGGCGATGGGGCATTGTGGGGTTCCGTGAGGGGCGGGATGGGGGATGCGCGGAGGTGCTGGGCTAGCACGAGTGTGGGAGAGAGTGGGACGGGGAGTGGCCGGGGGGTTGAGAACCGGAGAGTGACGAGTGGATGAACAGGGCAAATGCGTCAGTGGGAGAGGGCGGATGCGTCAGTGGGAGAGGGAAGTGGGAGGGCAGATGCGGGAGAGCGCTTGAAGAGAGGAGACGTGTGATGAGATGGCACTTGTGACCGAAAGGCTGGGACGGTTGCAGAGAGTCGAGAATACCTACGAGGGCAACTAGAACTTGCTTGAAGGCGATCCACTCCCTCGTCCAGACCCAGACCCAGAACCCGACCCAGACCAACACCCGCACGCCAGCCCCACTAACACGCAGCGCGGGCGTCCTCACGGCCTCGCAACTAGGCTCGTACGACATGGCCAAGCACTGGGTGCGCACGCACTACTCTGCCCAGTTCCCCGAAGGGATGCGGACACATTTACTGTGCTCGGGATTCGCCGGGTTTGTGTGCAGTGTGACGTCTGCGCCAATCGACACGATCAAAGTCCGCGTCATGAACGACTCGACGGGGCAGTACAAGGGCGCCATCGATTGTGCGGTCAAGCTGCTCCGCAACGAGGGGCCGTTGGCGTTTTACAAGGGGTTTTTGGGGTGCTGGAGCAGGCTGTGGCCGCATACGGTTATTAGTCTGATGGTGTTTGAGAAGTTGAGGGCGTTGACGGGGCTTAAGCCTATCTAGGGTGGGCTCCACATCGGCGGGGCGGGGAGAGGGGAGAGCGGGAGTGGGGTTGTGGATACAGGGAGGTGGGGGGGGGGGGGTGGGACTGGGAGGAGGAGGTGGGGGGTTGGTGTATACGGTGCGAGAGTCGTCGGAATCATCGTCGCGGCCATGAAGAGTGCCGCGACGGGAGGACGAGTCCATCAGGCCGACCCCCTCCATCACCGCCCCTCGACCCCAGCCGTGTAGATTATACCCATACCCGGGAGCGGATATCTAGCAACGTAGAGTGCCGTACAGTCTATACATTGGGTTATGGCAGTCATGTCAATCAGGACGAGATGTGGCTGGCGGCGCTGAAGTGAGGCTGAGTGGAGATTGGTGTGACGAGGCATACTACAGTAGTAGGTTTTTTTGGACGGTGTCCTGCCTGTGTCTAGCTCACCAACCCACCACAAACATGACCCTTTGGGTTGCTGTGTTCATAACCACCCGAGTGGAACAGAATAGAGGAATTGCTAGATGTACATAGACGGTTCATACTACAATGGACCATAGAGGGGATGCTGGGAGATGCTCCGTTGCTCCAGGCTACTCGTCACCCGCGTGCTTTCCAGTACTCGCACTGAGCAGCCCTTGAACCTCGAGAGCCACTTCTCTGGCCGCGGAAAGCAGCCGCCACTCCCTGCTCGCCTTGTACTTTGCGAGCACATCGCTGACAAACTCGTTGCGTTGTTGGATGGGAGGGGAGAGCCTGTGCTCCGCGGGTGGATTCTGCCCTTTAGCTATTTCAGTTCGGTCTCTTGTTCCTCACCTTGAGATTATCCCTAACGGTCGTCCAGAACCCGGTCCACCCCCACCCCGAATCGCGTTCGAGGAGCATATCGACCTCTTCCGCCCACTCCTCCTCCCACAGCGGCGTGCCATCTGGCGCCGCGGCATCGCCGAGCCGCGTACGAATGTCTGCTTTGACATCGTCGATGGCGGCGGCCACGCGCCGCTGGGCGACCCGCATGGCGTCGTAGATACGGGGCAGGGTTGGGGAAGCAAAAAAGTTGTGGTTGATGGACACGACAAAGTCGACATTGACCACCTGGTGGTGCCACCCGGACGGGACGAAGAGCACTTCACCCTCCCCCTGCAGGATTTTCACGCCGAGCGCCTCGCGCGTGTCGCCGCGGACGTCAAACATGAGTTCGTCGCGGCCGCGCTCGCCGAGTTCCACCTCGGAGCCGGGAGGGAATAGCCACCACACCTTGCGCCCAACGACGTTTGCGCTCCACGAGTACGACGCGTACACGTCTCGATGCAGCGGTGTAAATGTCCCCGATGGGCCGGCGTAGACGAACCGAAAGTCGGCGGTCGACGCCGAGCGCGAGGACGCGCGGGGCGCGTCGAACGGTGGTGAGAGCCAGTCATCTGCGAGTCGGCTTTTTGCACTACCCCATCCTCAGTGGTTCTCCAGGTTGCCTCCAAGTCACACCTCATCCCGCCCCGTGCCTCCAGCCCTCGCGTACGTACCTCTCAAACACTCTGGTGGGGAGTACACGTCCGACCCCCGGCCGCCCCGCTCTTCCAGTTCCGCAACAAGATGCCAGTCCTTGACGTACAACGTCGCTCCCTCGCCGCGCCGCCATACGTCCAGAATGTCCCCTAGCGGTCGCTCGTCACGCTCAAACTCGGAGAACTGGCGCACCGCCGTGTCGGCGACGGGAACGATCTGGTCCCCATACGCCGCCAGGCCTGTGAGGTTGGGCAGGGATGGTGCACCGCTGGACGAGTGGGGTTCAGCAGTGGGAAGTACCCAGTTCCGCCGGGCTGGCCACGAGGATGTGGCTACCGGGGATAGAAGGAACGGTGTGTTTGGGACAAGGTGGTTGCGCTGTTGTTCAGTTGCGATCTGCATGAGTATCACCTACAAAGAAGTCGGGGTAGGGCAGGTGGTCGTATGTGGGAAACGGACGTGGTGGGATGTTGGACAGCAGAACATCACGGTCCGCTTCAGAGAGAGCAGAGGGGAGATGGCTGTCCTCTCCTACTGAAGCGGACGACATGAGGAGTGGGAGGATGAACAAAGTTGCACGAGTGTCGCGCGAACTGAAACACAGGCAATGTGTGGAGACCCCACACCCACTGACTTCATGACCACCAGACAAGGTGGCAGTGGCAGCATGGCACGACGACCGGCTGATAATCGCGCTCGCCATCTACCCTTGTCTCTGGTCAAGTACACAGCGATGCACAGGTTCAGCTCAAGAACGAGCTCTACGATCGATACGGTCTACGATAATACCATCCAGAACACAAAGAGCGCAACTACTCGTTTACAACTCGAATCCCCCTACGCTGCCGCCAGAGCGCGAGTCCCTGCTCGAACAGCGCGCGGTCCGTGCCGTTCGTGACGAACTGCATCGTGACCCCAAGCTTCTCGACCTCAAAGTTGCGGTGCTCGTCGTCAAAGAAGAGCATCTGCTCGAAGGGGATGCCCGTCTTGCGGTGGATCTCGCGGAAGTGCTTGAGTTTGGACGTGGGGTAGATCTCCATCTGTTGGGTTAGAAGAATTCCTGAAGACGACCCACAGTGTTGAAATACGTCGCGGCACAGACCACATCATCCTCCACGCCGGGGATGATGAGCAGGCTGAGTGCTTCGCGCGCACTGCCGTCAGCTACACCAGGCGTCGTATAGCTCACAGTTCCACGGCGCCAGTGCGCGACGCTACAGCGATGTGTATTCTTCTCCTCTTGAGTTCATGGAGAATGGCAGGGACTTCGTGATAGAAGCACAATTCACCGCCGCGGCGGTCGCACAAGTGGTTCATCGAGCTTCCTTTGCGCTTCAGAGGAGGCGTAATGTGTGTGTCTGAGGGTAAGTAACCGAAATGCACCGGGTCGAGCTACGAACCGATCCACAAATCCCAGAGGGTATAGCTACATGTCAGCGACAGTTTCCAAAAGGCGCAGTGGCAAAGGAGCCGCATTGCTACGGCTACTGGACTCACTCGAGGTCGAAGACGACCGCGAGAGGGTACGCTTCGGGGTCGTCGGGCGACAACGTGCGCCAACCCCCCGGAGGGGATTTAGGCTCAGGAGGTACTCGTGTCCTCCTCGGCATTGTGATAGAGCACAAGTAGGGGTATGAGGAGGTTGCAGCTGTTGCAGATATTGCGGTCAGGTGTTGCCACTTGACAACTCAACATCAACAAGTGCGCCGAACACAATCGACAACACGACTCAGTCTTGAGCGGGGGAGGTAAGGTACAGTAGTTGTACAGCGCTCAGGGACGACCACACGGATAACACGCGACTAATGATGTGTTGTTTTTCTCCTATCGGACGGACGTGTTCGGCGGTGTCCGTTATCAAGATCTGTCCTTTGTTGGTGATGTGATCGAGTCAGAGTCAGTCGCGCGCGAATGGGGCTGCAAAAGTCCAACAATGAAGTTGGCGGTCGGTCCAGGTCGGCGGTGGGCCGACGCAGCCACAGACAGAGGTCTTTATCTACAGGAATCATACTACTACCCCGCTCTTCTTTACACTCCTCCACTCTTTCAAAATGGTGTCTGCAGCCCCAGCAGACGTAGACGTCAAGCCCAAGCTTGACCGATGGGCCAAGCGTCTCGGCGCATTGCCGAGCCTGGCCCTCCCCACAGACTACCCCCGGCCAAGTGAGCTGATACTTTCACGAGCACGCTGGGGCTAACATGCAGCGCCTGCCAAGCTCATCGAGTCGTACCAGGAGAAGTCATTGCCGCCGTCGCTCACCCCTCCGCTCATGCACTTGACGTATGAGTTCTCGAACATCTTCCCATCGGCGCCGCTCCCGACGCCGTACCACCTGCTCTTGACGTCGTTTGTCATTCTCCTGTTCCGGTACACGCCCGACCCAAGTATGGTCATTTGCACGAGTGCGCCGGGGACCACGACGCCTCTCCTGCTCAAGCTCGACTTGACGGCGGAGATGACATTCTACGACGTGCTCCGCCAGGTCATGGAGCGCGAGGAGGAGGCCGCGGCCGACGTCGTGCCCCTCTCGCAGTTGGTGGACCGCCTCAAGCCCGAGGGCCCGCTGTACCGCGTCCGCTTCTTTGACTCGACCCAGGTCGACTCGGACCCCTCGGCGTCGCTTACCACCGACTGGACAATCTTCCTGCTCGCCAACCACAGCGATACGCCTGCTACCCGTACCACCATGCCATCCCTCTACCTGCGTTTGGCCTACAACTCGCTCCTGTTCACCCAGGCACGTATCCACGCCGTCCTCGAGTCGCTCCTCCAGCTTCTCAAGTCGGCCTCGAGCTCTGACCCAGCCCACCCCATCGGGTCGCTCCCACTCCGCACCCCTGACCAGGTCGAGGTCCTCCCCGACCCCTCCTCCGACCTTGACTGGTGCGGCTTTGTCGGTGCTATTCCTGACATTTTCTCGGCAAATGCCAAGGCCCACCCCGACCGCACCTGTATCGTCCAGTGCGAGCAGGCCGAGGGACAGGACATCATGGACGGCCCCTCCCGAGGCCGCAGGGAGTTTACCTACCGCCAGATTGACGAGGCGTCCAACGTAGTCGCCCACTCCCTCCTCCAGAACGGCATCCAGCCGGGAGAAGTGTGCATGGTCTACGCTGCTCGCTCGGTCGAGCTCGTTGTTTGTGTGATGGGTATCCTCAAGGCAGGTGGTGTCTTCTCCGTCGTTGGTAAGTGTTCGAGGACGCGCACTGAACCAACGTGACTAACCAAGTAGACCCCGCATACCCTCCCAACCGCCAGGTTGTCTACCTGCAGGTCTCGACGCCCCGTGCACTGCTTGTCATTTCGAGCGCCGGCGTCCTCTCGCCCACCGTCTCGGACTACATCAAGGAGAAGCTCCAGCTCCGCGTGCACGTTCCTGCCATTGAGATGACTGCCAACGGCGTGACTGGCTCGCCGAAGGGTGCTGCCGAGGACATTCTCGCTCCCTTCCAGCAGTTCTCGCAGACCCCTGCCGGTGTTGTCCTCGGCCCCGACTCGAACGCTACTCTGTCGTTCACGTCGGGCTCGACGGGTATCCCCAAGGGTGTCAAGGGCCGTCACTTTTCGCTCACCCACTTCTTCCCGTGGATGAAGGAGCGCTTTGGTCTTAGCACCGACTCGCGCTTTACCATGCTCAGTGGTATTGCACACGACCCCATTCAACGCGACATCTTTACGCCTCTCTTCCTTGGCGCGTCGCTCTATGTCCCCACGGCCGACGATATCGGTACCCCCGGTCGTCTCGCCGAGTGGATGGATGACAACGAAGTGACCGTCACCCACCTGACGCCCGCCATGGGTCAGCTCCTTTCCGCCCAGGCTACGCGCCAGATCCCATCCCTGCGCAACGCCTTCTTTGTCGGTGACGTCCTCACCAAGCGCGATTGCCACCGTCTCCAGTCACTCGCCAAGAACGTGTGCATCATCAACATGTACGGAACGACCGAGACGCAGCGCGCCGTGTCGTACTTTGCCATCCCAAGTGTCAACGAAGACATGACCTTCCTGTCCACTCAGAAGGACCTCATCCCGGCCGGTCAGGGTATGATCGACGTTCAGCTCCTGGTTGTCAACCGCACCGACCGCAACGTCCCGTGCGCTGTGGGTGAGATGGGTGAAATCTACGTGCGCTCTGGCGGTCTTGCCGAGGGCTACCTCGACCCGAACGCCACTGCCGAGAAGTTTGTCACCAACTGGTTCACCGAGGGTATTGAGCGCGAGGACACGCTCATCAAGACCAACCCCGAGGCGGCCAAGCACTGGTTTGGCATCCGTGACCGCATGTACCGCTCAGGTGACCTGGGTCGCTACCTCCCCGACGGTCGTGTCGAGTGCACTGGCCGTGCCGACGACCAGATCAAGATCCGTGGCTTCCGTATCGAGCTCGGCGAGATTGACACCCACCTGTCGCGACACCCGCTCGTGCGCGAGAACGTCACGCTTGTCCGTCGTGACAAGGACGAGGAGAAGGTGCTTGTCTCGTACTTTGTCCCCAACGACGGACCCGACCTCGCCGGCATGGCGAGTGCCTCGGAGGGTGCCCCCGAGGACGAGGAGATTGACCTCAAGGACCAGATGATCCGCGGTGTGCGCAAGTACCGCCGCCTCATCCGCGACATTCGCGAGCACCTCAAGAAGAAGCTCCCGTCGTACGCCGTCCCCGCCGTCTACTTCCCGCTGTCCAAGCTGCCGCTCAACCCGAACGGCAAGATTGACAAGCCTGCCCTTCCGTTCCCCGACACGGCGCTCGCGAGCCACCCCGCCCCCAAGTCGTCGACCAACCTCACGCCCACCCAGAAGACAATCCACGACATCTGGCTTCGCCTTCTTCCCTCGCCTCCTCCGTCGATTGGCATTGACGAAAACTTCTTCGACCTTGGCGGTCACTCGATCCTCGCGACGCGTCTCATCTTTGAGATCCGCAAGACGTTTGTTGTCAACGCGCCCCTCGGCCTCGTGTTCGAGAAGCCGACCATCCAGGCCCAGGCTGCGGCCATTGACGAGCTCGCCACCGCGGGTCTGAACGCCGCCGAGCCCAGTCAGCAGGGCAAGGACAAGGTCGAGGAAGTGGCGTACGCCAACGACGTTGCCGAGCTTTCGGCCAAGCTCCCAGCCAAGTTTGCGCCGCTCCCCGCCGACTTTGCCACGAAGAAGCTCACCGTCTTCCTCACTGGTGCGACTGGTTTCTTGGGCGCCTTTATGCTGCGCGACCTCTTGTCACGCCGTGTTGCCAAGGTCATCTGCCTGGTCCGTGCCAAGACGGCCGAAGACGGCCTCAAGCGTCTGCGTGACAGCGGCGAGGGCCGCGGCGTCTGGGACGAAAAGTGGGTTACGGACGGCCGCGTCGAGGCTGTCGTCGGTGACCTCTCGGACGAGCACTTTGGCCTTTCGCAGGTCGAGTGGGACCGGGTTGCGTCCGAGGCAGATGCCGTTCTCCACAACGGCGCCGTCGTCCACTGGGTTTACCCTTACGCCAAGATGCGTGCCGCCAACGTCTTGTCGACGACGACCTGCCTCGAGCTCTGTGCCACAGGCAAGCCCAAGATCTTTAGCTTTGTCTCGTCGACGGCCGTCCTTGACAACGAAAAGTTTGTGGCCAAGAGCGATGAGCTCCTCAGCGCCGGCCAGGCTGGTCTTCCCGAGTCGGACGACCTCGAGGACGCCCGTACGGGTCTCGACACGGGCTACGGCCAGAGCAAGTGGGTGGCCGAGAAGATTATTATGGAGGCTGCCAAGCGCGGTCTTTCGGGCTGGATCCTTCGCCCCAGCTACGTTGTCGGCGACTCGAAGAACGCCGTCACCAACACGGACGACTTCCTGTGGCGCATGGTCAAGGGCTGTCTCCAGCTCGGCCTCGTTCCGGACATTAACAACACGATCAACATGTGCCCCGTCGACCACGTTGCGCTCCTGGCGTCTCTGTCGACCCAGTCGACATCGCCTTCCTCGGCTTTCAACGTTATCCACGTTACCGGCCACCCGCGCCTGCGCTTCAACGACTTCCTCGGGTCGCTTATCACGTACGGCTACCCTGTCACTCGCGTCGAGTACGTCCAGTGGCGTACCAAGCTCGAGCAGCACGTCCTGCAGACTCAGGACAATGCCCTCTTCCCGCTCCTGCACTTTGTCCTCGACGACCTCCCGACGAGCACCAAGGCAGTCGAGCTCGACGACACCAACGCCCAGGCCCTCGCCACGGCGGCGGGCGAAAAGCCCACGGCCGGCGTCACAGAGGACCTCCTCGGCTTGTACATTGCCTGGCTCACCCGTGCCGGCTTCATGGAGCTCCCTCCCGCCGCCAAGGGCAAGGCCCTGCCCGTCCTCGAGGGTGGCGTGTCGCGCGCCATTGGCCGCACCACCGCCGGCCAAGCCTAAGGACCGAGGTACCGCCAACCTATCCATCCGCCATCCGCCATCCGCGCGGGTTTGGAGGGAGCACTGCGATGGCCTTCTTCGCCGTCCGTAGTGGACCTGTGCTGGCGCGTGTCTGACTGGGCGTCGCCGTGCGCCACCCCGCGCGGCAACCCTCAGGATAACGCAGCCAATGCCAGTTGTACTGTATGCATGGGACAAGGCATAGATAGGAATGGATGCAACACAACTTGCCTGTCTGACGGTTCCGGTTGCGTGACCTTGTGTCCGTTAAACCTGGGCGAGCAATGGTCATCTCCTGAGGCGTACAGCCTCTGACATAAAGGTCCACGGGTTGCGCAGGCCAGACTCAACAGCTAGCTTTGATATACATCCCAGCAGCATGAACGGCCGCATGCCTTGGCATCCCGGCCGCGTTCGACAGACCTTTACAAGTATGTCAACTCGCACTGGGTCAGCCAATGCGAGGGGTACGCGGATCAGGTACGCGCACATCATACGCACCAAGTGGCCCAGGGCGACCCAAGCTGATCTCTGCCGCCCAGAAAGATCTTGTAGGGCATGGTGATCTGCCAGAGTAGCATGGCAGTGCTGGCAGCGAGCACGCGAGTGGATCCAGCTATTCGCTTACTGGTACGCTGTTTGGATCCCTATATCCCCTCGTAACATTCTGACCACGTGTGTCGGTTCGAGGCGGCTGAGGTGGTGCATCGGACATGACTTCAGAGAACACGATTGGCCGACAGTGTATGTTGGGGGTCGCACCTGGTAGCCAAAAAGAACGAGACAAAAGACTCCAGCAGCCTTGTCCTTCCTTGCCATCAAAGTACAAATCTACGCCGGAACATCGGACATGACCCCGTTCCGCATGTCCACGTCCTTCCTACCTGACACTTACCTATCAAGATCGTCGCGCCCCCAGATTGCAATGGCGCGGAAATGTCTTCCGCGCAGACACGACTGGGCGGGACACACGCATAGACGACTTTGACGACATCCAGACGAGGTAGACGACCCAGACGACCCTTTCAGACGCAGGTCTCACATAAAAATAGACGCAGTGGCACCGCCAAGAGAGCTGTAGCGAGTAGGCGCGAGTGGGGGATGGGCGCTGTCGGCAGGCAAACGGGCATGCCTGGCCACAGAAGAGCAGATACTCACCTGCAGTGGAGCGTCGGGTTCTGATCATCAGGGCAGGGCGTCTTCTGACCGAGTCCCTGATCCGACGTACTGCAGCTCTCTACGACCTGAATGCCCTAACAACTTTGGGTACAGTACTCGGGTCATCCTCGCCTCCACTATTACTGACGCCCAGCGCCACCGCCGGCAATGCGAGGTCCAACACGGTTTGCAGTACGGGGGGAGTGCGCGATCGCGAGGTTTTTCCGCGCGCTGGCGTGAACAGACGAGACGCCGAATGCGTGCTGGGGAGTGAGGGGGAGGGGTGTATCCGCGCGGCGGTGGCGTCCCGGTGGCGCCGAGGCGCCACGGAGGATTATATATTTTGTAATATTTTTCTCGACGAAGTAATGAACAACAATACGACGTGGGGGCGAGGGTTGTGGTTTTCCAATGCTGCTGGCGGTTGGGTAGACGGCCGCGGGGCCGAAGATGCACCAGGTGTCGATGAACTCGAGACGTGTCGGCGCTGGACCCCACAGACAATTTTGGTCAAGGGAAGCAGGCGTACAGGGGAGGGCAAGATGGCGCAGAGGTTCTATCCCTGTGGTGTCGTTTTCCAAAATTAATTCCACGTTCACTACTCAAGTTGTATTGTGGACATCCGTCAGAGCGGGGTGTACTACCAATTACGACGGGATCAGTACAAATGTCGCCGGCAACAGTGACTGTTCAAGTTATACGTATTCTGGGAGGGTACCGCGAAAACGTCGGCTGCCGCTGGGTTGCTATCCTCCCGAGTGGGCTATACTACCAATCCCGTCGTCATCGCTACAAATGTCTCGCAACAATGCTCCAAGTTGTAGTTATGGCGCACCGCCAACACGTCCTTCATTTGCGGGGCTGCACGCCAGAGTGGGCATTACTACCAATACTTAATTACGACGATAATACTACAAATGCGGCCTCTAAGAATAGCAGGGTCTGATCTGCAGTAGTCTGCAGGTGACGAGTGCTACCAACAAGATGGCACTTTCTTATTGTCATATTATGTCAGCCACGCGAAAGTTTCCCTGTGTGCCACAACTCGCTCGCCAGCGCAGCGAAAGTATCAATGGTCCGCGCCAGCGGACATGCCAGTGACTCCAAGCCTTGTGCTTGTTTCACGCTGCAAAGGGCCCAGCACGGATCGTGACACAGGGTCGAGATCGCCCGCGGCCAACATGAGTATCCTGCCCTGTGACAGCGCTTTCGCCCCAGTCGCTTCCGAGTGACTGGCTGGAAAAGCGTCATTTCCAAGCTCTTGTTGTCGTCTCCGAACCTGTTCAAGGGCGGGTGGGTTACGACGACAAGGGACAATACGAGTGGCCGACGACCTGATGGTATTTGTCACGCATGCTTTGGATGTACGCTGCATGCCAGCCACGTCGGCCGCCAAGCTGCCTCGCGCGCAGTCATGCTTGGCTGTGATTCTAGACTGTACTGGCCCCGCCCCGCCATGGTAGCCACTTCGGCTGCCAAAGTGGTTGGGTGGTGGTGACGTGCCCAGTCCAGACCCAGGCCCAGTTCCTCTTGTAACCGTGTCCATACGCTGCTGTATCAACGCCCCCCGGTGTCCTTGCCGGATCTCCGGTGGTCGGGAGGTCTGGCGAGGTCGAGCTCGATCAGAGCCAGACACTCGATCAGCACAGTCCTAGTCGATCAGAGAGCGTCATCGGGCGACGCGAGGCAGGCTGCGCATGGTTGCAGAAATGCGACACCTTCTCATCCGCTATACGGGCTATATCCGCCCCTCTTGTCCCGTTGTTGTCGGCTGAAGCACCACAAAAGACACGCCCCACAGACGCTCATCAAGGTGCGCATCAAGGTTCAGGACATGACAGACGCCTCGGACGCCGTTTGCAGTTCTGCGTCAAATGGTGGCGTTTGGGGGCGCGGGGGGTTTTTGTTCCGCATTTCTCGTCCAAATGTCCCGCGTGCGTGCTAGGGTGCTGGGCCACTTTCGCGACCTAGTGGCACACCTACAGTACTTTTTTTTGCATTCTCGTTTCTGTTTTATTGTTCTCCCAAACGCCACATCCCGTCTGCAGCCCTGTCCTCGGCCCTTCTTACCCTCACAGCGTCCTGCGGCAGCCACCCACCAGTGCCACCTCCGTCATCTAAGGCCCATGTTTGCTATTGTGCCTTGGGGTGTCACAGTGCAAAAGTGCATGGACCGGTCTCATACATGCACAAAGGTGCAGGATGCCCAATTGTGTCGCACTGTGAGTCCTTTCTCGGTCATCGGTCATCGGGTGATGAAGGGACCTGGGAGCGAGCGAGACATGCAACACCGCCTCGGCGTCCCTTCACTTCCTTGCCTGAGTACGCACCTGCCTGCAACACTGACGCTCTCACCGTTCCGTCCTGTGTGTCAAAGGTTAACCCAGTACGTTGTTCCAGCCGTCCACTAGCAAATCGCAGTACTGCACCATGCGCATATGCCCCGCGCGTGCCCTCTCGGATCCTATGCCGTCAGCCAGCGCTACTGCCAAAACCTCCAGTCGACACTTTGCAGTCGGTGACTGGCGGTGGCGCAGTGGCGTACAGTATCCGGGGTGAACAAGGATCAGCGCGGCTATAGGCGCATAACAGTAGTGCCCAAGACTCTGGGCACAGAGGACCACCGGGCGGGGCGGGAGCTTGTGCTGGGTGCCTTGTCTTGTGCTGGGGCTCGCGATCCTCGTGCCCGTGCCGTGCCGGTAATAACACCTGGACACCTCGATCTCCTGATTGTCAGAGGCGCCAGCCTTGGCGTTTTGGTCCAAGGCATGGCAGACGGTGTAAATACCGACGGAACCACGCGGACACGGAATCCACCTGTCAACGCGCTCTATTGTTCTCTCAACCCAGCAAACCCACGAGCGCGGCCGAGTGCCCAGCATGCCCAGCCCGGCGCGTCCTCGATGGTTCAACTTGCAGTGCCGGCCCAGCCTCACGCCTCTCCTGGCGTCGGGCCTCTGTCCAAACGAGCTCCTGAGACCCAACACTGACCGCCCATCCTCACATCCGAGGTCAACCCTCACTCTCACCCTCACCCCTCAGCCCACCCCTCGCCCGTCAGCCGCCGCCAGCCACCGCGAGTGCCATTCCAGTGCTGCCATTTTGTTCCGGCGCTTCCGGCACCCTGTGCCTGCTCCCTTGCAATCGCTCGCGGGGTGACTCACTGAACCCCACTGCTCTGCTCACGCGCTCCGCTCCAACGGAGCGTGCCCCTGGCAAGGTGCACGCAAGGTGCACGCTCGCTCCACCTATATTCAAAGAGGTGCTCATTGTCCATTGTCACCTTGAAAACGACCACCACCTCGACCACACCTATCTCTATCCCACACCACACGCACCAGCGGTATCTGCCCAACACACACGATCTGGGTAGCGATCGCCAACTGCGTCTGGACGGCCTACGCACTCGAATAACTCGCACTGTTCGCACTGCCCGAGAGCCCCAGAAGCACAGCCACAGCACTGTCTTGTTGTCCACAAAGAAGCTACCTCAGCCATTCTTCTTATGGGGCCAAGCCGAGACGACTAAAGTACCGCCGACCTGGCCTTGCTTCTCGGTCTTTGCCAGCACCTCTGGCCACTTTCACACATCTTGACATACACTACTACACCACAACGCTACACGACACCAGGACCATGCTCTGCCAGCCGCCCCGTTCGCCCCCATCCCTATCTCCATACCCACAGTCATCTTCGCCCCGGCGCGTCGGCGCCCCCTCGCTGTCGCTCGCGCACCGCAAGCTGCCCCCGTCGTTCCCCAACCAGCCCCGCCGCCGCCGCACATCGGCCACGCCGTCTGCACACCCCATCCCCTGTCCGCGCAGTCCCGTCACGCCGTCGCCCAACAGCCCCCGCCTGTGTCCCCGCAGTCCCCGCACCCGCGCGCCCACCGTGGGCCACCAGCACCGCACCACCACACCTCCCCCGTCCGCCAGCCCCTCGCACCCAGGCATGTGGCAGCTCACACCGTCGCCCTCGCCCTCGCCTTCGCCCGAACCGCGAGCGGCACCAATCGCGTCCGCGAGCGCGTCCGTACACGCCGACGCCACCCCCGCGGCGTCAATCTCTGCTACCCTGCGCCTCCCCTCCCCTTCCTCCCAGGCAGGCACCACAGACCACGCCGAATACGCACCCCGCCACCGCCGCCATTCCCCCCCCGCTGCACGAGGGCCCGGACAAGGCACCGGCTCGCGTGCATGGCACGACTATACGCTTCGCGCGCCTGCTTCCGCGCCCGACCCCCCACCCACATGTACATGTGATCCCCGGTGTACGACGAATGCTCCCGCGCAATCGCGGGGCGCACGGGGGCCAAAGCGCGGAGTCTCCCCGGCCATGCCGCCGACGCCCGTGCCGTCGCCCACCACACGGCTCGACCAGATCCCGCGGGACTTTGTGCTCGAGCGCCTGCACGAGCTGGCCCCGCGCTTCTGGGGAAACGAGCAGGACGCCGACGTGCACCTTGGTGAGTACACCTTGCGGAATAATTGTCTCCGAGATGCAACAAGGACACCAAACTGACTCATAGTGATTCCCATGCAGCCACCGCCCGCGCCCCCGCGCGCAAACTCGGACCCGTGCCCAGCCGTGCCGCCGCACCCGCAGCCGGCACGCAGCAACTCGACCGGCGCCGTGCCCGCCACGAGCTGGGCGTTGCATCACGACTACCTCGTCCCGCAGAGCGAGCTCCTCCGCACCGTACTGTACAGCCGCCAGCCGCCCACCTCGCCAGAGATGCAGGGCTGCCAGGTCCTCATGTCCAGCTCCCACAGGCGCTCAGTGTATGTGCCCCTCCCCGACCCCGCGTCAGCCGGGGTTCTCTTCTACTGGCTCTACTTTGGCGACGTGGCGGCGCTCGAAGGCGCCCTCGCATCGGGCGCAGTCTCGTGGCGCGGCCTCATCTGTAATGTCGACTATCTCGGTCTCGACGCGCGCACCAAGCGCGTCGTGGGCCGCTGGTGGCGCCGCTGGGTCAAGACCGAGACACGCGACGACCCGCAGGCCGAGTCGGACGACGACGCAGACCCAGACGCAGAGGACCGCCCGGCGTCGCCGTGGCTTGGCGCCGCGCACGAGGGTCAGCCCCCACCTACGCCCCACGACACAGACGAGGTCAGCAGCCGCCTCGGAGCGCTCTAGACTACCCCCTCCCTCCTTCCATTGACCGCTCCTGTACGCCAGGATTTGTTCCGCCCGCGGATTTGTTGTATCCACCGTCATCGCTTCATAATGATACTCACGGAACGTAGCCATAGCATGCATACTCGTACTCTTGACCGCAGCCATTGCTAACGAGCACGGCTCGTCGTCGTCTGCGCACACCCATGTCTATTCTGCTTATTGTGTTGTACCCCGCAGTTGGCACCGATGACGAAACCGATGCCACCGAGGCTGCGGCGGCTGACCTCACTCCACCTTGCCATTCCGCGGCTTGCCGTTCGAGACTCCATTGGCCGTCGACGCCGACGGCGGCACGCCCCGCGGCGTACCAGCCGTGGAATCCTTGTGCGTAGAATCCTTGCGCGTGGAATCCTTGCGCACGCTCAAGACAGAGTGCGGCGGCGCACCGAGCACTGGCGCCGCCAGGGTCCACGCCGCGTCTAGCACCAGGGCAGCAAGGTTGACAAGCGCGTAGAATGCCTCGCGATCGTCAGCCACGATTCCCACATGCCGCAAAATACGCAACACCGGTCTACACTAAGCCGACAAACATAAACTCGGTTGCAGCTTGCCCGCGTGCCGGGGCTCGTGATGTTGCCGTGTTCTTTTCGTGCCAGCGCCATGGCACCGGCGGCACCGCCACAAACGACCCCGTGCCTCCGCCCAGCCCGGTGACGGCCATTACCTTATCGGCGCCCGGCTCGTCCATTCCACGCTATCGGCCAACTTGCCAGGGGATCTTTTGTCCAGCGGTCACTGGCTCTCTCGCCGACTCCTCGCTACACTCTGCGACATGTCATGCGGGGTATCCCCGCGGCACCTTCTCCATGCGGATCTCATCCAAGCCGCCACAACACCGGCCCACCGGCCCATTCGCCCCCGGCCTCCCTCATTCTCTTCCCGACTCACCATGGGGATCACGCCCATGAACAAATTACCGACGACCCCGCGCCGCCGGATCGTGTCCCACAGCTCGGTGCGCGTGATCTCCTCCGCCACGTCCGAGCGGTAGGGCCCTGTGAGGCGGTAAAACGTCGGGAACGCGGCGCCAAAGCTGTGGTGTGTCAGTGTCAGCGGACAAGGGCGATCCATGCTGATAGAAATCAGGCGCATGCGCAGGACAGGTGCAGGTGCCACCGTGCCGGCGGCCCGTGTGGGGATGTTGCATAACAACAGGCGTGGAAAGTTTTTGCTCCACCATTGTGCCTCGCATAGACCTCGCTTCGTCGACGCACGCAATGGGTCATGAGGAATGGGGGCCAAAGGGAACAATAGCGATTGTTGAGGGTTTTTCGCCACATGGGCCTCGTGTGTGGCACGCCACAAAGCGAGCACAAAGCCCACAAGACAATGACAGTGCCTATCAAGGAACGCCAAGCCACTCGATTCCCGCATTCCCCGCATCCACAAGCGAGGCAGGTGGGACAAAACACGATTCTTGGTCGGCGCCACGCCGAGCTTTTGGCTCCACAACTCACCAGTACACGAGGGTGACAAACCAGCCGTACTCGCGAGCCAATTCGAGCAGGCCAGGCGCGGACCCCATGTCCCGACCGAGCTGCGACATGTAGGCCGAGTAGTCGGCGCCATACTGGATACGAGCCCCGCGCAGATGCATGAGGTGGTAGTGCTCGGGCGACGTCGGCGGCGCGATTTTACCCTGTGCCAAAAGCCAAAAGAGCTGCGCCTGCATCTCGGCCATGGGGGGGATGGCGCCTGTGCATGTGCGTGTGCATGGGCGGGTGTTTTATTGTTTCATGGTGTTGCGGAACGAAGATTTGGGGTGGGTGGTTGCATGTTGCAGCATGTTGGTCCAACAACGGATTGTGGGAACAATGAGTGTCAGCTGTGAACCAACCGGGATGCCTCTGGGATCTGTGGCGCCCGGCGTCTGCACACTTGTGCGCTTCTTTGTTTTTGTTTTCTCGTAACGCCTGGGCGGCATATGTAGCGCACAGGAAGGTTTAGAGTTCGACGTACCGACACCAGGCCGAAGGAAGCCAACGTATCCGACAGAGAGATCGTTTGACGCACACACGCCACGCACGTCACACTCGTCTGGGCGCGCATACTCGTCCCCAAGCCAGTCAAAGTCCTGGAGATAGCCCGTGGCGAGCACGACCAGGTCGGGACGGCACTCGCCCTTCCACGCCGTCTCCTTGGCTCGGTGCGCCGGAGGGGGAGGAAACACGGCACGGCCCGCCTCAAAACGCTCGGGGAACGGCACGAGGCGCACCGTTGGATCTGTGACGTCGTCGGGGACCGGGGGGTCAATGTAGCTGAAGAGCGTGCGATGCAGCCACGACATGTTCTGGTACGGACGGTTGATGAACTGCATCGCGCTGTGGGGTCAGTACCACAATAGCCACCCATGTTGGACAAAGGCGACCAACCGTGCTGCAGTGTCAGCATTGAGACATCTTCACTGCCTCAACGAGGCCATTTGCACAATCCCGCGACATACCACTCTTGTTGAGAAAGACATACGCCCGGCCCTGTCGCTCCCGTGGCAGCTCGCCCGCCCACTGGTTGCACCCCGCACTCGTACCCGTGAGGAGCCACAGTACCTTGCGCACAACATAGTCGCTCACAAACCAACGCAGGTGTGATGCCGCTACCCACGGATGGACGTAGGCCGTCTCAAAGAGGTTGGTGATGAGCCCGTCGATCGGGAGCGCGCCGTCAAACACTGCTCCCAGGGCGCGGAAGTTGTTGAGTACCTGAGTCTTCAGCGCGGCTTCTCGTTTGTCACCAACCAGCCACGAAGGGCCGGCCTCCCTTGTACTCACCTTGGGGAAGCTGAGGAATCCCGTGCGTACACCCATCCACATCTTCGCGTTTGCGAGCACACCTTCGTACGCGACATCCATACCCGTCTCTCCCGCGCCGAGGACGAGGACCTGCTTGCCCGCAAGCTGGGAGCGCTCCTTGTAATCTGACGAGTGGAGCCAGGGGATGGGCGGATCCGAGAGCGGTTCGGCATTGAGGCCCGGGATCTTTGGAATGTTGGGCGTGACATGCAGCCCTGTGGTGATGATCACGCGCTGTGCGGCAATCTCTGCTTCTTGCTCATCGGCGCGACGCAGAACCGCGACGTGGGGATATGCTCCGCTCCCCGTCTTGCTGAGCTTGACCACCTGCGTGTTCAGGCGGATATGCTCGTCGAGCTTGAACTCGCGCGCGTAGTCGTGCAGATACTGCACAAAGTTGGGCAGACTCGGGTGGTCGGGCGCCGAGAGCGGGTATCGAAAGTCGGAGAAGCATGTGAGCTGCTTCGAGCTCACGAGCTCGGCGTTCTCGTACCCGCGCCACCTGGGGCCGTCAGAATTCTTCGTCCTGTACACTGGCACATAACATGCAGACGTGACAGCATGTGAAACGGCCCGCTCAGACTGGTAGTGCACGCTTCCACGTTCCGATTGAACACATCTTTAGTCGTAATACCCACCTGAACGTGCCCCCAATCTCGTCCTCCATCTCGACAAGGACGGGCGCCTCGCCGTCCGCCCACGCTGGGCCATGGGTGAGCGCATACCGCAGACAGACCAGCCCAGCCGGCCCACCGCCGATGATGAGCGTCGAGGTGCGAGGTGGCAGGGACATGGAGTAAGTAGTATGGGTGGAAACGTCTAGCTGGGAATGCCTGACTTGTAACTACTGGTGCTGGGAATCGCGACGCGACTGTGCCTGCGGACGCCGGTGGGGTTCGCGTGACGTCATGCGGTCCACTCCTGGTGAGGGTGACAACCTTCACAAGGAGCAAAAACATCCCCAGTAACTGCTGTCACAGTCATGCCGTTCGGCGTTTCCATTGTTCCATTATGCGTCTATGCGTCTCCCTGTACGTGTCACCCCACAGGCGTATAGGCGTACCGCGTACAGGCTCGCGCTAGAAACGCAGCATGCGCAGCACCGTGCCACAACAAAAATAGAAGTGTGGCACATCGGATATACGCGAGTAGCACTTGGCACCGCCCAAAGTCCTTGCAAACTACCACTCAACCTAAAACTTGTACGCACTTGTGGGACGGCGCGCTTGACATCAAACTGCTGGAGGGGCTAGCAACGTGCGGGCCATGCTTCTGCGTGATGCTGGGTCACACACCCAAGGAGAGAGCCAGGCCGCGCTTCCGTGCCGATGGTTGCCGGACGAGAGACCCGGTGCCTGGGGGGATCGATGGCTGCCTGCCCGAAGGGGCAATTTGGCGAAAAAGATTGATAATTGATACCATCATCCTTCGGAGACTCCGTCGCGAGCAGTGGCGGCTGACATAGCTGACATTGCCTCCACCGCGCGTGCTGCACGCTGACTTGCGTCATTCGGCAAGCTCTCACGACGTATAAAATGTCACCTGCTCGACGATCCTTCCCGTCCAGCACCACCTTCTCATCGTCTCCCATCCCCTCTCGCACAGCTCTACCCCAACAAACTCTTACCATGGCTCCCACCGTCGCTCTCCTTGGTGCTTCCGGCCAGCTCGGAAGTAACATTCTGGCCGGCCTCGTTACCCAGCATGACAAGGGTTCGCTCAAGCTCGTGGTCCTTCACCGCGCGTCGTCCGACACCTCGCGCATCCCTGCAAGTGTCGAGAAGCGCGTGCTGGACAGCGACAATGCGACCGCGGCCGAAGTCGCTGGTGCTCTCCGCGGCGTCGACATCCTTGTGTGAGTCCACGCAGCCAACCGAGGCCCTACACGGACGTTCTCTATGGGTGGGCTCCTGTACTAACCACCGCAGATCCGCCGGCAAGAGCACGGCCGACGGCGGCAAGCGCTTCCTCGAGAGCCTCGCCGCGCTCCCCAAGGGCCAGCTCAAGGCGTTTGTCCCCTCGTGGTTTACCACCAACTGGACGCCTGAAGAGGAGGAGGACGCCCAGGTCGCCTACCGCCACTCCAAGATCCAGCTGCTCAAGTATGCCAAGTCGCTCGGACTGCCCATTACCACCATCTCCTCCACCCTGTTCGACAACTACTTCTTCCTCTACTCGTACAATGGGATCGACGCCGCCAACAACCGCCTCCTGATCTACGCCCCGGACGGCGACCTTGACAAGTCGCTCGCGTCGACGTTCAGCTTTGTCCGCCTGCCGTACCTCGGCGCCGCTGTTGGCCAGATCGTCACCCGCCCATGGTTCACGGGCTACCAGCACTACACGGTCGTCGAGACCGAATTTACAGGCCGCGAGCTCGCCGACGCCCTGTCCAAGCAGCACGGCACACCCCCGGCCATCACACCATTCACCGACGCCGACTTTGCAAAGGTCGTCGACAAGGGCGACGCGGCCGCGACACTTGGCTACGCGTGGATTAAGCATTGGGGCGCAGGCAACTGGTCGACGACCGGGCGGTTCGAGGCCGGTGAGGGCGTGCGCAAGGCCACGCTCGAGGAGCTGGTGGCCGCTTACGCAAAGAGCAGCAAACTCTAGGAGCGCCAATATTAACAGATGGGGACTAGGTAGAGTTATACATGCATCGGGATTGGATACTGTCTCTACGGCGGCGGCCCACTCGGGTGACAAGATACCGTTACCTATTGTCTTTCAGTCGCACACAAAGATCGTGGGCTGGACGACGACGACGACTTCTCTCGCTGTGGGCAGGTCCGGGTCGACACGGGCGAGGTCCCTCGTCGACGCCCAGATCTCTGGCTCCTCAACATCTGTGCCGCAGAGACCATGCACTCCGGGTGACCACACGCCATCGCAGTCTGTTGTCAATTTGAGGTCTACGTGACAATCGCCGATGGTAAGGGTCCTGAGCCGCTCCAGTTCGTTGGAGACCATCAGGCCAAACCCCCCCGTCAGCCCGACGAATCTGGCACACCCATTGGCCTTGTACCACTTCGTCTGGCGGCCAGCGCCGTCGTCTCTCCGGTTTCTGCCGTGTGATCCACCTCTCTGACAGTCTTGGCGGCCCAAGCAGCTGCTGGGGTCTGCGGCGAGGAGACCTATGATCCAGCCTTGGAAAGCGTGAGCCAGGCGCTGCAGAAAGCTGACATCCCTTCACCCTCATCCCGGCCTCACCCTCCAATTGTCTAATGTTGACCGTGTCACGCGACCTCCACCATCACAATGTCCCAAGGGCACATGTTACGTGGGCGTATTCACCGAGAGCATTGACTTTCGTAGTCTGGAGCACAATAGCATGGCTGGTATGGACGCGCCCCCGTTTAGCCATGTGACCAAATATACTATACTACCGCCCCCGCGCCCATCACCTGACACGAGAGGGCAAGGTGTGACGCCTGTGCCTCCTCGTGGGTAGATATGCGTCGCAACCGACCGGGTGCCTACTTCTCTCTGCAAACATCTACTACAACATGCGCGGCATGTTGCTTTGCCCTTATCCTTGGGAAAAATGAGAGGGGGACGCCGTTGTTACATGTTGCTTCGTTACCGTCCCACACGGCTACACGCCTTACCCAGATTCCAGGCCCAAATTATCAATGGGCCAGACCGCTGCCCAGACAGAGGTTATCACATTAAGCGTGCTCCTCCTAACTGAGGGTGAGGCATGATGCTCCTTCTAGCGATTTCCCCATGTAAGCACAAAACAAACTATTTCGAATGGGGTAGGAACATTGCGTCAGAGAACTGAGGTAACAAGGTGCCTCCATCAATTCGGAGGTTTGCGTACAGTAGGTCGTCGACGCGTTCCCCTCCGCGATTCTTGGCTCTGCCTCGCACAACGAAGTTGCATAGTGCCACGTAAAAACAAACAGCGGAATGAGGGATGGGTTTGTTTTGAGACTTGTGGGTCGTCTGCGTGAGCGACCATACTGGCTTGTGGATACGCGATAACGCCAAACAAATAGATAAACAAATATATAGAAACCGCTTGGCCGCCTTGTCAACCATGTTCTCCATGCTTGGGGATTCGAGTGAACCCCCTCAGGGTGTCGACAGGATTTTGCAATCACAGTATCAACAATGTGCACACCGCCGACCTACACAATTGTTCGCCCAACCACAATACAACGACCACCCAAGAAATACATCCACCCTGCGACCGGGCATTCTCTGGGTGCGTCTCCAGGGCACTTGCGGCCCCTGGGTTTCACCCAAAACCCGGTACTCTGGTATTGCTCTGATTTTAACGCGTGCGTGTTTCGTCCATTGGTACGGGTACATATTTCATGACTGGATCGCCGGTGCCTTTATAAAGTGAGACGAGGTACCGTATCACGGTCGGGTTATCGCTCCATGTGTTCCTCGTTTAGTCGTGCACCTGCCCACAGACTTGGTTGCTCTGTTTATGAGGGTCTCGTCCCGGTGTGCTGTACCTCGACCGACGACGCGTCGTGTCCACCCATTGACCAATGTTTGAATTTCCGATTTAGTCATGCACCTGCCCACGGACTTGGTTGCTCTGCTTATGAGGGTCTTGTCTCGTAGTCCTGTACCTTGACCGACGACGCGTCGTGTCCACCCATTGACCAATGTTTGAATTTCCGAGTTGTTAGCCAAGGCATGTGTTGTGTCCCACGGCATGCCATCGTCGGATGAGAGTTGTCGCGGCGAGCGTACGAAACAGGTCTTGGGTTTGACTAGGGCGACAGCGGCATTTGCCGCTGTCGCCTCACAGTAAGGAAGTGGTTCAAGGAGAGCGAGCAGGGATGAAATTTACAGAACGCGTCGGCCAAGCAGCTACCAACATATATAACGCCTCTCGAGACTCACAACTTGGCACTCCCCCAACTTGGGAAATAGCACAAGCCACACTCCCAAACCTCTCAACCGTCACCGTATCCTGGTCGATGGGTGTTGTACTCTCCTCCCTCCGCCAGTTGTCGCTCTATTTCAGCCCCACACCTCCTCCTACTGGCGACCAGTCCACTGCCGATCAACCCACTGGCAAACAACCCCCTCCCGACCGAACCCCGACTGGCCAAGCCACGTCCGACCAATCCCCGTCCTACGAACGCACCGAATACCTCGACTCTAGCGAACATGACCACCATTCGAGCCACCCCCACGAATCGATTTCCGTGGGTGTTGCTAGTCGTCATTGGCTTCGCCGTTTTCGCGTCGGCAACACCCACGCTCAAGCCCCAGACGATGAAACACTACGAGATCACCGAGAGCTCGCCGCTCAATCACGAGCACTGGTTGAAGCCGACCACATCGACCCCCCTTGGAGTGATGATGCGTCGCCAAAGTGAATCCTCCCCACCTGGCTATGACGATCCGCCCTTAATACCGCCCCTCTCCGAGTTTGTTGCAAGGCAAGAGGACGACATCTTGTACGGAACGACCGAGGACGGATCAGAAAACATTGTCGGGAATATCGAGCGCGACGTAAATGGCGCAGTTGGCATCGAGGCCTGGGAGCAATTTCTCGACAGGTTAACAGCCGATGCTGGGCACATCGACACGATTGAACCGTTCGGTATCTTAATGCACAACTACGGGGGCATCACCCTCTCGATTCGGAACGGATTTAACTATGCCATCGCCATCACCCGCGGGGTCGCTGCAGCGCATGCAAGAGTCATCGGTAACGCGGATAATGATGGCTCCGTGCTAGGTGGCACCCTGGAGATCTCGCAACAATACATCATCTTGCAGATAAACTTTGACGGCCTCCCCGTATACGATCCGCAGCCACCTCAAAACCCCCCGCCCTCATACGACAACTCGACTGGCCCCCTTTGGTCCCCCCCGGAAAACGAATGGCGGCCCTTCTGGTACCCCGGTTCTTTTGCAGGTCCTTCTAATGGGGGACCTTCCCTCCCGCCCCCACATGATGAGCTGTGGGTACAACCTCAGAATGAGCGACGGATCACCCAGTCGACCCGTGGGCGTACGGCGGAGGCGCACAATCAGTCTCGGCCCCGGCGCAGGACGTGCAAAATAAAAGGGAGCGCCGGCAGGTATTCAGATCGCTACTACAATACCCGTCGCGACGATTCTCTTGTTTATCGCGTAATGGGCGAATGGCATGGTGTCGAAGTCATCAAGATAGCCGCCAGCCTGAACATCGACACAGATGGCCTCGAAGACTACATCACTGTACTCGATCCGGCACCTGCACTTTACTGGGCCAACGAGTCAACACACTGTCCCTCATCCGATCACTCACGGGCTCGTCGCATCATGGCTGGTATCGCTTACAACACGCATACCCCGTCCGCCGAGCAGGAGGAGGAGTTCATCCGCTGCAAGTCTAGCAGCAAGAACAAGGAGTCCAGCAGCAAGAACGAGGAGCCCAACATCAAGAACGAGGAGAAACGTGACTACGTTGACGACGGAAGGGGAGGTACCCACATCGAGACGAATTGCGATCACGCAATCAGCAAAGGCAACATTGAGTCGATGATTCGCCACTTCTCTGAACGACCCTTTGAGAGGCTGCCCAATGATTTCAATTCGGTCCAGGTGAGTAAATTCAAAGCTGGTATCCTATAGCAGAGCTTTGGTGAGCTGCTACTGTACAGTACTGATTTTTTACAGGTGCCCGGAGGCTTCCTTTCGTGGTCAATCCACGGCGGGGACCGAAAGAACAACGACAAATTTGAAGGCGGTGCGACACCGTCGAGCGAGGAGATTATTCCGTACCTTGAGCGCTTTACCGGGACGGAATTTTCGCTCCTGGGCTGCTTTTTCAGCAGGAAGCGGAGTGCCATCTACCGCAACGTCATCTTTGGCAACATCAATCAAGCCGTCTGCATCAGCAACCGCGGTGGTGGTTGCAAAAACTAGGCGACAACCGTTGCCGAAGATCCACCACACCCAGGCCCGTGTGCTTCGAAAGCATATAGTAAACGGTCCGTCTCGGGGACGTGCACTCCTTGTCGTTGCAGCAGAGATAGTCATATACAGTAAACGGATACTGAAAGTGAAATGCAAACCAAATATCGAATGCTGATACGCTGGGCTTATGGTCGTTCTGTCTGCGAAGGTCAAGTCGTGATTCTGAGCTGCTATGGTAACTTCTGATAGACGGAAACGTGTCGCGTGGTGATGTGTACAATACTACAATAGAGATACAGCGTGCAACTATACATATGGGTGCGACGTGTAGCGGGGTCGTCTAGCTGGGCGTCGGGCAATTTACGTAATCTACTAAGATAACCCCGTCACTGATCGGGTCCCAAGAACGCAGGTGCCGCCAACTGGCTTCTCTGGGCAGTGAGGGAACTCGGCAATAAAAACGGCACGAGAAGAGGCCGTTTCGTCGTCTTACGATCTGACAATTGAGCAATTTCTTGGCATGGCGGAACGAGTGAAGGGTGAGACGCTTGCCCCTTGATTGTCCCGTGTTTCCATTCATTGAGTGCGCCCGTGACTGTCCCACAGAGCCACAGACCCCACAGACGGCACAGTCGTCTTCCACAAGCTGGTACAGGCGCCAAGCATTCATGGAGGCGTGCCGGCGGCACAGCAGACGGACAAGCACAAGTCACATGCCATCAGAAGCATCACCAAGCACAGCCATTGGTGGACAAGCACTGTTTGACCGCCAGGCGACCTCGTAACATAGCGGAACGGCCGATCCGAAGCTCGGTGACTTTGACGTGCGAGGGGAATACCTGACATGCCTTAAGAACCTGCTGCGGCGGCCAACCGGGCCACGCACCCCTGACAACCCACAATGCTCGTTCCAACTCTGGTCCTCGTCGGCGCAGCCGCCGGTGTGGTGGGGTTCAACATTGACCTGCGCGACCTCCCCATCAGCGTACCCCGCGAAGACAGCGCCGGACACACCGTGTTTGACGTCCTGCCGTTCGACCCAGTGGGCGACCTGGCCAAGCGCCAGGGAGCCCCGGGGTACTATTGCCCCTCGGGCCAGTCGTTTTGCGAAAACGATCAGTTCAGGTGCAAGGACCCTGGCGACTTTTGCTGCGAGAACAGCCTCAATGCGTGCCCGGTGGGAAATACTTGCTGTCTCTCGTCGTGCGCGAGGCCGGGATATACTTGCTGCCCTGGTGGGTTGGGTGCTTCCGAGATGTCGCGGTGCGTCACTGACAACAAACTCAGATTGGGGCTCGTGCGAGAACGGGTACGCAGCTGTCCCAACGTCGTGGCGCTTTTTGCTGACATTAAATACAGGTACACGTGTTGTGCTGATGGATCATGCAACAGGATCATTTGCAGTGAGTTGATGGCCGCGCATCTGCCTCGTCCGCCTCGTCTGACGAAGCAGCGGCGGGCACGGCGGTATTTGGGGGCGGGAGACCGACGTCCACGTCAACATCCGAACGGCCTCCAGACATCACCACTGCTTTACCGACGACCATTACAACGGTCGTTGGTACCGCCACGCTGACGAGAACGGTCACGATGGGCCCGCGGCCCACACGCCGAATCGACCTGGACGACGAGGTCGAGTTTGACGGAGACTGGTCGACGACCACAGAGAAAAAGTGCGAAGGCCAGCTCGACACCAAACTCCTCCACGGGCCTGGCAACATCCGCGCCAGGATGACGAGTGAGACAGAATCACGACATGAGGCGGAGCACTAACGACGTAGCCGACATTGCGGGCTTTGCGATTTCCAGCGACATTGCCGACATTGCCGACATGATCGTCTCCCTCGACGACCAGCAGCTGTACAAGGCCGAAGGCCTCCTCTTGCCCGACGACGAGCGCAACAACTCCCAATGCTACTACGTCTACTCGCACACGTTTACTCAGTCCGCCACTGCCATGGGTGTCACTACGAATCTCAAGATTACCTGGGACGAGGCCGCGCTCGCCCGCCGCCAGCTGGGTGGTGCGGGTAGTGCCGCCCCACTCGCCGCCTTGAATGGTATCCTGTGAGTTGGACTATCCCTCAGTTCCGTCTCGGATGGGCGGAACGAGATCCTGTATTCGATAACTGACCACATACCACAGAATCTACCAGCACGCCTCGGATGTTCCAGCGGCAAGCACCGCCGGCGTTGGGTCTGCGACAGCGTCGGGCCCAAGTACTGCAACCGCCACTGCGTTGGGCCTCCCTATTGCAACCGCCAGTGGAGCTGGAGGTAGCACCCCCCTCCCCGCGTCAAACGGCGCACGCGCGCTCGACGTTTCCGTGGCTCTCGCGCTGCCGGCCATGGTAGCGGTAATGTTTGTGTAATGCCGTCTCTCTCTGTGACGGACAGTTGTCACGCCCAAGCACGTTCCCTTCATAATAGCCACCAATGCTTCACTCTCCTTGGCGGTAGAAAGCAGATAGTCTTTGGACGTGCAGGCATGTTAGTTGTTCAGCACTAGGAGGTGTGCGCATGTGCAATACGAGGTGCAGGTTGTCGTGTAGTTTGGATCGTCGGCAGCAGGCTACCATGCGTCTTGCTTTTTCCTGTTGCCTTTTGGTCTCCTTCTCTCCAGGTTATCGGGTGTGTACCAGTAATCAGTGAGTTACAGGTGCGAACTGCACGATATTACTGCATGGTCGCCTCCCATATGGGTGAGCGTGAGCGAGCAGTACGGAGACACTCCACAACGACTTCAATCAATACCCCACATGGGTCTACATCTTGCTCACGAGCTCGACCGCATGGGCGCTGAGCGCCCACTGGCGGATCAAAACGCCCGCAATAGCAGTGTCTGGCGGGACACGCGTGAGGGCTTTAAACGCCTCCATTTCGGTGAGCTTTTGTCCGCTCGTTTCGTCCTCGTTGACCTTGTTGAACGCGTCCTCGAGCTTTTGGTAGTCTTCCTTTGTCAAGTGCGAGCCCTTGTCCGACTTGAGAATGTTGGCAAGGACCGAGCGCGGGAACCACTGCGCGTCGTCGAGCTCGTTGTCCAGGTCGAGGCGGACGGTCTGGTTTGACTGGGCGCGGCCAAAGCAGCCCACCATGAGGTTTGCCGGATACGGCCATGGTTGGGAGCAAGAGCTGGCAAGTCAGTCATGAGGTCGCAGGACTGCGGGCGCGCCTGACTCACTAAGATACGGGGCCAACGTCGATACCTGCTTCCTCGAGAACCTCACGACGAACAGCCTCCTCGAAGGTCTCGCCGGGTTCGATAAACCCTGCCAGGCACGAGTAGAATCCTGCCCTGTTAGCCGCTGTGTTTGTGTGTTGAACACGCGAGACATACCATCGGGCCACGACTTCTGGCGTCCGAGAAGGATCTTGTCACCCGTCTCATCCAGAATGGCCATGATAATCACAGGATCGGTGCGCGGGTGGGAGAAGTTATGCACACCCTTTGTTGAGAAGCACGTCTTGCCTTCGACGGGGTTGATGTGGGTGCTGCAGTTGAGCTTCCACCCGCCCCACAGCGAGTAGTTCTTGCTCCCGCACCCTGGGCAGAACTTATTCCTCGTATTCCAATCCACAATCGGGGCTGCAAGCGCAAACACGCCCGCCTCCCACGGCTTCATGACGGATGCTGCCTGGCGCGCATTGGCAAACTCTGCGCCCTCGGGCGCTTCAAACGACGTCCCCGACGCGTCGACGGCAAAGTACGGCACACCCGTGGGGTTCAGCAGGTCGTCGTTCTTTGGCACGTTGCGTTCGTCAAGGCCGAGGAAGATGAGGACGGGCGCATCCAGGCGTGTCACCTCGTGCGCCTTCTGCGCGCGCTTGTCCGTCACCTCGGCAGGCGGGGAGCCATAGCCCGAACCGACGAGCGAGGTGACATCTCCGTGGTTGAGGAAGATGGGAGTACCAATTTCACCCTTGCGCACCAGAGGCTGGCCATCCCTGGATGCTGTTAGCGGTCGTCGTTTACAGCGGTCAGACGAGCAGAAAGAACGTACTTGAACACCATGTATTTGGCATCCGGAAGGTACGCGTTCAGCTTGTCACCCTTTGGGCGTTGGAACGAGAGTCGGTTCAGCGGCGGATTGCCCGCATAAAAGCTGTGCGTTAGTCGCCCATCCAGAGGAGATGGTGAGCTAGTCGAGCCCACCACCCTCGCTTAGTCACGACAAGCATGACTCACTTTGCGTCCTTGAAACTCATATCGCCAAACGTGTGTCGAGACCGGGTTTGAGTTTGCAGTCGAGGGCGTAGGGCAGTGCGTGCGGGTAGAGTATACCTCAACGGTGCGCGTAGCGGGGTGCTGAGAGTGGGAAGACGAGGGATGCGTGCTCGCATTGAAGGATGGACGGTGGTGTTGGTATGAAGAGGGGGTGGTTCGAGGTGGGCTAGCAGCAAGCGAGCGGGGGCTCGTGGCCGTGGCCGGCGGGGTGGTCATGGGTGGGTGGACATGTCCGGTCCAACCGGGGGCCGGCTGATCGGCATTGCCAAACCCCGCTCCCGGAAACGAGATACTGACTGCTAGGATCCATGCATGTCGTCATGACACCCCATTCTCTCGCAGCTCATACTTTTCTTCTCGTCTCAACGTCGTTGCTCTGGCAGTATCTTGGACTCGTAGCTATTTGAAGCCCCGTACATGCACGCCTCTATCTCTTGGCTGACCTCATACGTCTTAGCCAGCAACAGGTTGGTTACTAACCTCACTTTCTGTGGGGGTTGGTGACGAGCCAGTCTGTGGTCACGTGAGTAAACTTGCCAGGCACGGTCATTTAGAAACCTGATTGAAATCGGCATTCTGATTTCTAATTGGCCTTCTCAAATCCAAGTCGGCAGAGTCTGGCTCGCCGCTGACGATTGCGTTTCGAGGTGCTCTTTTGCCACCTGCGATTCTTGACAACAATACATCTTTTCTTGCCCACATGGAGCCAAAACGAGCTACTCCCAAGCCACTCCAGCTGGGAACCTTGATCCTCTACCCGGCAGAGGGACACGGGCCGAGCACGACTACCCCGTGGGTGGCGCTGGACGCTGCGTTTCTTGAACGGACCGAGTGGAGGGGTGCCGACAAGCAGACGGCCGAACTCCTTATCGGTTTCTTGCGGGATGCGCATGTTCACCTCACGGGCGAATGGCGGCGGCGAGGACCTGCCGTCGATGTGCGCATATCAATTGTTCCGAATGACGAGGGACAATGGAACAGGAGCACCATAAGAGTAAACAGGCTGAAAAGGCTGTTCCCCCTCCTTGACAGGGGATGGGAACAGGAGCAAGGCCTGCTCCTCGAATCACCGGTGCGTTGAGTTTTTGAGCTGTAGTGGAAAACTATCTATGACAGCCGACAGTAGCAACCCCGGCAGTGCCTTCCGGACTCGACTGACAAGCAGCCCGAGGACTCTCGCACGGGCATGCAGGCGCTCTATTCGCTCATCGAGTCTCCTCCGGAGCCGTCATTCGGCCCTGGCGAGTTTGTCGGTGACGAAGACGTGTATGAGGGTCTTACAAACTATGAGAACCCATACGGTGTCAACACACTCATGTACAAGTACCAAATTGTTCGTATCCACTGAAACAGCGAGACCGCCTCTGTCCTTCTCCCCCCGCGGCTAACCTCGGCACAGCGCTCGGTGGCCCGAATGCTCCAGATGGAGACTCAGCCGGGGACGATGGCCGATCCGTCGTACTCACGCTTCACTGAGGCAGGGACGGGCGAGCGGTATTATGTCGACCTACGACACATGGACATTTGCCGCAACCCACGGCGGTTCCCACTGTCGTGTGGGGGCATTCTGTGCGAACAAATGGGCGTGGGCAAGACACTCATGTGTCTGGCCCTCGTTCTTGTGTCCCGACACCAGCCGACGATGCCTCCCGTTGCGGACAATGTGAGCCAGACATTTACCGATGTCGAGCTGCGCACGTATCCGACTGCAGAGGCGGCGGCGATGCGCGTCGCAGTCGGCATGGCCGCTGCTGGTGACGGCGCCAATTACGAGAATGGCGAGTACTGGGACGACCTCGTTGCCGATGTAGGCGGCACGCCGAGTCTTGCCTCCATCTGCGCCGACATTGTCGTCAAGACGCAGCCAGTGTCAAAATGGAGGCAAGATCTGCCGCCGACCTGTGAAAAGCTCCTTGACCGCCAGTGCGTCTTCTATCGCTTCCCACCACCTGTGCGACTACCCCGAGGCGCCAAGAAGGTGCCGTTCATCCCTGCCGAACGCATTCTTCTTGCGCCCACGACACTGGTCGTTGTCCCTGCCATTCTGGTGCCGCAGTGGCTCGCAGAGGCCGAGACCCACCTGGACAAGGACGCGCTCAAGATTCTCTCCATCAAAGAGGGCAAGGACCCACTTCCACCCATCGGGGAGTTGATCCGCTACGATGTGAGTTGTTGCCGACAGCTGCGGCTGACCACGCAGATTGTCTTGATGAGCCTGGATAGGTTTAGAAGAGAAGGCAAAAAGGACCCAGACGAGCTCTTCTTGTCTACCGAGCTCCTGCGCGTTCGCTGGAAACGGATCATCCTGGGTAGGTGCCCGCCTCAATCACATGTCTAACCCGCAGACGAGGGCAACATCGCGAACAACAACAGAAGCGACGCAATGTTGCTTGCGGAAGCTCTCAGCATCGAGCGGCGATGGATTGTCAGCGGCAGTGAGTGTAGAAGTTGTTGATCCTCGCTCACCCCATCAGCGCCGACAATCCGGCTCAAGCAGGGGACTGAGTCCGCCATCAAGTCGTTCCTCGAGTCCGAGGGCATGCAGCGAGTCGACTCCAGCTCGCGCTCGCGCACGGGCACCCCATCTCAGCCCCGAGATATCCCTCCCAGCGATCCAATACAGCGCAAGTGGACGCGTGCGGATCTTGACGATGTGGCACGAGTGGGCAACATGCTGCGCGGCTTCCTTGCTGCCGAGGTGTTCAAGTCGGAAGACTTTGCGCAGCTCGTCACCAAGCCACTGCGCAAGATGGATGGGCCAATGTATGGCGCCGTCGACCGGATCCGGCAGATCATGTCCGCCATCATGGTCAAGCACCGCCCGGGCGTCATTGACGAGGAGGTTGCGCTGCCGCCGTCGAGTCTCTCGGCTGAGACTGTGCGCTTTACACCATGGCAGCTCCTGACGTACAACGCGCTGACGGCGCTCGTCGCTTCCAACGTCTACACGAGCAACTTTGAGGATGCCGACTACTTTTTGCACGCGCGCAACCAGGAGGCGTTCAGCCAGGTCGTCGCCAACCTACACCTTGCGTGTCTGTGGTTTTCGTCGCCGGACATGGATCTGGAGGGCGCCCTCTCGCGTACTGTCAAGCACCTCGAGACCAAGACGACGCTCACGGACGAGCAGCGGCGCGGTCTGGACGAGGCAGTGGCGCACATGCGCGCCGCGCTCGACACACCTGGCTGGGCCGAGTTTATGCGCAATGCAGGCGCGTCGCTGCCGTACGATGGCAGTATTCTTCCCTATGCGGTAAAGGACGCATGGTCCACCTGTCCCGACACGGATACGGGAATCATTGACGCGCACGCATTCACCCAGATCCGCGCGCTCAACAAGCGCGGCGCCCGGGCAACAGACATTGCCCTCGCCGGGTGGGACGACCGCGCAAAGACCACCCAGGCGCTCGAGCAGCTCAAGATTATGGAGCGCAAAGAGAAAGAGTGGTGGGCAAAGGGCGGGCCGCGGAGTGAGCGGGATACCACCCCCGACCGAGTCGACCTCACCGCAAACGGCTCGACAACGGGGCAGCCAGACCCCCTCGTCTCACCGTCAAAGCACCGCACAGACAAAAAGGCGGCGGCAGATAAACCCAAAGCCCCGCGCCCGGTACATATTCAAAAGAAGGACGCCGTCAACCGGCGCCTCGACGCCGCCGCGCGCAATGCAGAGATCATGACCGAACAGGCGTCGGGTGCTCCACGCCCCCTCCCCGCAGTCATCTATACGAGCAGCCGCTCGTCCAAGGTCGACTTTGTCATTCGGAGCGTGCTCACCTCGGCACAGGACGACAAGTTTATCTTGTTTGGAAGCCACTCGGAGATTGGACACATGACAGAGGCCCTCGATCTTGCGGGCATCAGTTCGTGAGTGCAGCACGCAGTCCGAAGATACCAAGCGATAAACCATACCGCAGTTGGTTGTGCTTGTGCTGGCACCACTCACTTCGACCACGCTGACCGTTCAGAGTCTATGCAGGCGCCATGGTCAAGCAGGAGCAGCGCCGCGCCGCCCTCAAAGACTTTGCCAAACCCGACATTCGCGTGTGCCTCCTCGAGCTCAAGTTTGCCGCCCGTGGCTTGTGAGTATCGCCGCAGGCAAACGTCCCGTTTTGAACAACTCCCCTTCCATACCCCGTCGTAACCATTTCACTCCAGTCTCAGTGTAGACCACTAACGCACAGAACGCTCACGCACGCCAACCGCATGATCTTCCTCTCGCCCGTCTGGTCGCTCGACGTGCAGGCCCAGGCCATCAAGCGTATCCACCGTATCGGCCAGACGCGCCCGACCCACATCTCCATCCTCGTCACCGAGGGCACGTTTGAGGAGGACATTGCGCGCCGCCAGGCCGCGGCAAGGAGTAGCGACGAGGAGAAGATGTACTCGCGCGCATTGATCGAGGTGAGTCGAGGCTAGAGAAGACGCGTCCGGTGGTGGGCACGGGCGCCAGAATCAGTGTGAGACCCATGTTGGTCTTGTTTTCTGGAAAGCATGAGTCCCCACTGTCTCTGTTTATCATTCACCCCATTGCCCCCCGGGCACATACCCCCTGCACCCGCCCCCACTGGGAACTATCGTGATCTCCAATAGCTAACACCAGAACCCGCGCTTCGTGTACGGCCACGACGAGCCAGGCGTACACACCTACCCCGTCCGCCTCATACCGCCGGGCACAGAGAGCCAAGCCGAGGCCGAAGAGTACGCCCGCACCGCGGCACGCATCACGCCCCCGGGACGTAGGGATGTGGACATACCAATCCCAACCTCGTCAGTTGCGTTGGTGGAGGACACGCAGGGCGCCACGGAATCCGCTCAACCGGGACAAGTCCACATCCTCCCGGGACTCGGAGAGCCGAGTCGCGCGAGCGCACAAAATGACACCCCGGGGACGGAGCCAGATAGGGCGATGGGCAGCAAGCGCGCCCTGGAAGACGCACCCGAGCCGCAGCCCAAGCCGCGCAAGCGTCTCCGTTTTGCAGAGTAGAGGTCTGTGTTGAAGGCGATATGTCTCTTGAACGAGTGAGACTGATACGTCCGTAATCTAGAACGCCACGGATACATGATCTAGCATATTGTCTATCCTTCGAGATGCATCGCGCGCATGTTGATGTACGAACGGTTCATTGCTACAAGGTGCTGGCGCACTCTGTCGTGCTCTCCATGCTCTCCACGCTCTCCGCGCTCTCCACACTCTCGAGCGTACTGTCAACGACACGCGCCGGCCGCGCCGTCTCGATTACGGTCATGAGCAGCGTCCTCGACGCGGGCTCGAGCGTGCCCGCAACCGCCTCGAGCTCATCGATCCGCACCCACGCGTCATCCGCGGGCTTGGCCCTGCGCATCCCAGCGAGGAACACAGCGACGTGCTCGACGACGTCCTCGGCGGTCCGCATCTCGCACGTGGCAGCGAGGGCAGCGATGGCGACGTCCATGCCCCGCGCCCAAGCGCCGAGGCCGGCGAAGCGGTGCAGCAGCGCTGCGGCGGTGGAAACGAGCGCGGGCTGGTCCGCGAGGGCGTTGGCGGCGGTAACAAAGCGTGTGGTAGCGGACGAGGCGCGTCCCTGGCGCGCGGCGCGGAGGGCGGCGATGAACACTGTGTCCTCGGGGGTGAAGGGGCCGGGGGCCGAAAGGGCGCCCCAGTGGCGTCCCGCGCAGGCGGCGGCGACTGCGGCGCCCGAGGGCACGCGCATGCCGTGCGCACGTGCAATCTGGGCAAACCGGTGCGCGAGGAGGGGGTACTGTGCTGCGCGGGCGCGGAGGCGGGCTTCGGCACCGTCCTGGCCGTGGCGCGCGACGAGGGCCGCGACGAGGGGCGCCTCGACGTCGGCGCCCGAGCCGAGGAGGGCGTGTGCGTGTAGTGCGGTAAGCAGGATGGGCGAGGCGTCGGTGCGCGTCCTCGAGGCGTTGGCAAGGTAGTCGTCGAGGACGGTCCGGGCAAACGCAGAGTTGGTGGCGGTGCGCGCCCCGCGCGTAAAGGCGCGGACGAGCGTGAGGGTGCTGTGCGCGTCGAGGCGGGGCGACCAGGCGGCGTACGCCGCCCGCGCGAGGGGGAGGAGGCGGGCACGCGCAAACGCGCACAGCATGCCGGGGACGGCGGCGGCGGCATCGCTCGTGTTGCGCAGGTCGCGCGCGAGGCGCGTGAGGAGACCCCGGGACGGACGGGCAAGAGCGAGGCGCAGGACGTGGCGCGGGGACGGCGGCTCGTGCCGGCCCTCTGGGAGGCGGGTGTAAAAGTCGAGCGCGGCGGGGGTCGGGAGCGCAGCGAGGTGTACGTCGAGGTCGGCGGCGGAGAGGGGCGGGAAGCGAGGGTCCGACGCGAGGCGAGACAGTGTCTCGCCGGCCCAGTCAAGATTGGCGCGGACCACGCCGGCGCCGCGGCAAGCCTGCAGGACGAGCTCCACGGAAGGCTCGTACGGCTCGGAGCGCACCATAGTGTCAACGAGGTCGTCGACTGCGCGCATCGCACGCACGTCCAGGCCCCACGCGAGCGCCGCGCGGGCCACGGTGCTCTGCACGGCGAGTGCGGCTGCCTGCGGGTGCGAGTGGTCTGAGCGGCCCACCGTCGCCGCGGGGGGGAGCTTGCCGAGCGCGAGCGGGTAGTGCAGGAGACGAAGGGCCTCGTGAGAGCGCCCCTTGCGCGCGAGATGGAGAACAATCTCGAGGAGGGGCCAAGTCGAGTCGGGGCTCCATGTTGTGGCGTTTGCGAGCTCGTAGTAGACTTCGGGGAGGAGGTTGAGTGCGTCCTGTTGCCGCAGCGCGCGCGATGCAGCGAGAAGCACTGGACGCGAGAGGCGCGGCACCGTTCGGCGCCGGATACTGGGCGCAATGGCGCGGTAGACCTGCACGACGAGTCCTGTCCTCAACTTGTCACCCTGTACGCGAGGGTGAGAGGGGTCAGCCTCCTCCTGCAAGATGTCGCGGAGGGCGTTTGGGTCCGGGTTGCGCAGGAGTAGGTCAGACACGAGCAGCTGGTGCATCCCCGAGGGACGGAGGTTGGCGTACAGTGTGCGTACGCGCGGGAGGAGCACAGAGAGATAGTGACTGAACATCCCCGACGCGCGGAGGCCGAGGTATGCCGTACCCGGGTCGAGCCATGAGCCCTCCGTCGCGGTGCCGGGAACAGGAGGCGAAGCGAGGCATGCCATGACCAGCTCGTCATCGCACGCAAACGATAGCGCAGACCACAGCGCCTCGCTTCCAGAACGCTCCTCGATGCCCGCGTCGAAGAAGGCATCGAGGGTCAGTTTCGACGACGACGCGAGCGGAGATGCCCGTAACGGTGCCCGGTCTGGCCCAGACGAGACCCGAAGCATGAAGGGAGGCAGAGACGGGCCGCCAGACGCGAGCGCCACGTCTGCGGATGACGGTGTCGTCGAGTGCACCGCGCGTGAGCTCGCAGGAGCACCAGCAGGGATGGTCCGCGCAGACGTGGGGAGACGCCGGAGGCGCAACAAGGCGCGGTGGCCGTAGCTGGGAGTCAGCAATGTTCATTATAAGTGCGGGAAGGAAAAGCCTACCTTGGCATGGTGGAGATGCAAGCTCGGCGTCCAAGTTGGAGCTGCGTGGAACGAATGTAACCGGCCGTTCTCTGGCTCTCAAAGCGTGACGAGAGCGAGTCGGGGTTGTTTTGAAGCGAGGGGAGAGTGAGAAGGAGATGGATGATGGTGAGGAGAGGAGGCTGGATTTTGCTCTCTCATTGCTTGCAGCAAGGATGCGGCTTCCGATCCGTGCCTCGGGTGAATTTGCTTCCGCGCCGGCCCAATGATCCAGTCGGAGCCATGCTGTTTCATCCTCTGAAAATTGGCCACCACAGCCAGGACGCCTCCACCCGTCATCACCACCACACCTCCTCACACGACACTGACCATCTTACGCCGACATCATGGTGAGCACACGCTCGCAGGCATCACTGACGCCAGCCCCGCGCAGCCAAGACATCCTCGCGCCGGCACGCGCCCGCCGTATCCCTCTCGAAGCGCTCCTTTGCCGCTCCTGCCGCCACCGAGCAAGTCCTCCCTGGCGCCGCTCCGGAAACAACAGTGAGTCCAACAACCCCAGCTCTGCAGCCCTTCTCCCCTTCCCAATGTCACCCAACGCTAACGCCAGCTCGCCGACCTGCGTCCACTGACGAAACACGAAGTCCTCGCACTCGACAAGCCCAAGCAGCCCCTCAAGCCCTTCCTGGGCGCCATCAAGGCGGGTGCTGCGCAGACACCCTACTCGCGCTCGCACGTGCGGCGCGAGAAGCGCAAGGCGCGCCAGCAGCTCGCGGGTGGAGACTTGGGAGGGTTTGCGGCCGCCCTCGCCGAGGCCGCTGGCGATGCGCCCCCGCCACCAAAGGCCACGATGAGCAAGGAGGGGAAGAGCGTGGTCGAGGCCCCCGTTCCGCCCCAGGCGCGCAAGAGGGAGCCGGATGGGCGGATCGGGCAGGGGAGTGCGAAGACCATGGGCGAGAAGAAGAGGAGGCAGCAGATGTGAGTTGACGGGTTGGAATGCGAGTGAGAGGAAGGACGAAGTGAGCGAGGTGGCCAGAACTCGCAGGTGCAGGGACCGACAGCATACACCTGCTGCGCTCCGAAGGATCCCTCGCTCCACATCCATTCTGAGGGTACCAGTCGCATGAATATCGCTAACAACAGTGCTGCGAGCTCCATCCGCGTCCCCGCCGTCCTCGCCCACCCAGCCTTCAAGACGAACCCCTGGGCGACGATCCGCGAACACGCGTCCAACTCGCTCGCGACCGCCGAGGCGGCCACGAGTGTTCAGGAACGCAAGCGAGCGGCGAAGGCGACCGAGGACGCGCGGCCAAAGGTCAAGCTGCCCCCCGGATTGGCGGGGATGCCTGGATCAGAGGGGATGGAGGTGCGCAGCGCTGGTGGGATGGACGGGATCGAGTAGGGTTGGGAGTTGAGAGCGAGGGTGTGAGTGTTATTAGGGAGGGAGGGCTTGTGCAGATTGTGAGTGTCCGCAGCCACTGTGCGTGTGTGTGTGTGTGTGTTGCAGAGCTGACGGACAGAGAGAGATACCCTGCATTCATACCCGATATTCGTCATGCATTTTGGTTCGATCTACTGTCACTTTTTGGCGAAGGGAACGGTGGCTCGAGCTTTCGGTGAACAAGACTCATCATTGGATGTATCTTCTTGTTCTGCCAGAGCCAACCTACATTGTCGTGCACAAGGTGTGTCTCCATGCTTGTAGGCCCCGCTTCCGAGTAGCAGACCCGGGTCACAGGCCAGATCACCATTAGCGGCTTCTCCCGAGGCCGCGCCATGGCGCCGCCACTCTTATCTCCACTTTCGCACTCTTATCTCTCGACCAATCTAAGTATTTCACGTCCAACGAGGTGATAAGCCCCATGTACCACCAATACAACAGAGCTGGAGCCCGTCTTGCATCAACAACACTGTTGCCGATCCAGACACCTCGACAGTCTCTATCCACTGCCCATCGCTTCCTTTGTATGTTTACCCCCCGACACTGGTGGATCACACTGCCAAGTAAGCGATGCCGCCAGCGCCCAAGTCCAGCGACCGCCCTGCCCCACGCCCTCGATCAAGGGCTGGCTGTCTGGTCTGCCGGTCACGGCGCGTAAAGTGCGATGAGGGTGAGCTGTGCGCGCTTATACATTATACAGCTTGTCGCATGTCGCTGACGTCTAGAGCAACCAGCATGCGGCCGCTGCCGCAAGTTCAATGCCGAGGTAAGATTGGCAACGCGCCGCATTCCAGCTAAACACCCAAGTGCCGTTACCCCGACAAGAAGACGTTTAGCGACGCCAAGATTGCCGCATCGCTCGCTAGCCGGCACGAGTACCGTCTCAAGCTGAAGCGCGAGGCGGGTACGATCAGCGAGGAGGCCGACGAAGCCCCAGAGACCAAGCCCAAGGAGTCAACTCCCCAGCCCCCGCTGACGACCCACCACCACCACCATAAGACGAGCGAGAGCAGTCTGTCGCCTGTGACCCCGGTGTCTCAGCACTCGGGCGACTATACCCAGCGGCTAGAGTGCCCAGGCTGTCCCTCGCCTGTGTCGCGTGAGCAGGACTGGTTCAAGTTTGAGGCGCCTGCTGCGCTCTTCCGACAGACTCGCATGGGCAAGTTTTAAAACGGCCCGACTGATCCTCCGCCGGTCTTTGTGCACTGGTTTCCTTCCAATGTGGAAAGACGATGTGTGAGTGGCTTGGAGGGTGGCCACGGCTGACGCCAGTTCCACCACTGCCTCATGTACACCCTGTCCATCATGGTCACGAGCGAGAAGACCAATCCCTGGGTAGAGCACGTTGTGCGGCTATGTTTCCTCCCGCAAGAGACGCCAAGCACAAAAACCCTAAAGTCGGCGTTGTTGTCATTCGGAGCCACGCATTTGTACAGGTGGGAGGCAGCTACGCCTGCTCTGCTAACGCAGCAGTATCCAGCTTAAGAACACCGATCAGGTCGACAACGCCGATTATCATGGCATTGCGCACCGACACCGTGCACTGAGCGCATGCGGACTCAGGGAGGTCATCAAGGGTGGCGGGCCCGAGGTGGAGAGCGACACTTTCCTCGCCGCGGCGTTGACCCTGCTCATGTGCGACGTGTTTGCCGCTAGCACCCACTGGCGCGAGATCTGGCGATACGTTGTCATGTCCGTTCGCCGCCGAGGTGGGCCGAAGGAGATGCTGTTTGGCAGCGGCCAAGCGCCAAATCCCCTGCGCAGGCTTCTCATTGGCCACGTTGCGTTCTGGGACTTTGTTGGTGAGGCTCCGGCTCTCCACACAGCAACTGACGCCACCAGTGTCACTCAACACTATGACCGCGCCTGCGCTCCTCACCGGGGACCTGGCATGGTGGGGTCAACTCCGCGCCATTGGCCCAATATCAGCCTCGTCCGACCTCGAGTGGCACTGGCTCGAGAACTTCACAGCCATGCACCCTGCGCTGCTCGCGATATCCACCAAGGTCGTGCGCTGCGCCGCCGAGCGTGCCGAGTTTGAGCGTGTATCCGGCCCTGTGCAACTCCACGAGATGGAGATCCTCACCAACACCACCACTGGGTCAAGAGAACTCGAGCTATCGCAACGCGCAGCCAATGTCAAGGCCGAGCTCCATCGATGGCGATATGAGAACCCGACACAACTCTCGTCGCTGCGCGTGCAGATTGGTTCGCTCGCGCTATGGCACGCGAGCCGTATTATCCTTCTCACGCAGGTGTACTCGTTCAACAGGATGAACCCAGATGTTCAGGCCAGCGCGCGGGCCGTCATTGAGCTATGCTTCGAGGCAGGGGACAAGCCCGAGTTTATGCAGATTGTGAGTGTCTGTGTACGGTGCTCGTGCTGACCCCTGCAGCCCCTTATGGTCGCGTGCTCGGTCCTCGAGGACCCCGAGCAACGTGACTCGGCCCGCGCTATCTTCAAGAACATGGAGTATGTGGCCGTGTTTGAGGTCCAGTCGCTCCAGTTTGTTTCGGAGGAGTGCTGGAAGCGCATGGCGGATGGTGTTGATGACGAGGGGTGTCTGTGGCCCAATGTCATGACCGAGACTGGGCGGGCGACCTTGATATGTTAGATTGTTGTTGAGCACTGCCACGATGTATTAATTGTATTGCAAGCCAGTACGGCACGTTCATACGATCTGAGCATCATCGCATCTATGACTACATCTACAGCCTCCCAACTTTTCAGTGGCCGCCGCCATGTCCGTCGTCATCCTCAAGCCGCTTCAGGGACAACCGACATTCCTCTTCCCAGTTACTGCGGCTGACAATAACCCACTCGAGGAGACCAACAAGGTACAGCGCGACACACTGGCCAATCCAGAGACCCTCAAGTCCCCAACCATGAAACGCGAGGTAGATACCTCCGGGCAGCGCGGCACCGTAGTAGCTAGCCAGGTTGACGGCCGCGCCGATCCACTGCTTGCCCATACCGCGGAGCGAGCCGCCGCACGAACCGTTCAGCCCGTCGGCGATCTGGAACAAAGCCACGTAGGGCATGATATCCGCCACAAGGCTGACGACCCGTTGGTCGTCGTTGAAGATGCGCCCGAAGACATTACGCGTGGCCATGAGCACGACAAGCACGAGTGTGCCCATCCCGATGGAGAGTACGGCGGCGGCGTTGGCCGAACGGGCCGCACCCCGAGGCTTGTGAGATCCCAGGAGGTTGCCGACGCGGGACGAGGCGGCGACACCGAGCCCGAACGGAATGGTGTTGATCACCTGGTCGGCGGTCATGATGACACTCTGGGCAGCGAGAGGGATGGTGCCGAGCCGGCCGGCGGCGAGTGCGACAATCTCGAACGCCCACCACTCTGTGCCGACGTGTACAACGCCCATTATGGCCAGTTTGGCGAACGGCACGAGGTTTTGGCAGGCGCGGCGCAGCTGCAGCCCGCCCCAGCACTGCCAGCCGTCCACGTAGACGGTGTAAACGAGCAGGCAGAAAAAGGACATCCAGTAGGATATGCCGGTAGCAAAGGGAGCACCGTAGAGGCCAAACTTGAGGCGGTACACGAACATGTAGTTGAGGTATGCGTTCAAGGGCGCCGTGAGGCACAGGACGTAGGTGGCTGGGCGGTAGATTCCTGCGCGTGTGAGTGGATGGCGGGACACACACTGAACCCGAGAGGCCAACGGCCAACTTACCCTGCGCCTGGAGGTACTTCTTGAGAGACTCAAACCACACGTACCCCAGCCCACCAGGAAGGAGGACCCGGAGAAACATTGCGGACTGCGTACAAATAAACTCCTCCTGCCCGAGCGCGCGGAAAACGGGCTCGGACCACCACCACAAACATGCAATGGCGGCATAGAAGCCGGAGAGCACGATAATGCCGCGCTGGAGGAGCATGCCCAGGTCGTGCTTGTTGGTCGAGCCGGTAAAGGCGCTGCTGCCGAGCGTGTCGAGCGCGGTGGTGCCGCCCAACGCGATGAGCCACGCTGTCGCCATGGCAAACATGTAGCTAAAGGCGGCGGTCGCGAGGGCCTCAGGGCTCAGCCGCCCGACGATGAGCACCGAGCCCGTTTGGAGCGAGTTTTGCAGTGTATAGGCCAAGATGACGGGGATCGAGGCCTTGAGGAGGACGACCGTCTCGGCGAGGTACTCGCGCACTTGGTGCACGCGGGATGGCGGCTTGACCTCGCCTGGGCCTGCAATGAGCGGCGTGCGTTCAGTCAGTTCGGGGTAGTAGGTCGGCATGGTGTTGATGGGGTGCCACAGACATGCCACTGGTGTGGTTTTATGGCACTTGCATTGCCTCGGATGTGGAACAGCGTCGCAGAGTCGGGGGATAGAGAGACTTAGGCCCGACATGACGCCTTATCGGGGCTGGGCTAGGGAGATAAGGATCCCCGAAATGCGTCGCCACACTGGGCGAGATATCCCTGTGGCGAGATATCCTTTGGGCGAGATAGCCTGCCTCACTTTCATTTTGGCGTCGATATCCGCTACATGGAGCGCACAACCCGCAACGATGATCTGGCGAGCGAATCCCGATGCATCTCTGTGGTGGTGGTTTAGCCTCATTGTGTGATGAGAGGAGGCTAGGCGATTGGCGTGGAGTATGTTGCTGATGGAGTGAGTGGACGGACTTGGAGTTGAGCCGACGTGAGTAGGTTGAGCGAGCCAGCCGGCTCCAGTCTCGATTCTGTCTCCTTTGCTGGCGTATAAGAAAGGACGCTTTCACACTCTCCAAGTTCTCACCACCATCGTCACTTCAAACCACCATGCTCCCACACCTTACCCTCCTTTCCGCCCTCGTGACCCTCGTCACCGCCCACCCCAGCGGCCATGACCACGACCACCAGACCGTCCTCCAGGGTGCCCCCGAGTCTCTCTGGTTCAGCAAGTACAACCGCCTCCCCGGTGACGGCGGCACCCAGGCCGACGCCGTCTTCTCGGGCATCACGACGTTTGGACGCCTGCCATACAAGGACTGCTTGGCCGACCCGACGGCGCAATACGACATTGCCTTTATCGGCGCGCCGTTCGACACGGGCACCTCGTACCGCCCCGGCGCTCGTTTCGGCCCCAGCGGCATTCGTCAGGGGTCTCGCCGTCTCAACCTCTATGGCGGGTACAATGTCCCCCTGAGCGTCAACCCCTTCAATTCGTGGGCGACCGTCATTGACTGCGGCGACATCCCCGTCACGTCGTACGACAACACGTATGCACTCAAGCAGATCGAGGAGGGTCACTACAACTTGCTGTCCCGCCCGCCGAGTACCAACGCGTACAAGCCCGGCCCGGCGCGCGATGGCAAGACGCTTCCGCGCATCATCACGCTTGGTGGTGACCACACCATTACGCTGCCGCTGCTCCGCTCGATCAACAAGGCATACGGCCCTATCAGCGTGATCCACTTTGACTCGCATCTCGACACGTGGAAGCCCAAGGTCTTTGGCGGATCCCCCAGCGACGTCGCTGCAATCAACCACGGCACGTACTTCTGGCATGCTGCGCAGGAGGGCCTTCTCTCCAACCACTCCAACATCCACGGTGGTATCCGCACGACCCTGTCGGGCCCCAGCGACTACGAGAACGACGGCTACTGTGGCTTTGAGATTGTCGAGGCGCGCGAGGTCGACACGATCGGCACCGGGGGCATTATTAAGCGCATCCTCGACCGTGTGGGCACCAAGAACCCCGTGTACCTCTCCATCGACATTGACACGCTCGACCCTGCCTTCGCGCCTGCCACGGGCACGCCCGAGACGGGTGGCTGGTCCACCCGCGAGCTGCGCACCATCCTTCGTGGTCTCGAGGACCTCAACCTTGTCGCTGCTGATATTGTCGAGGTGGCTGTGAGTAAAGAGAATTTCGGTAGGTATCGCGTCATGCTGATTTTGCTTTTAGCCCGCCTACGACACCAACGCCGAGCACACGACCATGGCTGCCGCCGATGTCCTCTATGAGGTCATGAGTATCATGGTCAAGAAGGGTCCTCTGAGCGACATGGTCACGAACAAGTAGAGCAGTTTCATAGCATCCTGTAGCTGGGGTTGAAGAATACAGAAACCAAGTGGATAGAAAACAAGCGGATATAATGCATCATGTCTTGTGACTATGGTTGCTGTACTACGCTGTTGTAGGTACTCGAGCCTCGCTCGCGCGCACGCGCCGTCGCACATACGCTCGAGATGCCGCAAGCTCTCTACTAATACTCGCGCGGGCGCTTTCATTCTATGCATCTCTCCAACGCTCATTGGAACATACGCTGGATGTTTACTTTTTCTTGCCCGGGGAGGAGCCGCAGGCACGTTGTCGCCACAAGACTCGCTCACCCCTGGCCTGCACCTGGGGGCTGTCTACTGTGCCATCCAGCGTCGCCTGGTATTGACGAGTATTGCCACTCAAGTGGCAGCGAATCCAACCTTGAGCCGTTGACCGTTTTAGTGAACGTCACCCCTGCATGACTCGGCCAGCGTTTCTCAAAGACCGTCGACATCGCGAATCCCGGACCAACTGCCACGCCTCGCATACTCCCACCCGCACCGAGACCTGCATGCACCTCGCATCGCCAATCCAGACCCTCTTCGAGGCCTATCGCCAAGACGAGCCGCAGGGATATCTCGCCCAGGCCTCCACAACTTGTCCAATACGGCCGCGCAGCCCAAGCCCCCGCAGCATCCACATTCCCCCCTAGCCCTGCGGTTAACTCGCCCCGATAATGCGGGGGGACGCGACTAGGTTATGATGCATCGGCCCGAGTACCACCGCACTGGCATACCTGGAAATAACAGTCCTGCCGGTTCGAGACTGCAGTACTGTAGCAGCGGGATACCTCGCCAACGCCACACTGGCTCCTTATCGCGTCTCGGAACTATTTTCTGCCGTCATGTCCTTATCTCGTGGGGCCTCGGCCGTGGGCAACGACAACTCCCACCCAACTCCAACTTCTAGTTCACATGCCTGTGCATTGCTTGTGCAGGGCCTCTGTAACGACCCTACGACTTTTGGGGGTTTTAACCATACCAAAGCCATATTTTCTAATCGAATTATTAACAAAAGCAAGAGATGATAACACATCCCCGTCAACCACCAAACTCCCAAACCTTCTAACCCCCTAACCACCGAAACCCCCAAACCTCTCTTACCCCCTAACCTCTCTAATAATGGGGGAGCTTGGTGTTTGACTTGTAGAGTTTTAATAGGTAGTCATGCATGAGAAATACGGCTTGGAAATGGTTTGGTATGGTTACACCTGAAAAAATGTGGTATGGTCGTTACAGGCGGCCCTTGTACAAGCACTGTCGAATAGGCGGCCTTAGTTCGGTCGATAGCAGCCTGACCAGCGCGCCACTCGATACCTCACCCTTATCCGTGGCACTCGATTGTGGCGGCGACCTCTGTCCGGTATCGACCGGGAACTGTGGTATCGAGCGCCGACGGCCTGTAAACGTCTTACAAAAGCGCGTCGAGTCCAGCATGCAAATTGCCACACCACCTCACCATCATGATCAGAATCAAGTCACACTCATTACCTCTCGACGCCATGTCCGCTCTCCCGCACTCGGGCAAGTCCACTCCTCCCCTCTCGGAGAAGGACAAGGCGGGCCCCTCGGGGACCACGACAGTCGTTTCCGTCGACTCTGTAGGCAAAGAATCTGACACCCACCTTATCAAGCAGTTTAGTTGTGCGTCACACCACTGCAACTCCTCTGACCCCAGTCTTCTCGTCCCTCGGCATGGCGTTTGTCATTCTCAATGTAAGCGAGCCCGCCACCTCGTCCGCTGACCCCAGTCCTGGATCATGGCCACCATGACCCTCAATGTGGTATGTTTCTGGTTAATTTCTGACCCAACTGACGCCTAGGGAATTAGCCAAGGTGGCCCTGTCGTCGTACTATGGGGCGAGATCATCGCGGGCGTGGGACAGGTATCCATCGCGCTCTGTCTCTCCGAGCTGTGCTCGATCTGGCCATCACAGTCGGCGCAGTACGGCTGGACATATCTCGTCACGCACGCCAACCGCAGTTTGACCACCACGGCAGTACCGACCCGCTGGGGGACAATTCTGAGCTACTACGACGGCTGGCTCGCCTGGGCCGGATGTAAGTTGCTCTCCAAAGGTAAAAAAGCTCACCTCCAGGGTGCATCATGTACAGTGGCGCTGCGAGCGTCACAACAAACATGACATACTACCTCGTTTGTCTGTGGAACCCCGACTTTGTCCTCGAGCCGTGGCACTTTTTCCTCCTCTACGTTCTCTGCCTCACCATCTCGCTCCTTATCAACACGTTTGCCAGCCGCCACCTGCACATGTTTGATTTTATCGGCATTTTCTGGCTCGCCGGCGGAGGTATTATACTCATCGTTGCGACCCTCGTTTGCGCCGGCACGAAGAGCACCGAGCCCAAGTTCCAGTCGGCCAAGTTTGTCTTTACGACGTTCATTAATGTGGGTGGAAAGCATGGGATCGGGGCTGACGGCAGGACTCGGACTGGGGCAACTTTGTGCTCTTCATGACGGGCATGGTCCAGCCGACCTTTACAATTACCTGCTGTGCGTGGTGCTAGCGAGACAGAGAGACAGACGCCCTAATCTGTTACTGACCCTCCCTAGTCGACGCCGTTGCCCACGTCATCGATGAAATGCCCAACCCGCGCCGAGACGCGCCACGCTGTATCTCCGCGACCGTGGTCTTTGGCTGCGTGTCCACCTTTATCGTCGTCCTGTGCCTCATGTTCACCATTACCGACATTGACGCCGTGGTCACCAGCACAGCCGGGCCACTCGTGACGATCCTGTACCAGGCGACCGCAAGCCGCGTCGGCGCGACGTGCCTCACCCTGATCCCGTACATCGGAACGCTTATCGGCTCCCAGGCCACCCTGACTACTGCGAGCCGCATCACGCTCAACCTCGCCGAGGACGAGGCGGTGGTCTGCTCCAAGTTCTTGCGCCAGGTCAACAAGCGCCTCAATGCACCCATTCCTGCGCTTCTCGTGCCGTGGTGCGTCGGCGTCACCATTGGCCTGCTGTACCTCGGCAGCTCGGCCATGTTCAGCTCAATCCTGTCCACGACGCTGGTGGCGTTGGGCATCTCGTACCTCATTCCAAGTAGGTAGCTTTTGTCTCAACATCGGCTGACTCTAGTCATCGTCGTCGCGATCAAGGGCCGCAGCACCATCCTCGAGCTCAAGCCCCAGTTTTCCCTCGGCAAGGTCTTTGGCGCAGTTTGCTACGCCATCGCCATCTCGTGGGGCCTCTTCACGGCCGTCATGTTCTGCTTCCCCGCCACGTCGGCCGTCAATGGCAGCACAATGAACTACACGGCCCCCGTGATTGGCGTCGCCATGCTCCTTGCCACAGTCAACTGGTTCGCGTACAGCCGGAAACACTACGCCGGGCCGCAGGTGGTCGATCAGGCAACAGAACCAGAGTGCAAGGTATAGAGCCCTGTTGTAGCACAAGCAAAGCTCTCCCCGTGGCCAAGTGGATGGAAACTGTTGAGTTGTAAATGAAGTATTTGGAACAGCGCGGTGCATCCTTTGTTTTGTCCAGCGCCGGCGTGCGCCTCCCCCAACACCATGCGCCGCTGTACGCTGTCATGTTGTACCCCACGTACGCGTTGTACGCGTCGGCACAGTACCCCGAGTGGTTGGTCGCGGCCCGCGAGCGTGAGCGCTGCCACTGCAAGCGTGTCATTCCACCCCGTAGTTTGCCCGAATCCAAAAGTTAGGAGAAGACAAATAAGTAGCGACAAAATAGGTGATACATCTAGAGTACAGGTAGCTTTCGCTTTCTACGTTGTCCATGTTGTTTTGAGAGAGTGCAGGTGTCCACTTCTGGCCCGCACGTCGAGGAGATGGAGAGGCGCTGGGGTGGTATGGGGTTGGTTCGCCGTAGTGTGGTGTTTGAAGGTTACGGAGCGCGGAGAGGCAGAAGAGGCCTGGCGGCACTCTCACGCGGCTCACAACCTGGCCTCTTCGGGGCGCTCGACGCGTCCATTGCCATAGTCTGCAAAGCGCGCCTCGTCGCGAGCGTAGACGGGGTCGTTTGTCTCCCACTTCCAGTCACCAAAGCCTGTGCGCTGGTACTCGCGCATGGCGTCCTGGATGTCCTGCTGGGAGTTTCCGACGAAGGGGCCATGCTGGACGAATGGTTCGTCGATTTGCTTGCCCTGGAGGATGAGGACGAGTGCGGGGCTCTTGCCGCGCGCGGTGAGGGTGAGGCGGTCGACGGATTCCTGGATGAAGCCGGACATGGAGTCGACGAGGGTGCCGCTAATGTCGACATGCGCGCCGTCGCCGTGGACGTAGAGCATGCGCTTGGTGTCTGGGGAGTTTTGGGCGGGGATCTTGATACTCGTTCCCGGTTCGAGCTCGACGAGCCAGATGGCCACGTCGTTGGCGGGGTCGGCGGCCCACGACGCCGAGGGGGGCGGGAGCGCGGGGGTGTTTTCAAACTTGCCCGCAATGACGCGGACGCGCGCGGTGCCGTGCGTCGACTCGCGCGTGACGATGGGCACCTTTTCGTTCCAGAGCATGAGGAATTCGGGCGCCGCCTTCTTGCTCTTGGCAGGCAGGTTGAGCCAGAGCTGGTACATTTCAAACTCGTTCGGCTTCTTGTCGTCCAGCAACGGGAACATTTCAGAGTGCTGCACACCCTTGCCGGTCGTCACCCACTGCACGTCGCCGCGCCCGTAGCGCGCGCCCGCACCCGTCGAGTCGGCATGGTCAATCACACCGGCCTTGACGAGCGACACCGTCTCGAACCCCACGTGCCCGTGCGCTGGGAAGCCGGGAATCCCCCGCGTCCCGTGGTACATCGACCAGCCGGCGGGGTTGCGCATGTCCATCCCGATCTGCCGGCCCGCCAGCGACGCCGCAGGGCCCAGCTTGTCGTTGCCGGCCGGGTAGTGGTCGACGAGCCGTGATGCAAAGATAAACGGGCCGATGCCCTGCCATGGCCGCGTCAGTTCGACGACTTTGCCGAGATTCTTGGTGGTGCTCGTCATGGTGTTGGTTGCGTGGGTACGAGTGGTTTGAATGGTTTAGTTGTTCGTGTTGATGAGAGTTCAGAGATGAAGAAATGAACAGTTCCAGACACATCCCGCCCCCTTTTATGCACCCCGGAAAGCCGCGAGCGCTAAGTTGTTCCCATTCTAGCGTCGTCGAGCACCCACATGATGCCGTTGAGCAGCATGAGATCACACCAGGATACCACCCCTTCGTCAGCAATGGCTCGCGGGATGACAAGTGCGACAGATGTCTGGACTTGTGAAATTGCCCCATTGGGAAGGTTTGCCTGTCAGCAGTGCTGATGTCATTGAGTGATCGACAGGAATGAAACTCGGTGACTGACGAAACGTTGGCCGCAGCCCGAGGTACACCCAAGGGGGTGTCATCGGTGGGAACTTCAGTGTCGTTCACGTGTCGCCATGTCCCTCACGTCACGACGTATGCAACGCGTCCGCACGCGCTGTACACCATGCTTGACGCTCTCGTATGGGTAAGGACTGGTAGGCTGGTGATCATGGAGTGAGGGGTGTAGCCCGAACAGCACGCCTGGACCATGTGCTCATGCTCCTCACATTGTCTCACCCTGGGAACGGTGGCGTTCAGCCATGTCGTCCTCCGAGCCGATCTCCATATGACCCCACTGTTGTCCGTGGTCAACAAGCTGATCAGGTGTGTGAGTGGTTAAACAGCGTCCCTGCTATCTTTGGTCATAGCATCAGAGGACGTGCCTTCGGGTGCGCAGGTTCGAATCCTGTCCTGGTCGCGTCTTTTTGCCCCATAAAGTTTGCAGATTTGAAACGTCACTTGTTCACACAATGCGCCACATTTGGTCCGTTTCGAACGCTTGTCCTGGTCGAGTTGCAGACACTATCCCCACTTGACTTGCCCGTACAATAAGAAGAGGGCGCGTCCATGCATATTGTGCGGTATCGACCTCGGTATCGCTTCACTGGTATGCACAGGAGAGGTCGTTGGGTCTATGTCCATTCTACCAGGACACGCCTTGCACCTCTCCGTATGTAGTGTGGCACACACTAGCTTAGCCGCTTAGAGGATATTTCGTTCCCATCCTCAACATGTATGTTCCATATGCACGAAGGACATTTTGAACGACTGACACAGCTGGATACCTATGGAAATTAGGAGATGCGCCAGGTGTATGGACGGCATGTGGTAGAGCGATATGCGACATGAGCACGGAAAACGTGTGAGGTCAAAGAGTGTCTTGTCGAAGTGATACTAGTGGGAGTAGCTGGCCGCACTCCCTGAGAGTAGCTCGTAAGTCACAAGGAAGCAGCCAGTTGTTTGTCAAGTGGAACTACCCACGACGAGGGGTAACCATTAGGGCATACGATGGCATGATGTGTCGGACGCGGTGAAGTGGCATGGGGATGGGGGCAGCTCAGATCGCTCAGAGTGAACGGGGTAGGTTACACCATCCTGAACAGAGAGTGTGACACAGGATACAGTGCATGATGAGAACAATCTACTTCTAGACCAGGCTACCGTTTATGCAGGGATTTGGTATGGTACAGCATTAAGAGGGAGGAGAGGGCGGGCGGAACAGGCATAATATCGCCTTGATCGTGTCCGAGGAAGGTTGAAACATGTTTTGAGTGTCTGCAAGGATCCTTACTCCGTAGCAAAGACCAAGCCGTCGCGTTTAGGGGGTTACGGAAGACCAGGGGTGGCCATGGGGGAGAGGTGCGTCGTAGTCGGAGTCACGCACCGAAGCCGTGTCGTCAATGGCGAGATAGTATGTTGACTCCTGCTGGGTAAGCGGGAAGAGCTAGCCACTATACCCACGTCGTTCTCGAACATGAGGATGCTGGGACGGCTGCGGTAGGCGACCCGCGCAAGTTGGACGTTGCCACTGTACGACTTGCGGTGATCGGAGCGTGCAAATGTCGGAGCGGCGGAGGCTGAAGACAGCGCGACCTCACGAGTGGAGTTCACTGAGCCGCTGCCACCCTCGGTGCCATCCCAACATGTAAAGCCGGCGAAGCTCTTGGGGCGCGGGTGGACGAGGGGAGGAGTTGAAGGCCCAGAGCTGTCAGAGAGCTCCTCTGAGGCCTCGTCCGTGCCAGGCAGTGCGTCACTGTAGTTGCGTGACGACGTCGACGGCCGGGTTACGATGACCCAGTCGCGCTTGGGCACAGGTGTGGCTGTGATGAGGTCCCTCATCGTTGAAGAGGGAAGAAGAGTGGGCCGCACATGCTGCGCGTGGTCGATACGGAGGAGGTACGACGGCGGACTGTGTGGGTCAGTATCATGGGAAGAGCTGGACACCCACGCGGCGACATGGGCAAACTGCCACAGACCCCAGTTGACGACGCGGCCGAGGCTGGCCCGCGCGAGCCACGATGCGTGGGCGGCCCATACGGCCTTGCTGAGGTATGAAAGCTGTAACTTGCGCTCGGCATCGGGGCGTCCAACACCGAGGCCGCTAAACGGGTTCGTGTCAAAGAGGCGGTGCGAGTGGGGCGCGTACGGCTTCTCCGTGCGAGCAATCTTCTGCAGCGTCGGGATTACTTGCGGCGGTACAGGGCGGGGAAGGAGGAGAATGGCCTGGAGAGGTCAGCTGGTGATACCACAAGATGCGAGACCTCACAAAAGAGCATGACATTGCACCATCGCGCAGGCGGTACTGAAGGGCGGCGAGCGTCCACCGCTTGCCGCAAGTGCCGCTGTTGGGTCAGTACCGCTAGGATGGCCCTTGACCCACAAGACATGAGGCGGGCCTGACGCGTAGCCGAGCACGTGTGCAACGAGCAGCTTCAGGTGGTGGAGCTTGACGGGATCGTCGACAAGGTTGCCTGCGGTTGCGTAGAATAGCTCGCACTGAAGAAGGAAGGGATGGAGAAGGTTGGTTGAAGCCGGCACGGAAATGGAGGAAGGAAGGCCAGGTTGAGGGAAGGTGCTGTCAGAGTTTGCCACCAGTCACTGGATTCGGACATGCTCACCTTGTACGCATGCTCGTGGGGACCAGGCTGGCCACACTTGAACCACTTGCAGCCGGACCGGCGGCCACACGCGCACGTCTCCGGGGACGACGACCCGCTGCAGGTGAGAAAGGTGGAAGCGGGACACGGGAGGAAGGGGAGTGTCGAAGAATGGAGGTGAACTCACAAGGAAAGCTTGCTAGAGTGGGTCATGGCGAGCAAGTAATGCACAGTGAGGGGAATGAGGAGGAGTTGTTCACAAGAGGTTAGGTACAGAGGGGAGTGGAGGGTGAGGGGAGAGTCGGAGGGAGGCAAGAAAAAGAAAGAGGATATTAGAGGAATGGGAGATGGTGAGAAAGAGAACGAGAGGAAACGCGAGGAGGGGTAAATATACACCGACCCAGGCAGCCGATCAACCAAGGGACGAGGGAAGGTGACGGACACAAACCAAACCCCGCCAAGAGTCCATCAACCTCTCCCGCACCGTTGTCGCGTCAGCATGAGCATACTCACCGTATGCATGGTGTCGATAGGTGGGTGCGATGAAACATGTACCTCTTCAAGGATGCTAGGATGCTACAACACAACTACGTACACATGAACGCCAACGCCCGCTCACATGCTCACATCTCTGGGCCCTCGCCACCCAGCCACTCTGCACACCACTGCGCAAGCTCTGCGACCCGCCTGAGGCCAGGGTCGCTCCGCGTCAGACGCAGATCAGGGCGCAACGCTCGATCCTCGACATTCATATCGCCGCGCTCCCCGGGCTCAACGGCTCCACACGGTCCAGCGCGATAAATGTAGTCGCCGCGAATGGCAGAGTAGCGCGGCAACGTGCGAAAGAGGACGGTCGGTGCCGGTGGTGTGTGTTGTGTGCCGGGGGATAGGACGAGGCGGGTTCCTTCACGAGTTGCAGGGGAGGCTGGAATGAACTCGACATCTGCGCCATCAGTCACAACCCTGGGTCTTTGCAACAAGATGGTCACCATCTGTATTGAACCCTCGCCATAGCTTCGCTCCTTGGACTTACCCTCCAGCAGAATGACATCGCCCTTGCGAACGCGTCCTCCCCAGTCGCGCGCGCACGACTCCCACAGCTTGACGTCGCAGCTCACAGGATCGGACAGGCTTTCTCCTCGTCCCTGGGGAGCGGAGACACGCCATGTCGCGATCCACAGGTCAGGGTCGCGATCACGTCCACGCGCCGCGGTACGTCGTTGACGCTTGACTGGTGCGTCTACAGCCATCACACAGCAGATGAGGCTCACGCGCCGCCGCCCATCTGGTTCCGAGCTCTCAGGCGCGTTACCATGTGCGTACCGCGTTGCCCCGCGTCGGGTGGTGCGCTGCTTCTCCGTCCCGCCCAACAGATTAGGGAGAGTGACGAGCTTGTTGAGTGGCAACGTCCACCGCGGAAGGTTGACATGCGAAGCGGAAGGGCGCGACTGGGACAGCGAAGCCGAAGTGTTGAGTGATGAGAGGAGAGACCCGGACAGGTCGGGCTGTGGGAGTGTTCCCAGCAACGATGCTGCGAGGTTAACGACTGTGTATCCAACGTTGGGTTGTATTGAACCGTTGGCATCGCATCGAAGAGGCGGGGACCTACCTGAGGTTCGGAGACGCTTGGAGCGACGAGGCCCATCAGACCGGGCCGAGGGGGGAGGGGGTGATGTCCTCTGGGTCTGCGATAGCTGCCATTCTTGAGCAGCTGCACGACCTAAACTCGGCTCGGAATGACGCTGGGAAAGGAACGACTCTGCTTTACGAGGGGTCGACCCAGGGATGTTGACAGAATGAAACGTGACATGGGCGTCGGCGGGAGACAGGTCGCTCAGAGATTTCAAGTTGACGGGCGGTAGGTAAGCATGGTAGTGGGTTACTGAAGGAATGCGTCTCGTCTGTGCAGTGTGACCGGGGTTGGACATGGTGAGGTTGGGGTTGTTGATGACCTGTTGACGCCTTTGGGAGAAGGAGGCCCGAGTTTGATGTTTCACCACATTGCAAGGGCAGTGTGACGCGCGCTGAGTCTGCTACCTGTTGGCAGGACGCCGACGGTTTTCTCGCCGGGCCGACTGCCGGTCCGTGCGCCGATCACAAACGCTAATGGAATAGAACTGGAGCCAGCTCTCTAATAAAATTGTGCTAATCCCAAACCTCGTTTCCAAATTAAGGTCTCCAACTACGTCATCAGGGACCGTCGGATGTCGGCTTTGGGCAAGGCGGACTCGTGGGTGGCCAGGTGGCCATGCGGCCTTGCGGGGCACTGTGGGGTTAAACAACGTGCCTGCCCTCTGGCCTCTGGGCCCAAGTTAACACAACCACCACCCGAGACAACAACCACAGACTCCAGCAGCGTCACAGGTGCACTGTCAGATGGCAGGGCATCACTTTTGTCCCCACCCGGTGTCGATCGGCGGTTGTAGCAGTGGAGCCAGAGCCTGATCGTTTCGGCTGAGCCTCTACACGACGGCTGTGGGATCCCGACCCCGCCGACGGGCCTAGCGCGCCACAGAGCTGTCGATCTCTCGTTTGGATCTGGCTGGCTCGTTTGGAGAGGGCGGGGATCGCCGGGCGTACCACGCCGCTTGATGGATTGTCTGGAAAGGATACACGGAACAACAGTCACCGCGCTACACCACTTCTGATCCTCATATGCGCCACTAGCCCCTTCTTCTTGCCATCACTTCTTTGTCCCCAACCACCTACTTGTTACGACACTGCGAGGTCACTCCCAAAGTGACATACAGTAGAATCCATCGTGCACACCTCCCTTATTGCTCGACTCTCGTTCAACGGCGAGCTGGCGGTGGACACGCGCACGTCTCTGCAAGATGTCGCGGCCACTATCTCCAAAGCCTCCAAACAGCCGTTCGGATCCAAATCCACCGAGTGACAACCAGACTTCCATTGATGGGACAGGCCAACCTTCATCAGAAGCGGATGGGCTGTCATCAGAATCCGTTTCTACACCGACCGCACTCCCCGAGGATCCAGCAGATGACTTGGATCTGAGCAATATTCCACAAGAGTATCTCGAGGTGAGAGCGTCGGGCACCACCGCAGCCAACACTAACGCCCCAGGCATATCCATACCCCGCCTTTGTTGTTGTCGCCGCCCATGCGAGCAGGAGAGACCCAGCCGAGCCATCATTCCCCCACCGCTACCCACTCCAACATACGCCGCCCGCAATAGTTCCTTACGCGCCAGTTGCTGGAAACCGACTCTGGAAACGGCTCAGCCGGGGACGCCGCGTTCTGGACTGTCTTTCGGGCAACGATGGCCGTCTCTTCGGTGAATGGGTGACGGGGCGTTATCGCGGAAATGGCAGGAGTAAGCCTGGAGCCGCAGACTCGACAGACGCGAGCGCCCATACGCACACGGGCAAGGATGTGACTGGTGAATCGGGCCGAGCCGCTTCAGAGCAAACCACAAGCGAAGCGGACACGATTGTTGTCGAGTTTACGTTTTCTGGCGGGCACGCAAAGTACGAACTCGTCAAGACCTTGTTGCCCATCTACAACAGCCAGGGTCCGTCAAAGTCAGTTTCGTGGACGCGCACGTTTGTCGTCATTACCGCGATTCCCCGGAGCCGCATGGTCCCGACCACACAAGCACCATCACGCCGTGCCCAAGATGCTCGGGGCGGCGACAATGGGCCTCGCCTATCGACTGGAGGTACTGGAGGTACCCTTTCTGCAGACCACATTTCAATCCCTTCTAGTGGCTCGCGACAGTCGTCGAATCGAAGCAGAGACTCGAGAAAACCAACTACCGTGTTGGACACCATCCAACCCCGAGATCGGCTGCACCTCGGAGCACCGAAGCCAATCCCCGACGTCGATCTCGGTGCCATTCAAAGTGCTCTAGGGTACGAAGGTGCCGAGTTGATACCAGGACAGGCAATCTACTTCCACCGCGACGGGACGTACGATGGTGTCATGTCGCGCTTGATGGAAATGGCGAGCAGCCGGACCAGCAACGTGCCAGTCATGGACTTACTCGACACCACCGACTGGGTAAACACACCGTTGGGGCCAAGGGAGCAGTGGTCCGAGACATTGAAAGCTATGGGTGAGTGTGGCGTCCAAATGCTTGTCTCCGCTGACACATGTGTAGTTTCTTTCGTCATGATGTGCCCCATGACTGTCGTCCTTTGGTGGGGAGACGAGTCAACTATGCTGTACAACAAGGCGTATGCGGATGTGGGTTGATCCATCGCTTGCCTCTTTCGCCCGCTGATCGGAATAGGCCCTTCCTACTCATCCCGAGGCGTTTGCGCAGTCTGGGGCTGTGGCGAGAGCAGGTACGCTTAGGAATGTCCTCGCACAACTGTACTGACGCGCCACAGAGATGATAGCAAGCCTTGGACCACTGGCTGAAGTTGTCATGTCGGGGATCCCTATCTATAAGGAGAGCGGTACGTCGTCCGGCCCCTGAAAGAATGTGTCGCATACTGATCATGGCAGACACCGTTGTGTGGGAGTACCCAGGAGTGGCTGGAGACGGCACACTGATGAACATTGAACGGTATTGTTCCGAAATGTGGGTTCCGTTCGACGGTGAAAACGGCGAGCATGGTGTGTTCAACTTTTCCATCGATACTACCGAACGTGTCATTGCGGAGAGACGGACCGCCATGCTTCGGGACCTAGCAGAAGGTGCCTGTGAGTCAGCGTGAGAGACTCTTGCTGATTATCGCCAGCCACGGTAAGGACAGTCGACGACTTTGACCGAATGGTCTTGGAGACAGTGGACACATACCCAAAGGACATTCCGTTTGCCATGATCTACCATGTGGAGAAGCCCAGTGAGTGACTTTGGTACGCTACCCCAGGTTCGTTGGAAATTGACAAACAGGTGCTCTGCCCAAAGGCCCCACTACACGCAGAGAACCATCGCGCGTCCGCCTTAACCTTGCAGGGACCGTCGGTGTTCCCGAGAACCACCCGTCCGCGCCGCAGCAGGTTGTCGTGTCTGTCACGGATCCTCCCGATGTCATGATTGCCGAAGCGTTCCCGCACCTTGCTAGCCAAGCTCCATCGCCTACAAAGTCGATTCGCTCCGATGCTAGTCGACGCTCTGACAAGCCGCCGTCAGTCGAGGTGGTTGGCAGCGACGATAGTCAAGCGATCAACCATTGGCCCTTTGCCGAGGCGATCCAGAGGTGCCGACCGATTCTTGTCGAGGACTGCTCAACCCTCGTCAAGGGCTACGAACCGCGTGTGTGGGATGCACTCCCCACCAAGGCTATCGTTCTACCAATAGTGCGAAATATCGAAGAGGACACTCCCACGACCATCCTTGTCATTGGCCTCAGCCCTCGAGTCCTCTTCGATGACAATCAAGAAGCCTTCATTGTACGTTTTGCTCATCGACTCGCTTATGCTGACAATCTTAGCAAGCGTACGCAACGTCCCCACTGTCGTTTCATATGTTGACCAAACTACAGGCTCCGGGTCCAGATGGCAGCCAGCCTCATTTCAGCACAGGCGTATCAAGCCGACCAGCTACGCATGCAGGAGCTTGCGTCTCTCGACCGGGCCAAGAGCCTTCTGTTTTCCAACATCTCGCGCGAGCTGTTTACGCCTCTCACCTTGATAACAGGGCCCATCGACGACGTCATGGCAGACTTGAAAGACGGTCACGTTCGCGACACGCTCACCCTCGCCCGGCGCAACCTGTGCGTTCTGGCAGAATCAACACCTAGTGAGGCAGACTGACACATGCAGCCGCCGTCTCACTCGACTCGTTACAATGCTCATGGACGAGAGCAATGTAGAGGCTGGGCTAAATCAGAGCACGTTCAAGCTGGTCAACCTCGGGGTCGTTACTCGCAATATTGCAGTGGGTCTTGTGAACGTGCAGGGCAAAGGACGCGGCTGAGCTATTCAGGCCCTCTTCGGTAAAGCAGCGCAGGTCGCCCATCTGGAGTATATCGTACACTGCGATACAGAGCCACGCGACACATATGTGGATCGCGATCAATGGGTAGGTCAGCCATTGAAGCCATTGGGTTAACGTCTCAGGAGAAGATCTTATTCAACTTGATTGGTACGTTTGTCCCAGAGCGCTGAGCTAACCCCAGGCAATGCCATTAAATACACCATGTCTGGGTGAGTCTAACGCAGTGTGGACCAAACTCACCATTTGCAGTTTCGTCCGAGTTCGCCTTACATACACTCTTACAGAGGCGGTTCTCGAGGTTCAAGACAGTGGGGTCGGCATACCAGGTAAGTTGGTCGGAATTGGTCTTTCTGACACGGGTAGCTTCCGACTTGGCTGTGATTCGGGGATTCTTCCTCGAAGGCAAAGAACACACCACAAACGTAAACGAAGTCACTGGCTTGTCCATGTCAATCACAAAAGTGGGTAGTAGGGCTGGTGTTGAACTGACAAGACAGAGGCTGGTTGAACGCCATAAAGGACGCTTCGATATCGAGAGCAAGACAGCCAACGAGTCGGCCCATGGTACCCGTGCGTGCACAGTGGTTCATGAGTTGGTGTTATTGCTGACTCGCCTCAGATGGGACAATTTGCTGTGTCCGAATCCCGTAGGTTTTGCACGAATCGGCTCATGTTTGCTAATTGTCTCAGCATCGGCTCCAGCCACTTCCCTCCCGAGGCCATCGACACGAGCGACGAAACACCATCCTCGCCACCGACTCTATCCTGGCATCCGGAACTGGATGGTATGGACGAGGAAAAGAGCGACCGGTCTTCACGCTCCTCCAATGCCGAACGTGTGCCGCCTCGGCGCGGAATTGATCCCAGCACGCTTTACTTTAGTCGTGACGACGTCATCATGATCGTCGATGGTGAGTGTGTGTGTGTGTGTGGGCGCATCTGTACCTGACGCCTTAGATTCCCCCGATTCCAGGCTATACATGCGCAGCATTTTCGAGCCGTACTGCAAAGTCATCGAGGCGCGCGATGGACAGCAGGCGCTGGAAATGTGCAATAGCACCCTCCCAGACCTCATCGTGGCCGACCAGGTTCTGCCTCGGGTGTGTCTGAATATAACTGTCCAATGAGCTCGATCCCGACTGACTCTTCAGCTGAGTGGGCCGGGTCTTCTTCAGGCACTTCGCTCGGGATCGGGTGACCAGAGACTCATCCCGTTCTTGATGCTCACGAGCGCCGACAGCGGTCGAACAACTAGCGCCCTCTCTGCCGACGACTTCCTCGCCAGGCCCTACAATGCACGCGAGCTCGTTGCCCGTGCACACATGCAGCTGCAGCTGGGCAAGAGGCGACGTGCTCTGGAGCAGTTATTCATTGAGCAAACCATGGAGCTGCGTGTGCTCACGGACCAATCGCCGGTAGCCATCTTCAGGTGCTCGCCCGACGGCTACGTTTCATACGCCAATGCTGCTTGGTGAGTGTCACATACCTCCAGGGGTGCTGTATTGAAGCTCACGCCGCTAGGTACAAGCTGTCCGGCTACCCCATGGATGAGCCCGTTACCAACTGGGGCGATTATGTCTGCGACGACGAGAAAGTACGAATCAGCGGCGTGTGGGAGCGCTTTATACAGTCAGGACGGGCTGCGGTCGAGGACGAATGGCAATGGACAAACGGTCGATCCGTTGCCACAAAGGTCCTCCGCCTCGACGCTGTTGGGAACGGGATACCGGGCTTTGTCGGATGCTGCGTAGACATTACTGAGCGCCGGCTCAACGAGCAGTTACAACGACAGCGGGTCGAAGAGGCCGAGCAGCGACGCGCAGAGGCAGAGGAGGCCCGACACCAGCAGGAACTGCTCATCGACATTACATCGCACGAGATTCGCAACCCGATCAGCAGCCTGATGCAGTGCGCCATGCTGGTCAAGTCCAACCTCATCGTTCTTCAAGAACAACTCAAGCAGGCGCTCGAGGGCGTTAAACAGTTTTGGCCCACCAAGCAGCTGATTGCGACCATGGCCGAGGATCTCGAGGCCCTCGATAGCATCTACCAGTGTGGTCTGACGCAGGAGCGTATCAGCAACGACGTCTTGTCCCTGGGCAAGCTCCAGCTCAACCTCCTCCAGATGTTTGATGTTGAAACCAACATTATCAAGGAGGCTGAAAAGCTGACTTCGGTATTCCAAAACGAGGCGCGCATGAAGCGGATCGAGCTGTCGCTCAATGTCGGCAGCGGGTTCGAAGAGCTCAACGTCCGCACGTTTATGACCGACCCTGTCCGTCTTGGCCAAGTGTAAGTCCCTATCGCTGTGAGGTATGCTTTTCAACTGACAGCATTTAGGACGACGAACCTCCTGTCCAACGCAATCCGGTTCACAGCCAACAGTCCAGAACGGCGCATCGTCCTGAGCATCGACGTCGGCCTCGACCCCCCACCTGAGGGCACATGCAAGAAACCTGACTCCACATCACCCAAGCGGCCCCTCACAGTCACGGCAGACACCCCCGTGTACCTCTTCATCTCGGTCTCGGACACAGGCCCGGGTCTGACCGAGTCCGAGCTCGAGATGCTGTTTCAGCGCTTCTCGCAGGCGTCAGCCAAGACGCACACCGTCTTTGGCGGCTCGGGCTTGGGTCTATTTGTGTGCCGCAAGATTGCCGAGCTCATGGGTGGGCGCATCGAGGTCGTGAGCGAGTACGGCAAAGGATCGGACTTCCGCTTCTTCATCCAAGCGCACCCATGCCCCACGCCGACGCTCCTCGCGCGCGAGAGCGTTCACAATCCCATCCTCGCCAACCGCGCAGTCAAGCCGCGCATCCTCGTCGTCGAGGACAATCTCATCAACCAGACCGTCCTCATCCGCCAGCTCAAGCACGTCGGCCTCGAAGTGGATTGTAAGTCCACCCTCGAGTCTACTCGCTGACAGCAGCCGCAAACAACGGCCAGGAGGCGCTCGAGAAGATCCGCGTCGCCATGGCCATCGACCGCGATGGCATGTTTGGTGCCAATTTCAGCGTCAGCCCGGCCATGGGTGACCTCCGCCTCGAGGATGAGCCCGATCGCGGTGTCACTCCTACACCGCCCGACCACCTCGCTGGGAGCAGAAAGTACAGCGCAGATAACACAAACACCATCCCCAGCCCAACGGTGCCTACCACAACGCTGCCTCTGCCACTCACAAGGTCGCTGCCACACACACCGCTGTCTGAAAACGCCCCGAGCCGCCCGTACGACTGCGTCCTCATGGACCTCGAAATGCCCGTCATGGACGGGTACATAGCGACGCGCAAGGTGCGCGAGGACGAGGCCGCGGGCAAGCTCCATGTGTCGGGCATCATTGCGTTGAGTGAGTATGAGGAGAGGCGGGTAAGGAATTTGGCGTCTGTGGGGAGCCAGGGCTCGTGCGGAGACGCCAGACGCCCCTGAACGGTTCCCCAAAGTGGCGAGTGAACGAGGGCACTTGTGAGAACTCTGCTCGAAGGCAGGTCTCACACAGGCATGCTGCCTACCTGCGTTCCGTGTTGAGCACCATTTCCCAAGTGTCTCCCACCCCACTCCGCTAACCATCCCAGCCGGCAACGCACGGCAGGCCATGATCGACTCAGCCATGGCCGACTTCACCGACGTCGTCGTCAAGCCGTACCGCCTCGACGACGTGCTGCGCAAGATTGAGCGCAGCATGCGCAACGGCGGGCGGCGGCGGGGGTCGCTCGCCGAGCTGGCGGACGGGGATGCCGCTGCCGACGGTGCGGGCGGGCAGTGAAGACAGAGTGTTTAGAGGGGATGCGGGCGCGCCGTCGTGGTGTGAGAGGTGAGAGAGCTGGTAATGCACGAGGGGCGCCTAGACGGAGGACACGACTGTCGGTGGGAGCGTAGCTACATACAATAGACGGGCGGCGCTCCTGTTGTATATTTTCATAATCTATGGCAATAATCTTGTGCTCGTATGCGACGTGGGTCGTGACCATGGGCATGCGGGTTGATTGGCTGGCGCGAGGGACCAGGTGATGGCAACTATAGCCCGTGTGCAGAGCGTGCAATGGTGGGTTGAGGTGGGACACGCCGAGCGCACTATGTGGGTCGTTAATGGGCGCATGGCCTGAATGGATGCTGGGCAGCATACGACTGCTTCTGACCAGTCTGAGTCAAAGGCAGGCGGCCTACAACACCTCCGCCCATCCAAGGTTGATCCAGCGCTCGACGAGGTTATACCGCACAAGATGCGTCGTGCCCTCCTCCAGGTCCGTCGTCGTACCCCTGATGGTTAGCAACAATCAGACGCTGGAACAACTGGGACGCCTGGAACTCACCGTTCGAGCGTAATCTGGCCGCAGTCGCGGTTGCAGTAGATGACCACGGGCGTGTCGAGGTTGGGTTTCGAGACTGCTGTCAGCGTTGTCGAGCAAGGGCACGGGTCTAGTTTGGGTCGATGCGGGGGTGTGGGGTTGAACGATATGCGGTGTCTCTCATGATTCTTTCGAGGGCGCCCCTTGTGAACCATGGGCACAATTTGAACTGGCCCACGGCGCCATCATCCTCCTCTCCTCTGGCCTTCGCCTCCTGGTAGACTCAGACTCACCCATCGACACGCCGTCGTTGCCCGTATCGTCCATCCCTCGCAACCACTCGGGCAGCGAGTCGAGCACCGAGTGCTGGAAGTGCGTGGTGAGGAGCTCGGCGTACTTTCGCGCATGTTGGAGTTCGGCACCGGACAGCTGCGTGTGGAGAGATTCGGTGGCGACGATGTGCTGGGCGTGCTTTTCGATCTGGCGTTAGCGACACGGGAGACGAGTGGGGTGTGCGCGGGGCTGGAGTACAGGGCGTGGCCAGATGTCGAATGAGATGGTGGCAAGGACACCGACGCAACCGAGACTGTTCGTTGTGGGTTGGCATGTGGCACACCACCTTGAGACGACGCTCGGGCTCGCCGCTTTGGAATCACAAGCCGGTAAGGGGCAGCTGCCTGCGTCCCCTCCTCAGTCCATGCTCACCTTATGCAACCGCACGCGCACGTACGAGCGCACGAGATACTTTGCACGCTCCATCTCGGTCTGCACGAGCACGAGGCGGAAGTGCTCCTCTTCCGACGTGGCCGGGTCGGCGCGTAGGGTCGTGATCATCTTTTGCTGGGGAGTAAGCGGCTGTCTGGTGGGAGTCGTCCTTGTCGTCGGACGCAGCTCTTTCGTAGCGCCGGTGATGGCATCATAGCCATTGCCCCTGCAGGCTTCGATGTCGCTCGCTTTCAGGCGCCTCAGCAGCATCGCACCCAAGCCATGGCCGCCACCCTTGCCACCGACAACAACCCTTCACGGCTCCCTCCCCAACAGCCCTCTGTACCCTTCTCACCCCCATCATGACTCCTGTCCAACGACTCACCTGCTGCTCCAACTTATCCAACACGGAATCGACCAACTCCCCCTCCCACCGGAGGATGGCCGGCACACCGCGCTCGCGGACCCACACACGCGCGAGGCGGCGGACGTCGTCGAGCTCGGCCTCTTCTGGCGGGGGCGCGAGGTCCTCCTCTGAAAACACGGACGGCTCAGCAGGTGCATTTGGCGCCTGCCCTTGTCCCGGTGCTTGGTCGTCTGGATCTTGGTCCATCGGGTCGTCTGCGAATGCGGAGTACCCCGCCTGAGACTCGGTCGGGGCCGCAGACAGGCGGGAGAGGAATAAGCGCGAGCCCGTCCCGCCGAGGTTGCTGGGGCCGGCACTGCCCGCGCGTGATGACCAGTCGTGCGACATTGGCTGTGATGGTGGTGGTTGTGTCGGTGCTGCGTTGTGCGTTGTTGATGCAATTGTGGTCGCAGGGCGCGACGCGTTTTTCAGGCACACATGGCGTGGCCGTCGCGTGGCAAAATCGTGGCGCAGCATACGGAGTGGCGCATGCGGGGCCGGGGACATCGAAATGACCACCAGACCAGACACAGAACACAACGAGTCCAGGCTGGGCTCGACGCAATGTTTGACGGCAATGAGGACAAGGATGGGGCTCTTGAAGGACCTCAATGCTACTGGACTTTGAGGCTTGATGGTGGGACACTCGTGCGAGTCAAGCAATTCGCCTCTATGACAACCTCTCACAAGTATGGCTCTCCCCTTTCTCCACACCCGAGTGCCTCCTGTAGATCTCCCACCATGTAAATATGCTAATGGTGGCCTCTGTATTGGAGGGACTAGAGTGCTAAAACAATTTCCCACTCTGTTCATACAAGAGTGCCACTGCTCTGTGTGGACATGAGGGGGGTTATCGAGCAGTGGTGGATGATGGCCGTGCCGAGTAAACCCTGCAAGGTGTACCACAGGGACGCGTAGCAGGCCAGCAACCCGTCAGAGACAGAGCTACAAGGTACCCAATTCCGGTTCCGTAGGCGTTGGTGCAGGAAAGCATGTACTGCCAGAGCGACCATCCCGAAGGGCATTTGAGGAGTGTTACAATGCTCGGGCAATATATTGAATATCTCGATAAGATTCCCGAGGTCCGAACTACGCGGCAGCGAGCACCAAAGGCTGATGGCGAGGCGTTGGCACGCCAGTGCAAGGAATAGATGGAAATGCCCAGATGTCATCGTACACCTACAATCCTACAACAAGAAGCTGACCTTGCGCCCTGCTCGCTTGTCGATGCGCACCGCGCGCTTTCCGACTGCGGCATAGATGGTCTTGGTCGCCAGACTCTGGTCCCAACCCCGGACACGGGCGACGGTCGCGAGGCTCTCTTTGAGTGTGGCGGAGGGTACGCCAAGATCACCGGCATCGCTAGCTGAGGCGTTGCGCAGGAGCTGGAGTGTGAGGTGCGCGAGCAGGATCGCCTCGGGGGTGACAGGGACTGCGGGCTCGGCGGCACTCGTGGCCGTCAGGGCTGACGAAGAGCTAGGCGACGGGGGGTTCACGGTGGCTCGTGAGAGGTTGTGCAGATGTACACTGGGGTATCAGCATTGATAAACGCTGGCGGGGGAGAGAGGCGGGCACTTACACCGTGGCCGTGGGCGTGTGAGCGACGGGCTCGGCCGCTTCCATCCGCATCAGATCAGTGAACGTCTCCCAGATCTTGTCCTGGTCGTCAGCGATGAACACGCTCTGCACTCACCGTCGCTTGTGAAATGATCGGCAGATCGACGTTGACTCCTTCGACCGTTTGTGTTGATGCTCCCTCTGATGGGGCTGCCGGTACAGGGACTGTCGTAGGGGGCTGGGCATCGGCGATCGCGGGGCGCGTGGGCGTAGGATCAGGCACAGCCTCGCGGGCTGGGACGGGCGTCGGCTGCGGAGAAAGTACTGGGCCAGGGGCGGACGGGGTCGCCGCGGTGATTGGCGTGTTCTGCACTGTGGGTGGTACACTTGCCCCTACGGCGGGCCGTGGCGTGGTAGTTTCTGATGTACTAGAACGGAGGACAGAACCAAAGAGGTTACGAGGCCTGGTGGCGCTTGGCGCAGGTGCACGTGGGGTGAGGAGGTTCAGCGGAGAGAAGCGGTTTATCGTTGGCGTCGGAACAGTGAGACGACGGGGAGTGGCAGAGACGGCTGGCCGCAGGATCGAGTTGGTGAGGGCAGTGCGGGGAGTGCGTGCTGGCGTGCGCGGTTGGTGTCCTGCTGGGGAGTTGAGCACACGCGCTGGGGATTTGGCAGGTACAGGTGGGGCGGCTGGAGCAGGTGATCGGGCAGCGCTGGCGCTGAGTGCAGCGGATCGCCGAAGGGGGGCAAGCGACGCCTCGAGGTCCTTGAGTGCTTGTTCCTCTGCCTTGATCGCCTCGTCGACGCTCAACGGCTTCCGCGCCGATGATTCTGCTTGGTCCTGTTCGGGCTCTGGCTCTGGCTCTCGCGACGGGCGCGAGTCGGCGGCTGGTCGCTTAGCCTCGTCGATCAGGCGGTTGAGCTCGGCAATGCGTGCAACCTGCCGCCGATGCTGATCTTGCATTGTCCGCACCTGATTCTTCGCGCGCGACATGTGCCACTTGCTCTCAAGGAGAGACTGCACAACACTATCTGCCGCCTCGAGCGTCGCATCCAGTTCATCGGCGGTGCCCCGTTTGCGCTGTAGGTTGCGCAGTGGCGTGAGGACGTGCGTATTCGCCGCTGGCTGATCCCATGTTGCCGGTGTTCGGTACGCGCGGGTCACCTTGTGCGAGGAGCTGCTAGAGGGTCCTGGATCAGAGGGCCCAGAAAACGCGCCGTATGCACGCTTCTCGGACTCGTCCCCATCGCGGATCAATCCCCACAGGCTTGTCTTGGCCCCTGTGTCGGGGTCCAGGTACAGATATGCGGAGGTGAAGGGTCCAACGGGGCGGCGATGGCGGCCTTGGGCTAATGCGTAGTTTGAAATGTTTTCGCACTCGTTCCCGAGTCTCTCGAGAGCGTCGTTGAAGGACGGCATGGATGTGGGATGGCGGATGTTGTTGATGAGGGTGTGCCCTTCAAGCGTGATCAATGCTCGAGATGTTATGGTCTGGTCTCAAAGCATGATTTGTTGACATGATGCAATTTGCTTCCGCTCCGTTGCCCCTGCCAGGCATGCCACGGTGACCGATAACCCTGAAACACTGCGCCCCGTCGCGCGGGTGGAGGTCGACCCCAGACGCGGAGGCGGAGATGCGCGTACCTCAGGCCACCGGACATTGACGTGTCAACGACGATGGCACTGCATCCTCCAACTGCACTGCATCCTCCAACTGCCCACTTACAACCTACCTCTGGTCACTAGCACCGGTCTCCAACCATGGCAAACGTGAGCCCTACAATTCCCTCCTCTCGCCCACCGCTGGCACACTGACGACCTAGATCGACACCATCCTCTTCGACTGCGACAACACGCTCGTGCAGTCCGAAGACCTCGCGTTTGCGGGGTGCGCCGACCTGGTGAACGGGATTGTGCGCGAGCTCGGCCTGCCCGTCGGCCCATTCACGGGACCGTCGCTGCAGTCGACGTACGTGGGCCAAAACTTCCGCGGCATGCTTTCGACGCTCTCGAAGCAGTTTGGCGTTGACATCACCCCCGAGGCCATGGACGGGTACGTCCGTCAGGAGGAGGATGTGACCATCGCCAAGTTCGAGGAGGCGCTCCAGGCGTGCGAGGGTGCAAACGACGAGCTGGCCAAGCTGGAAAAGCAGGGCAAGTACACGCTCGCCGTGGTGAGTTCGTCGGCCTTGCGGCGCGTCAACATCTCCCTCGCCAAGACGGGCCAGACAAGCTTCTTTGGCGACAGGGTCTACTCGGCCGCCAACAGCATGCCCGAGCCCACGACCAAGCCCGATCCCGCCATCTACCTCTTTTCAATGGTCCAGCTGGGTAAGACCGCCGACCAGTGCGTCGCCGTCGAGGACTCGCGCAGCGGCACCCTCTCCGCTACCCGGGCCAAGATCCGTACTATTGGCTATGTTGGGGCGTACCCGGCCCACGAGCGCGAAACCATGGCCAAGGCCCTCCAAGATGCCGGCGCGCAGGTCATCATGTACGCCTGGTCCGACCTTGAGACGTGTCTCGACCAGATCAGTAAGGTCTAGCTCGCTCAGTAAGGTCTAGCTCGCCCCGGGTCCTGCGGGCGTCGGTGTCGGCGCCTGGATTGTAGTACAGCAAGTGTAGCCAGTATGGACGATATAGACGAGACCTAAGCCCATTGTGTGGTGATTTGAATTCGAGAGTTGCATCCTTGGAATGAATAAGGTGGTCCATGGGTGCGAGTGGTGCTCTGCAAGGCGGGCTTGACTGGTGAGGATTTCCTAGCCCTTGCTCTCTCTTGACCATTGGCCCACTCAACTCTGCCTCGTCAACCTTGTAGTCAATGGAGCTGGCTGTTACCTAGGTATGCACAGTCCGACTCGAGTGCGAATGGGCTGAACGCTGAACGCCAGGGGCATGCTCCACGGCCGCGCCAGGCGCAGCGGCGGGAAGCGGACAACGCATTCGAACAATGAGCCTCCGACTGATGACCCCTATGGAAGATGGAATGAGCCATGTTAGCGACTGAATGGTTATCTCTATCACCATGGCCACACTCTATCAGCGCGCGCGTTTGCGGCTTTGATGACGACCACACGTCACCTGCCTCCGACTGGCTGAGCCAGTACCAGTGCCCCAATTGTAGTCTACCCCGCACACTACGACGTAGAACGCTGCTCTCCTACAGGAAGTAACCGTTGATCACCACCTCCATGCACCAACTCCCAGCAGCACCCACGCGGGCTGCCTCGGCGCACACCTAGCTCCCACTGATGCATGCTGCTTTCGTACATCACCTTCAATCTATGTCTTGCGCATTACTTCTTCTCCGACAGCGCGGCGACGCCAGGAAGCGTCTTGCCCTCAAGGAGCTCGAGCGACGCACCACCACCGGTCGAGACGTGGCTGAGCTTGTCCTCCTTGCCGGCCTGGGCAACAAGGGTGGCAGTGTCACCACCACCGACGATGACGGTGGCGCCGTTGGCGGCCGCCTTGATGGTGGCGTCAAGGAGGGCGTTCGAGCCACCAGCAAAGTTGGAGAACTCGAAGACACCGGCGGGGCCGTTCCAGAGGATGGTCTTCGAGTCGGCGACGGCCTTGGCGAAGAGCTCGTTCGACTTGGGGCCGCAGTCGAGACCCATGTAACCGTCGGGGATACCCTCGGCGTCGGTGACGACCTTGCGGTCGGCGTCGTTCGAGAAGGTCGAGGCCGCGACGTAGTCGACGGGGAGGATGATCTCGACACCCTTGGCCTTGGCCTTCTCGACAAGCTCGCCGACGACCTTGGCTCCGTCCTCGTCGAAGAGCGAGTTACCAATGCTGACGTTCTCGAGCGTCTTCTTGAAGGTGAAGGCCATGCCGCCGCAGATGATGAGCTTGTTGACCTTGTCAAGCATGCTCTCGATGAGCTGGATCTTGTCCTTGACCTTGGCACCACCAAGGATAGCAAGGAAGGGGCGGTCGGGGTGCTCAAGGACCTTGGCAAAGTACTGGAGCTCCTTCTTCATGAGGAAGCCAGCAGCGCGGACCGGGAGGTCAACACCGACCATCGACGAGTGGGCACGGTGGGCAGTACCGAAGCTGACGTCAGTTGTGGTCGGCCATTCAAGCTTGAGATCAACTCACGCGTCGTTGATGTAGACGTCACCGAGAGCGGTCAGGCCCTCGCGGAACTTCTTGACCTCGGCAGGGTCGGCCTTGATCTTCTCATCGCCCTTCTTGCCCTTGCCCTCTTCCTCGACGTGGAAGCGGAGGTTCTCGAGGAGGAAGACCTGACCGTCCTTGCCGGCGTTGACGGCCTTGGTGACATCGTCACCAACGCAGTCGTCAAGGAACGTGACGGGGCGCTTCAGAAGCTCCTCAAGCTTGGTAGCAACGGGCTTGAGCGTGAACTTCTTGTTCGGCTGGCCGTCGGGGCGACCGAGGTGCGACATGAGGATGACCGACTTGGCACCTGTGAGTGTAAGACACAACACACGTCACACGGAATGGAAACTGTAAGGACATGATGCGTGGGAGCCACAAGGTGCCTCCCCTGGTCTCTCTACGTACCATGGTCAATGGCGTACTGGATGGTCGGGAGGGCAGCGACAATACGGGCGGGGTTCGTGATCTCGCCGGTGGTCTTGTCCTGGGGCACGTTGAAGTCAACGCGGATGAGGACGCGCTTGCCCTTGAGGTCGACGTCGGTGATCGCAAGCTTGGAGGAGAGAGACATTTTGCCTGAGGTGGAACGAACAGCAGCACGAGGTGACGACGTGTAGGCCATGTACGCAGCGAGAGCGACAAGGAGCGGGACCACGGCGTATTTGGGTTGGAAGTAGTTGGTGTTCAAGGCAGGCATTTTGGAAGGGTTGGTGCGTTGGCAAGGTGCGATGGGAAAAGCCAGAGTTGCGAATGTGAAAGGGAGAGGTCAGCAATGATGATAGCGACAGTGGGCAAAGAGGCGCGAGAAACCGGCTAAGTTGATGGCGAGAAAGGGGTCTAGGGAGGAGGCCCGGAGGCAGCCAGGCAGGGTGCAGGGTGTCGGCGGTACGGAACGCTCGGACCCACCTTTTCGTTATGCAGTTGAGCAGCGAGAGAAGAGAGGATGAGGGAGGGAGAATGGAGACGTGGTAAAGTAAAGCCGTTGGTCCGAGGCGAAGGTGAGAGAGCCGCGGAGGGTATCTGCCGTGCCCGCCGTGCGCCGTGCCGTGCCCACTCCTCGTCATCACCCGACCCGGTTGGCCAGGATAGCTCGTGTCATTCGTGTCATTGGGGATCCGTGCTCACCTGTGGTTGGCTGGCCATGCACTTGCCGCCGGCATTTGCACACTGCCACAACTCGAACGCAAACGCGAGTCGCTCCGAAGTCCGATACACCGACGCGGGGCCCACCTAGGGCGGTTCATCGCGTGAAAGTCTCGTGGCAGGCAATGTGGTCGAGTATGCAGCACGGCACGCCCAGCACAGGCTAGACCAGGTACGTCATAGGGTTGCTGCCAGAGACGGCGTCGATCAATGTTTTTGTTGCGCCCGTCGTCGATTCTCCTTGCTCGAGCTCAAGCTCTGCTCTGATCGTGTCATCGACATCGTTTAGCAGCTCGCTGGCCATCACTCGGTGATCGACGTGGCGACCAGTTCGAGCCGGCCAGAAGTAGTAAGGAGCAGTATCCTCGCATGCCTCGCACTCGCTACGCAGACGATTCGCGCACACGATCGATGTGACATCCTTGCGCCCTGCCACCTACGCGAGGTGTGCCTACATTTTGCTGTCTGCTGCGCTGCTGTCTGCCACCGGCCTCTGGCTTTCGGCCTCGGTTCTAGCTGGGAGACGACACACACACCTGCCTCAATCGTGTGGCGCGTGTTGCCTGTTGCCTGATCGACTAAGGGCGTAACTGCTCACTGATCACTGAGAGACCAGACTAGCCAGACTTTGCACCCTTCCTTGCTCGCACTTTGCCCGTCCCTTCCCTACACGCCCCCCGTTCCACCTTCCTCGTGTCGCTCAAAGCCCGAGTCCCCTCAAGTGCCGGTACAGTCAACCTATCTCACTTTCCTTCCTTCCCCCCTACCCACCAATTTCCCTTCCTTCCATCTCTTCATTCATCTTTCTCTCATTCTCTCATTCGTCTCTTCTCCCATCATCCCACTTCCTCGCCCGCATCCATTCTCCCACTTCTTTGTCCACTCCACTCTCATATCCCCCCCATCCCGGTCGTCTGGCACCCCGGTCTCTCAGTATGGTCTCTTCCTTCGACAAGATGGCGTCAGCTGACGCTAACAAGGCCGACTCCACGTTCCAGCTACGTCCCACCGCGAAGCCTTTCAACCCTGTGTCCCAGGCAACCCATCGTCGTAAGTCTGGTGTCAACGCACGTCTCTAAGCATCACATTCTCCCACAAACGCACACACTGCTGACAATTGTACAAGAACCCCTGAGTGACGCCGAGCCATCCACACCGTCCAGCAAGTCATCCACACCTGCTCATTCTACTGCTGCATCATCCTACGTGTCGCCAGTAACACGTCCCGTAAGTGCACTGCCACAGAATAGATGCCTCCCCACACCCCATGTAGCTCACATCACACAGGACCGCCCCTCACCGGCCGAGCTTGACGCCAAGCTCAAAGCAGCAGCAGTTCGCGCCGAGAAGGAGCACGAGCGCGTTGCCGTGAGTACCCCTCCTTCCTCACCCAGCCACCTTCCTTCCTCCTCCATACATTTACCGTTGTTCTGACGCGCAGGCCATTGAGGCCGATCGGCTACGCTTTGAAGCTAGTATCGCCGCCGGCGACACTGAAGCGCGCAAGCTTGCTTCCCCCGAGTGGGACGCAGACGAGACTACCCAGTAAGCCAACCTCTGAAGCCTACACGACCCCAAAATGTGCATACTTCTTGTCCCTTTCTTGTGCCTATTCACCTTCCCTCATCCTGATTATGGTATGAGCGCTCTCGCGCCCTTACTGCTAACTCCACACGGCTGGTGCTTAGTCTCTCGCGAGGTAAGAATCGTTAGACGCTCGCGCGCTCCCAGTGGAATGATGCTCACATCACAGGTAGGATCTAATTTGCAGGTACGGCGGCATCAAGCCCAAGCGTCCCAAGGCCGATTTCTCCTCTGGTTACGGCCTGAGGGACCCTTCCGCCCCGCCGTCGGCGACCTTCCTTCCTCCTGAGGAAGAGCGCATAGGCCCCGACGGCAGTCGCCATCGGCTGTATCCCGCTCCCAGTCCGATTGCGGAGCCTGCCAACATTGACACCGGGTGGGCTGATCCGTGCCCTCCGCGTCCTCCCCAGTCCCAGACCGTGTCATACCCTCCGTCCCAAACCATGTCGGGTCCGCCCCTCTCCGATGTTGGCGACTACAAATCCCACTACTCGGCCTCTTATCATCAACACCAACCTCCCCCCCACATGGTCGAGGCGCCGCGCACCATGGGCGGCCCACCCCCGTCGTTGGCTGATTCCATGGACAGCAAGGCGTTTGTTCCCTGGACCCCCGTGACGTGAGCTGACCTACACACCGTTTGTGACGTGAGTTAACGCACAGGTACGAGGTTAACGACATCGTTAAGGAGTGCAACAGCACCCTTGAGGAGAAGTTCCGCGAGCGCATGGAGTCTGGAGGCTTTAAGGATTCCATTTTCCATCGTCCGCAGGCGCCCCGCGGTGGGCCAATGGGAGGCCCCATGCGGGGGCCTGTCGACAATGGCTGGGGCAGCCGCGGCGGTAATGCCGGCGGTGACGCCGCCTGGGGCAATGACAACAGCGGTGGCGGCGGCGGCGCGGGATGGGGTGACAACAGTGGTGGCGGCGGTGGTGGCGGCACAGGATGGGGTGACAACACTGTGAGTTCACACCTATCTCTCTCTCACTCTCTTTGAATGAGAGCTGACCCCAGCGCGACGCCCCGCCTCACTCCGGTTTTGGTGGTGGCAGTGGTGGCTGTTACAACTGCGGAGAAAACGGGCACATGGTGAGTAGTTGACTACGGATGAGCTGACCCTTAAGAGTCGCGACTGCCCGCAGCGTACAGGCGGCGGCGGCGGTGGTGGTGGCTCAGGCTGTTACAACTGCGGTGAAGAGGGCCACATGGTGAGCCTCAGTTGGTCAAATTCATTCACTAACTTGAAGAGCCGTGACTGCACCCAACCACGCACAGGCGGAGGTGGCGGCGCGTGCTACAACTGTGGCGAAGAAGGCCACATGGTGAGTTTGAAATGGGGAAATTCATTCGCTTACGAGTAGAGCCGCGACTGCACCCAGCCACGTACAGGCGGAGGTGGTGGCGCGTGCTACAACTGCGGCCAGCCGGGGCACATGGTGAGTTTCTCCTTGGTGGCACGTGCTACAAATACTGAGGCCCCCCACATGGTGAGTTGAGCTAACTGGCAGAGCCGTGACTGCACCGAGGAGCGTGCACCTGGTGCGTTTGGTGGCGTCTGCCACAACTGCAACCAGCAAGGGCACATGGTGAGTACCCCGGCATTGTGATTTGTGCTAAACTGCAGAGCAAGGACTGCCCGGAACCCCCTTCTGGCGCGTTCGGCGGGACGTGCCATGGGTGTGGACAGCAAGGCCACCGGGTAAGCAACTTCACACTTGTGCGCAGCGCCCTGTTAACTGTGCAGAGCCGTGATTGCCCCGAAGGCGGCGGCGGTTACTCTGGTGGTGGTGGCGGCTACTCTGGTGGCGGCGGCGGCTACTCCGGTGGGGACGGCGACGGTTGGGGTGGCGGCAACAACGTCAGCGCCTCGGCGAACAACAACGCCAGCGGCGACGGCTGGGGCGCAAACAACAACTCTGGCGGTGACGGCTGGGGCGCAACCAACAACTCTGGCGGCACCGGCGACGACGATGGCTGGGGCGCCAACACCAACGAGCCGGCTCCCGCGCCCGTGGCAACGAACGACGGAGATGGCTGGGGTGCGCCCGGTGAGTACAGGTCTATGGGCTTATTGTTGCCTGGCTAACAGCAAGCTCCCATGTCTCAGGCCCCCGCCCCGTCCAACGATGCTGGCGGCTGGGGTAATGGTAAGCCAAGTGATTATGCAGTCCTAACTCTCAGCGCCTACCTCGGCCAGCAACCGTCAGGAAGGCTACGGTGCTTCCACTGCTCCCGCCGCACGTGCCCCCGCCACCACGAACGACGGCTGGGGTGCCTCCGTGGCCCCTGCCACACACACACCCGCCGCCACGAACGATGGTTGGGGCGCGTCCCCGGCCCCTCCAACTCGTGCCCCCGCCGCGGCTACCACCGACAATGGTTGGGGTGCCTCGGCGGCTACTGCGTCACGCGCTCAGCCCGTTGACACGCCAGCGGACATGCCGCCTAGCCGCTCGGCGCCGCCCATCAACCCTGAGCGCCTCCGCATGATGGAGGCGGAACTTCGTCGCCCGTCCCCCTCGTATGGCGGCAGCTCCGCCAGCGGCTACGGCAGCAGCGGCAGCGGCGGCTTCAACGGCGGTGGTGCCAACTGGGCGGGATCGCGGGACAACGGATGGGGCGCACGCGGCCAGGCTCAACCCGTCGGCCCGCCCGCTGACCAGTCGCGTGGCTTTGGCGCCAGGACCGAGCTCCGTCCCCCGCCCGCCGACTCTCGCCAGGGCTGGCTGGACCGCCGTGGCAGTGTCTCTGCCCCCTCGGGCGGCGACTCCAACTCGGGCGCGTCCTACGGCGCCCCGCCGGCGTTCAACACGGCGCCGCCTGCCATTACTGACAATGCGGCGTCCCCGGCCAAGTTCAACAACGCGCCTGCCCCGGCCTTCAACAACGCGCCCGCCCCGGCCTTCAACAACCCGCCGCAGGCCCCGATGCTCAACAATGCGCCACCCCCGGACGCCACGTTTGACGACGCGCCGCCCCAGGCTCCCCCCGCCAACGTCCACCCCGTGAGTAGACTATCCAGCTGAAGCCAGTAGCACTGACAGCAGGACGAGGACGACGAGTGTGGTGGCTGGTGAAGCTGAGCAAGCCTACGGTGTTAGACGTGAGTACGGCAGTGCGCGTGCCCCCTGGCTGACCTCAGCTTCAAGAGATCCCCATTCCCCATGCGAATAGATTCATCCCATTTCACCCGGCCCCTGGCCCGTCCGTCCGTACGAGCGCAGAGTGTGTAGACGCGCATTGTCCAGTAGTTGATGAGACACGAGCGAGAGATGATATGCAACCCCTGTGACATGACATGTGAGCGAGCAGGCGGGAACACTGCGATACGGAGGCGATGAGATACAGGATCCGCGCGAGATTGACGAAGACGGTGCACAAGGGGCAATGGCAAGGTTGAATGTTTACATGCAATGCTAGTATACACAGTACAGACGACAAATGCGGGTGACGACGCGCGAGTGTGGCGTTTCTTGGCCATTCTGCTATGTGTATGCCCGTTATGTCTACGAATATGGACGCAGAATAAGACTAGAGCGTGCGGCCCCTAGCTCCGGACATTGCCAGCAAGCACAGCCGCGACCATGCGCGACGGCAAGCCGGTGGTGACAATGCCCGTGCCGCCGGGGACGGGGATGACGCGCGAGCCTGCGTGTGCCTGGAGTCAGTCGTGTTGTCGGGTAGGGTGGGGTGTGGGTGTAAAGGAACGGGAGAGGGGGAGTGGGGAGAGGGGAGAGGGGGAGAGGGGAAGGGGAGAGGGGGGAAGGGGGAAGGGAGAAGGGGACAAGGTGAAGCTCATGGCAGAGCGGGAAGGTGGCGAGGGGGCGTGGCGACGAGGTGATGGGAAGTGAGGAAGTGAAGGGGTGGAATGGGCATGAGGGAGGAAGTGGGGGTGGAATGGGAATGAGGGAGGAGGCGTGGGAGCGGGGCATGACTGCGGAAGCGCGACAAGACGACGACGACGGGACATCGGCGAAAGCGCGAGACGACGAGGGGACGAGCTGACAAGACGACGAGACGAGACAAGCGGACGAGATGAAGGCGAGGTGAAGACGAAGAGGTGAAGAGACGAGGGGTGAACATGTGAAGAGATGAGGTGGGGTGAGGAGGCGACACCGACCGGGCCAAGCCAGCCATGGCCTACCGCTCATTCACACCTCGTCCAACCCATTGTCTAACCTACGGCGTCCGTCGCCCCATCGCTGTTCCGCCCGCCTGTGGCCCACGCCCTCCCCCACCTCCGTCGCGTCTCCGGCCCAACCGGCGTCCCCGCCCGTCCCTTGCCCCGCCCCATCGCCCACCTATCCCTCGGCCGTCCCATCCCAAACCCACCCTAGCCCCCTCCCATCCCAAACCCACCCTAGCCCCGTCCCATCGCCCACCCACGGTCCTCCCTGCTCATCCCCCTCTCGCACCTGTCCACCACCACTCCAAACCCACACCCGGAACCCCGCCGAAACGCGAAAGTCACCGGTGACACTCACAGAATCCGCCCGATACGCGTCCTTTGCCTCCTGCAGGTTGAGGGGGTGGATACTCGCGCGGGCGCGGTCGGCCGCGGCGTGCCGGCGCGCGACGGCCGAGGCTGTGTATTGGGCTTGTTGTTCGGGGCTGGGGGGTTAGTACGTGTGCGGGGGAGGTGGGGAAGGGGGCAGGGAGGTGGGGAAGGGGGAAGGGGGTACGGGGGCAGGCGGGAGGGGGGAAGGAGGGGGGGGGGGGGATTGTGGAATAGTGGCCTGTGTGGATCGGGTTGTGACTTGTGTTGGGACTTGTGTTGGGGGTGGTAGATGGTGGCGACGACATCTCACTCCAACCCGCGACCGTGGGGGCGAGGTGACAGCACCGCAGGTGAGGCGGAAGGGAGGTAACAGACTCGCAGACTCGCGGAGTGGGTGGGGCATGGAGCCACTGGACACTCGGCGCCGCGTGTGGCCGCACGCTGAGAGGTTGGGCTGGTGCCTCATCTGCCGCTCTCGGGGGGGCGCGCCGACTTCAGCGTCGAGGCCAACCCAGACGCCGAACACCGCTCCTTGCCCACCCATTCCTCCCCTCCCCTCCACTCCACTCCGCTCCTTCCTCTCCGTCCCGCAACTCCCCTGCCCTTCGCCCCACCTCCCTGCCCCCTCCCTTCCCTACCCCTCTGCGCACCCCAATAACCCCAAACCTCTCCCCCCCCCCCCCTCTTCCACATGTACCCCGCTAAACTCACGTAAGAACCAGCTCCTCACCCCACGTCCCCGCCCGCGGCCTCTCCACCTTGTCCTCTTTACGCTCCGGCGCCGCCTGCGTAGACAGGCTCTTGAGCGTGGACGCGAGCAGACTCGTGCGGGGCGCCGGCACGGCGCGCCGGGGTGTACCTGTGCCCGCCGGGCTGCCCGCTGGCGGGGGGCGCTTCTTGATCGGCGCCTTGTCGAGGGGGCGGCGTTTGGGCTTGTCCTCGACTGGCACGGGCTCGTCGTCGGGGCTGCGCTTCTGGGGCAGTTTCTTCTTTGGCGATGTCGACGACATGAGCTTGGGCTCGTCGTCGAGCGGGGGTTTCTTCTTGGGCGAGGTCGATGCCGCCTTTGGCTCATCGTCGTCGTTGGCGGTCTTCTTGCGCTTGGGCTTGGGCTCGTCCGTGTCCTTGGACTCGTCGGGGTCGGGGAGCGCGGCCGCGCGCTTGCGCGGTGACGTCTTAGGCTTCTCGTCGGCGGGGATCTCGTCCTGCTTCCCGTGCACGTCCGACTTGCGCCTGCGGGGTTTCTTCTCGGCGACGGCAGGCTCGCCGTCGTCGTCCTCGGGCTCGGACGACGTGTACATTGCCTTCTCATGGCGCGTCTTCTTCGGCTTGGCCTTTGGTGCCTCGGCCTTGGGCTCGGCCGTTGCCTCGTCCGTGTCGGACGAGTACATTGCGCGCTCGGCGCGCGTCTTGCCCTTCGCCGCTGGCCGCGCGGGCTTCTTCTTCGCGGGCTCGCCCTCGGCGTCGTCTGCCTTGCGCTTCCCTTTTGCGGGCGCTTTGCGCTTGGCGGGTGGCTTTTCCTTGTCGTTGTCGCCGGCCTTGTCGTCGGCGGTGGCTTTGCCTTTGCCCTTCTTCACCGGCGCCCGTCGCGTCGACGACTCGCCCTTCCCCTCGCCCTTTCCCGCCTCTACTTCGGGAACGACAGCGGGGACGCCGCCAAGCTTGAGCCGGATCTTCGGCACGGTGGGACGAGAAGGCGACGCCGACGCGGCAGACGCCTTGGCAGGTGATGCAGACTTGTACGGCGACTCGTCTGGCGGAGGCGTCAGTGATGAGCTGTCGCTGTATCCCCCGGGTGACCCAGGCGACGGCGCGCGTCCAGGCGTAGGTGCACGCCCGAAGTGGGGGTCGCTCGAAGGGTAGCCTGGACTCCCGCCGGGGGTTGGGGCGCGCGCGCCGGGTGTGGGTGCGCGGGCGGGGGAGGGTGCGCGGTCGGGGCCCGGGGAGGAAGGGATGCGGCGGCGGCGGGGGGGCATGGTGGCGAGGTTGTGAGGATGTTTGGTGAGGAGGGGGGCGGGGGTGGGGGGGGGGGGGGATGGTGAGTTGTGAAGACGAGTGGTGGGGTTCGGAACTCGTAACGATGGCCTTTTGTTCGCGTGATGGGAAGAACCAACGTCGAGAGGTAGCGTTCCGGAGGCGTCAACTCTGTGATGGGATATGCGGCTCGAGGATGGGATGTGCCGCGCTTGATGACAACTGTAGCGCGAGTCCAAGGTGGTCGTGGTGGTCGCAGCGGAACAAGTGATCAAGTGACGCAAGTCGAGTGAGTAAGAGTTATTGGAGGATGAAACGAGGCAAGATGGATGGATGGCATTCACGCTGTCATGACGCAGAATCCGAAACCAGAAGCGAGCGGCAGTTGTGCTTCCAGGCACGGCATTAGAAATTGTCCAAATCATCGATTTGGTGAAAGCTTGTTATCGGAAGGGTAATCTCAGGGAAGATGGCGTGAGGTGCACGTGGGTTGCACATGGACAGTGCCACGTTTTTTGCTCCGTGGGCGCTGGGAGCTCGGCAGCTCGGCAGCGGACCAGCAGGCAGCGATCGACGCGTCGCCAAGTTGATCGAGGAGGACGGGGGCCGCGCTTGGCTGTTTCTTGCTACCCGTGCACCTGCCCGCCCGTGGGCGCGTATGCAGCTGCTTGGCTAGTGGCTAGTGGCTGCGCTGCTCACCTGGGGAACGTGGACGCCCCGTGCACGGTGCATGCCGAACAGAAGGGTCCGAAAGTAAAAGTGCTACTTGACGTGCCAATGTCGAGTACCGAAAAGGATAAGCCTGCTTTTCCTGACCTGACCGCACTCGTCGCCCTAGGACATACTGTAGTGTGCGTTCATACTGTATGCGCCTTCGCGTCCCCGTACATAGCAGCCACATTCTAAATCGGGCCATCGCGCACGCACCACTACTACTTTGTCCATGGCGGTGTGCAGATTGTTCCTGTGAACAGAGGGCTAATGTCGAGACGCGTCACGATTGTTCTGTAACGCGTCCCTTGCATCCATCCCACATCCACAAGGCCCTCCCTCCCACCCCATCCCCTTGGGACGCAGCTACGCGCGGGCGACTTGTCCTGCCCTGGTTTGGGGTTTGGGTGGGCCGAAAGTCTGTCGTCGGTTCGGGTTTGGTTCCTGTCTAACGAGCCGAATGGGTGTACAGTAGGGTGTGACGCGCATCACGCGGATTCTTCTATTTACGTACGCACCGCCCTCGGTTGCCAGCCCAATCCGCACCAGCCAAGCCCGAAAGGAGACATGCATGCAGGCCCGCATCATCCGAACCGCCTGCCCGCCCCCGTCGACGTCGCCCCTGTGCCCTTTTGCGGCCCTGTACCACAGCACAGCATGAGCAATACGCAATGAAATGAACAAATATGTCCATGTCATCTCGGCGCGTCGTGTGCCTTGCACCAAACTTGCCGCAGCGCGCAGCTCCTTCCATCAACTCAAACCCCACCTACACAACACCCTACCTACCTCCTTCTCTCTCTCACCAACAACCACTTTGTCAACATCTTACCTGCTCTGTCAGTCACCACCCCGTTGGATCACGCCACCCGCGGCCGTTGCTCGTACACTACACTACCCGCGTGGTGAATTTGCGCAACGCCGCCACCTGTACACCAGTCTTGTCTCCCTGCGCCACTGCCCGCCACTGCCCTGACCCACGGCCCACGACCCACGAGCTACCAGGCCACCCAACGCGTGCGCATTCCTTCCACACGGCGTGCACGGCTCAATTTCCATCGCGCGCCGCCATCTGCTGTGCTTTACTAGACTGGACGTTACTGGGTTCTGCTGGCGCGGCTTGACACACGACCGCATCGCTCGCTCGCTCTGACCCGCATCGCATTTGCCATCATCATCACGACTTTGTGTTGTTATTCATTCAGATCTACTGTACGCCCCCATTCACTCCTCCGCAGCCATTAAAGTACGTCTCCCATTCAATGACGCTACCGCTGCGGTGCCCGCCATCTCTACACACCTGGGAGATCCATCTAACCCCCCAGGCGATTCCGAGCAATCAATCGTTCGACGTTGGACGCTCACTCCACCTAGTCTCTCCCCCGTTCTCTCGGCCTTCTTATCCTTGACCTCGTCCAACTACAACCCGCGCCCGAGCTCAACATCCTCAACACCCGTTTCCTTCTTGAGCTCAGCCTCAGGTCCATCGTCTCGGGTTGGCAATCGCCCTCGACCGCCCTGCACCGCCACCTACCGCGACCAACGGCACGTTTCTCTGGCCCATTTCTGCGTCGACCTCGTTGGCGGCCTCGATATCCATTGCTCGTCGCGTACTGCGCCTGCTTGACCACACTCCTTGACATTATCCCTTATTCTCAACTCTCATCTCCGACCCTTCCCAGCCGAACACCCCCGCACACCACGCCCTTCCCCCCGCGCAAGTCCCCCACCGCCCCCTCCCTCCACACGATGGCCGCCCGCCTCGCCTTCGTTGCGGGTCTCGTCCTTCCCCTCCTCCAACCAGCTGCCGCTGCGGACCTGAGCGACGTCACCGCCAGCCTCGGCCTCACAGAGAACTACCAGTTTGCGTTCCCCGACACCGAGCTGAGCAACAGCGCCTCGGTCGAGTACATTACGTCCAAATGGTCGCTCAACGGCCACATCAACTTTGGAATAGATGACATGTGAGCCACGCCCAAGACTGCACCCTATCGTCCACACTGCTAACGGTCAGTGTCTTCTCTCCCGACCCTGCGAGTTCGAGCTCGGCTGTTAAGCGGAGAGCCGAGTCCACCAACACCACCGAAGCGGTCTCACCAACAAAGTCCAACCCCGCCGCAAAGACATTAGCAGCATCGCCTTCGGCGACAGCATCAGCCAACAGCACCGTTCTGCGCATAGAGTACCCCCAGGGGTCGTACTCGAACTCCACCGGCGGCACACAGTTTTACGCCGAACCGCTCACCCCGTCGGACAAGTCGAAGCTTGCCGTCAACGCCACCTCGAACGGACAGTTTGAGCGTATGCTCCTGTCGTATGATATTTGGTTCCCTGAGGGCTTTGTGTAAGTCAAGCTGAGAGGTGACCCCCCACGTTGTATGGCCATGTATTCCTCGGGTGTGTGTGGCCATGCACCCCCCCCCCCCCTCCCCCAGTCCACCCCACTCACACACAGCTGGAACCAAGGCGGCAAGCTCCCCGGCCTGCGCGGCGGGCCCGATAGTCTCGGCTGCTCTGGCGGCCACCAGAGCGACGGCAAGTCGTGCTTTTCGTCGCGTCTGATGTGGCGCGCTGGCGCCCTCGGCGAAGTGTACAGCTACATTCCGACGAAGAACATTAAGAACTTTTGCCAAAAGCGGTTCATCGTGTGCAACGGCGACTATGGGACGTCGCTGGGGCGCGGCTCGTTCCAGTTCCAGGCCGGGCAATGGCAGACAGTGTGGCTGTACGTTGCGCTCAACGAGCCGGGCATCGCCAACGGCGTCGTGTCCCTGTGGAAGAATGGCGTCATGGCATTCCAGCTCGACGAACTCGAGCTCCGCGCCAGCGAAGGTATCGAGTCCGTCGGCGGCCTCTACTTCTCCACCTTCTTCGGCGGATATACGGCCGACTGGGCCACGCCCACGACGCAGTACACCTACTTCCGCAACATGGAGCTGTATGCTGGCCTCGGCGCGTCCAACGCCGAGGGAGATCCGGTCTCTGCCGCCACCGCCCTCTCGGCTCCCGGCCTCTTGGCCATTGCCGGCGTCGCGGCAGCGACATTGGCAGCGTCCTTTATCGGTTTCTAGGGTTCGCCGTGCGTCACCCACCTTGGTTTCATCGGGGCAGTTGCTCGGGACTGCTTGCGCCCCTAGGCTACGCGCCAACCCCCCCCCCCCCCCCCCAGCAGCGGAAACCGACTTTGTCGGACTCCGCTGCCACCCCCGTGACGCCCAGCGCGCCACGCCACATTAGATTTAGATTTACTCACTTGGACGATCATCCCATAGGGCTTTTATTCACACACGCTGCCCTGGTGTATTGACTAGCGCATGCATGTGTACAGTATTTCCGCTACATCGAGAGCATGGCACGTGCGCGAGCACGGCGAGTGCTGATTGCGAGCCAGGCGCAGAGCATTGCCTGGTGAGTACGTGCGTAAAGTGGTGAATGCAAGTGAGGGCACGCACCCGGCGGCCACCTCTCCAGACCAGACGTCAACGCTGTACGCTGTGGCTGTGCTCCAACCTCTGTACATGTACAAGAGACCTGGGGCAAAAAAACTCCGCCGTTGGTCTATGCCAGACAGTTCTGGCGAGACTGGTGGGGAGAGCCGTTGGTGCCTCGATGCCGGTACCTGTGCCTGCGTGGCCATTTGGAAACCAGTGGTCTGATCTGCCAAGCCGTTATCTCTTCATTCTGGGTCTTGGACGCCGGCCTGGTCGACGGGGTCGAGGCCCAGGGGGACGTCGTCGGCGCAGAGCGTTGAGCTTCCGGATACGGGTGCCCAATGTCGGGGCGTGCAGTCGGTACAGGCTTACAGTAGGTGCTGGCATGTTGATTGGAGTTGCAGAGGTAGAGTAAAAGCGGTGGGCATGTACAGTAGTGGCGGGCATAAAGTGTTGGACATAAAGTGCTGGACATAAAGTACTGGGCTATCCACGGCTGGTTATTACCCCACCGAGACCTTGTGCAAAGTAGGACAAGGTCGTCGAACAGGAAGAGAATAAGTATATCTTGCGCAGGTGCGGCGGCAAAGAACAGGGTCAGAACCGAGGCGAGGGCGGGTCAAGCGCGAGGCGTTTGAACCAAGTACACGCCACTGTAGTGTGGAGAAAACATATAGGCAGGAGAAGACACAACGTCTGTAGCGCGCGTTCACTCAGCAGTCATATCCTCGATTGCCTGGGGAGGTAACACTGCGCGCCCATCTAAACGGCCCCGAGGGAGGTCCAGACTTGTGAATTTCTGTACTGATATTGCGAAAGCGGCTGTCCTGCTGACACGTTCGCCCGGGTTCTCGGCCTCCTACCCACCGCCCCAGCCACGTTATCAAAGTCGTACACACCCACCAGAGTGACAACGGTACATATATTACTGCTAATTGATTTTACCCGAGTATTCTCAGCGAAGCAAGCCGAAACTCTGTTGGACTCCAGTTGCAAAGGCTATCAAGTGGCAGTGTCCTACAGATACGCTACGACTACAGACCCACGAGTTTGTTCAAGCAACTCGTCCTCCATAAACATGACGTGCACAGCATCTTGCCCGTCCCCAGTCCACCTCGCCTCTGCGGGATTATGCTGGGTTACATCGCTTCATCGCGCCACTCAACAGTGCTCCACCAGCGCCACCAACTCAACCCTTAGACTATTACAATTATCAATCGTCGCTTCTTCCAGCACCCACAGCCCAAACCTCAGAATACCCTTCGGACCAAACCCTGTACTCCTCCAGGAACGTCGCCTGGTGCGCGGGGGGGGGGGGGGGCCATTTAGCAACGGCCCGGGCCGCCCTTTAGCAACGACCCGCGATAGCCCACGGACGGGCCCGCGTCCA
>JAMFRD010000014.1:468433-534012 GCA_025502685.1 Pascua sp. PH4015B
GGTTGAGGCCGTGGGGGGGGGGGGGGGGGGGGGGGGGGGGGCCGCGGGGGGGGGGGGGGGGGGGGGGGGGGCCCCACTTGAGCATCGTCCCGGGCCGCACTTGAGCATCGTCCCGCTATAGCCCTCGTACGTGCACGCGTCCATTCAAAACTCGTGCGCCCACGCCCTCGCTGGGCATGGGTTATTGACGCCGACGCTGATGGAGGCATGCTTGTGCGGCTTCGGCATTGTGCTCTCCCGCGGGCTTGTGTTGGCGCGGATCTTGGGGCCTTTGTCCTCAATCTTGGTCGCTACTGTTAGGGAAAATTTGATGTTGTGTAGTTGCACTCACGCTTTACGCCTTGGGTGAAATGCGTGTGCGTGTACTTCATCTCCCACTGTCGACGGGGGGATGGCGAACGTGTTCCAATCGGGGTCGGGGACGCGCGGATGTGCACGAACGATGTCGTCCGCTGAGCATGGGCGGGGTTGAGCGGGAGTGCCACCTTGCTCCGGTGAAAGCTAAATACTTCGCGGGAGCTTGACGGTTTGTTCGGGGCGCTTACATGGTGGCAGGTGCGCCGTTGAACGCCCTCTGGGGGTTGACGAGTGGCGTCAGGGCACGGGTACAGAAATGAGGTGGAGGTGGTACACTCAAGGTACACTCAAGCCGCGGTCTTGTGGTCGCCCCGCTTAAAGCGCTTCACAGTGTAAGTAAGGTAATTGCATTGGGGGGAAGCTCGCACTTTCTCAGGCCACAGGGACACCGACACAGTCGGCACGGTGGCGGTGGGAATGCAGCTGTCACACGGGACTATACAGCTCTGGCATCCGAGATGTTAATAGGTGCACTAGTCAGAGGTTGTGCCCAATTCTCGCACGAGGGTGCGCCTACCGGTCCCAAGTGGCGATAGCGGAGTGAGACTTCTGATACTTCTGATACTTCTAACACTTGTGATACTTCTGATACTTTTGACTATGACGATGTTGTGGAACTCACTCAATCCCTGTGGACTATATTTCAAAAGAAGTTTGATGGGCTTGTGAGCGCACATCGGCACTGGTACGGGAAAACAAGTTGGGCATACTGTAGGTCCGTCACCAATGCCACCGACAAAACTATGCCACAAGCCTTTCGCCTCGCCTCGTGCCACTAACGACTGTGCGCCCTGTATCCACCCAGCACCGGAAGCGCAACTGGGCACCTGCAACGGCGCTGGGTGGGAACCAGAGCTTGCTTCACCCTCTTCCCGTTTGGGGCTGTCAGCTTCTTTCACCCTTCACTCCATTGCCGCTTCCCCGTTGACCTGTTTTGCCATGCGCAACTCGGGCCTGCTGGTTCACATGAGACATCCATGGTCGAGACTGAGATCGGCTGCTCGTATCGACCTCCTTATTACCCCCCCCCCCCCCCCCCTCTTTTCGGGCCCAACTCCAGCTGTGGATTGTTTTGTTGCCTGGTGTGAATGGCGGACATGCCAAGTCATCCCTGCTTGACGTTGATGCTTCGAACGCCTCGTTCACGACCGGCGGGGGCCAGAGCTCACATGTGTACCGTTTCGAATCTCGCCACTCTCACCACCCCCACCACTCTCACACAGGAGTGGCAACATGTCACACGTTTATCAACGTCAGTAGTGCTTGTTCGCCACGTCGTCGGGTAGTTGGTTCGAGTGGACACTTTCAGGCACGCAAAGTGGAGGCATATTGTTGTCGGTGCAGCTGTCCAAGTGACCGAGTACGTGACGTCATGGCCATGGCCGCACTTCGGTCTGGTGGTGTCGGTCTGGATGGTGTTTACGAGAAGGTCGTGACCATGATTCCACCGAGGACAACAAGCGAACGTGCTAGAGCACATCGTTCCTTGCCAGCATGGCTGGTGTCGAATGCATGGGAACGTATCGGGCGGACTGGGAAATGGCACGGGAAACGCACCGGGAAACGCACCCCGCCCTCCGGTGATATATTCTGCGTATAAACAGCGCCTCGTCTCATTGTTGCCCCCAACTCACGACTGTCAACACCACCTACACGTACAGCCCAGCATGTCCCAGCCCTCGTCCACCAGCGCTGCCGTGTCGTCCGGCGCCCCCGTCGGTGCCCCCACGGGCCAGCAGCAGTCCACGACCCAGCAGTCCACCGGCACCGCCCAGCCCCAGTCCCAGAGTACCGGCAAGGCGGACAACAAGGCGCTCGAGGACGCGCTCAACTCGACCTTCAAGGACATCCACTCGTCGTACGACGACGTCTTTGACAGCCTGCAGGGCTCGCTGAAAAAGGCGCACTCGCAGGTGTCGCCCGACCTGGAGCGCGTCGGCGACGAGTCCAAGAAGAGCGTCGACTCTGCGCTCGCCGAGCTCCGCGCGCGCCTCGAAAAGCACCGCGAAAACCTCGCGCGCAAGTTTAGCATCAACCTCGCGCCGTACCAGCAGGCCATGCGGGGCGCGCAGGAGGGGTGGTCGCGCGGGCTGTCGCAGCAGGATCAGATGGAGAAGGATAACAACTAGGGGGATGTGTGCTTGGGAGGGGAGGAGGGGAGGAGAGCCGGTGTTGTGGCCTTGTGAGTGCATGGGTCCGCTGGTGTGAGAGCGTTACTCACCCGGCAGGTCCCAGCGCGCGCTTGCGATTCGCGCCGGGGGCTCGGTACATTGAGTGCTAGGATGTATCGTTGTGGTATGACTCACGGGTGCTGCTTGGCCTCGGTGCCATGGGGTCCGGGTGTCCGATGTTGAGCTACAACTCACTAGCTTGCGGTCAGTCGTCAGTGAGACGTTATTGACCAAACTGTCACTTGCCACACTTACGCCGTGCTGTTTCTAACTGGTTTTGTGTGTCGTTTTTCAGTGTGTGCGCGCAGTATGGACACTGGCAACTTCTACGTCAGTCATCTTGCCGGGAACTTGTCCATTATTGCACGGGACGATTCGAGAACGCAAGGCCGCTCTCCCAATGAGACAAAACACTTTGCTGACGACGTGCGTGTCCTCCTGACTGGACTGGCCCAAACCCTGCAACACCTACGGCATTCATCTGGGGTCAAATGACAATCCCAGTACGGGGCGTTCACGCAGTATCCTCGACGAGTTGATGTCCGTAAGGCTGACGAGTGTTGTAGTCTGTGCCCCAATGACACCGAAGGTGGTTCAGTGTCTTGTCGCTGCAACGCGGAAATGGCCAATACCGTCGCGCTGATGCTATATACTCTTGCAGTTGTTCAACACGCCATAACAGTCGTCCCTTAACCTCGGAATGAGGCTGCATCATCCATTGGGCGTCCTGCGCCGCATGGAGACACTCTGAGCCGACGGAGCGAGCCCATGGGCGTATGAATGGCTTGAGCTGCGTTGCGAGACTGCCGCAGAGACGGGAAACAGATGAGGCGCAATGTCGCGGCCAGTCAACGCACACCGTTCAAGCCTCGAGCTGCAGATAGTTTTGAGATGCAGATAGTTTCGAGGTCTGTGCTCCGGCGTTCGGTCGCGGACATTCACGAGCGGTCGCGCAAGCGAGCACCAGCGTTGTGCGTGCACGACCGTAGTAGTGGGAAGAGCACAACGACCGATTTGGCCACCAGGGTCCGCCAGAGGTTGCTCAGGCAGTACGCTCGCGGTAGCCGTCCGTGGATCCGTGGCTCGTGTGGGCACGTGTCCGGGACATCTTGCCATGCTTGCCAAGGCTGCGAGCCAGCCGGCACCAGTACCGCAGAGCATCGCTGGGACCACTCTCGCAGATTTGAAGCGCGCTCCGTGTCGTTTGCTCGCGCCGACTGCGCTGCACCAACCCGTCCTTGCAGCCTCGCCCGCGCTCCTCTATGCACCCCCGCGCCAAACAGCCTCATCATGTACTCAACAAAAATGCCATTGTCATAAACAAAATGTGTGCCCTAAGCGAAACGCCGTGCCCGCTAACCCCGCTAGAGAACGGAGCGCGCGATCGGCGACGGAGCATTTGAGGGGCTTGTATCTTCTCCAACGGCCATGTAGATTCCGTCTATTAGGGTGAGAGAGACGGTACTTGGTACTTGTTGGAGTTGCGAATGAAAAAAGTTAAACACTGTGTTGGGCGTCGACCTTTATACCGTGGGTCCCGGGTGCGCGCTCCGGCCTAAGTGGGTGGGGGCAACAAGGACGGCTCAAAGTGCCACAAACCGATCCTCCCCGTGGATCGAAAATGCCGGACCAAAATCCCGACGGGCGTTGAACATTTTGCTCCCGCCAGTCTTCCGCCACTGTAGCGAGCGATTGGGCAGCAGCGAGGTGCAGCCGGTGGGTGGCAGGCGCTGGCCTTGTCGGCTTGCTCGCTCGACACGCTGGTCTTCTCCTCATCCAGCAAACACAAAAGTGTACGTGCAGACCCGACGACGAGCACGACCCCGACGCTGACCTAGTGCCCCTTTTCGATCTCGCCCTCGTTGTCCTCGTCGCTGTCCTTGTCCTTGTCCGCGTTGCACTCGTTTTGTCCCGTGTGACTATCCTCGTGAAATTTGGTCCTGCCTACTCGAACTTTCGTGTTGGCCACGCACCACGCAAATTTGTCCCCCTCCTCTTCGTCGGAATCCCCCCCGTCACCTTGTGATTGCCCTGCGTCTCGCGTCGCTCGTTTGCCTCCTGGACGTGCTGTTCAAATCGAATTTTGATCCGGTCCTGTTTACCTGGCCGAAACTCGCAATCCCCCTTCACATCTCCAACGACTCTTTCCTCTTCTTCCCGCGGCGTTCCACTACAGACCGACACAATGGCTCGTTCCAACCTCCGCGTCGGCCTCAACAAGGGCTACCCCACCACCGTCATCCCCAAGACGGTCAAGCCCTCGCACAAGAAGGGCATCAAGACGTGAGTGCGAGTTCGGAGACTTGGCGTGGGATGGATGGCACGGGGAGCGGCGGGCGAGGATGGGTGTGGAACACGAGGGAGAGGGGAGTGGGAGAGAATGTGGACCAGGTCGTGGGCGATGCGTAAAGACGGGTGCGGTGGGACTCGTCGCGTTCATGCTCTTGGGGCAGAAATCTCCCCTGGTATGGCTGTTCTGCGCCGACAGCCAAACGAGTCCCACATCGAGTGCTCCGTCGACGCTGCCACCCAACGCATCCCGTTCAGGCCTACCAGCGCTAACCCCCAGCGAGCAGAAGATCTTCGTCAAGTCGGTCATCCGCGAGGTTTCGGGCTTCTCCCCTTACGAGAAGCGCGTGATGGAGCTGCTGCGTAACTCGAAGGACAAGAAGGCGAAGAAGCTCACGAAGAAGCGTGTAAGTTGAAATATACAAAGGGGATGGTGAGAAGGTTGTAGCAGCCGTGGGGTTGAGGCTGGCTGTCGACTAGATGTCGGCCGTTGCTAGTCGTCAGCAGCCAGCCCCAATCCACGTTTACGAACACCGCAACCACTCCCGAAACCACCCACCTTGCCCCAGCTCACACCCAGCTCGGCACCCTCCTCCGCTCGAAGCGCAAGATCGAGGAGCTCTCCGCCATCATCCAGGAGCAGCGTCGCCAGGCCGGCCACTAAACTTCCCACCCGCGCATGGGTCCCGGGGGTCGTGGTAGCCAGGCACTTGTATTCTTCATCGCAGCATGCAGCCGTGATGGTTTGCGCAGAGTTGGGAGCTGGGGATCAATGGGTTGTGGCGTTGTGGTGGGGGACCAACAGACTGTGGCAGGGGTCGTCAGCGGGATGTGGGTAGGAGTTGACAGTGTGGGCAGAGGTTGAAGGTGTGGCCGAGGAGAGACAAAGAGGTTCGACAAGGGTGACGAAAGACAAAGATTGGACGGTCGTTCTTGGGGCTGTTTCGGTCACGACGAGCGGTGTACGTTGTGAAGTTTGGGTTTCTCATCGAGAGCGGCTGCTGTCATGGACAGTGGACCGCAGCCAGTGGAACAGTGGACGATGGGCTGGCATCAGACATGGTCACTACTGGCGCCTGTCCAGCCTTGCAGTGCGGACCCACCAGTTCTGTGCCCAGTTCTGGGGCTTGTTCCCCCAGGGCCAAGCGAGGGAGAATATCGGTTCGAGCTTTGGTGTCTCGACACCAAAGTTGCAGACGGCGCTCAACTCACCGCGCACATCGCGCATTAGAGGTACCGATGGCCTCACCCGATAATATCGATCTGGCCATGGCAGTATACGGGCTTGACCACTGCAGTGTACCGACCTGGCCACTGCAGCGTGCTGACCTGGCAACTGCAGCGTGCTGACTGATAGACTATCTGATTTTGACTGCGAAAGACCGTTAGTCTTCGGACGTTGCCTTGGACAAGGGTGGCCTGTTACATTCGAGACTGGTACGGTACGATTGGCGACATGGCCAGCAGAGGTCAACTGTATGCCGACCGGCTAGCTGCTGGGTCAAACATGTTCTATAGGGTACCGTCTACTGTAGTTGTCTCTTGGTGTAGCTTTCGATCAGGCCGTGATGCTTTCCAGCTTCGTGGGCGGTACTTCAGCCTCATCCACCTAGTCGCTCTCACCGAGGGATTCGCGCTCGTCGCTTGATATTGTCGAGTCTCGCCCATCTCACCTTGCCTGGACTTTGGAATAATCATTTGCGAATTCCTCCCCCGACTCTTGCCCATGGCAGAAACACCCCCCCACTGCTCTCACTGCCCTCTCACCCATCACATCCTCTCCAGCACGCGAATCATCCCTCACGCTCATGGCACACATTACATCCCCCACCCCAATCTCCCCTACCCCAGTCTCATCCCCTGCACCCCAGTCTCGATCCCCCTCATCCTTCCCCCACCCTCCGCCGCCGGGACTCAAACTAAAACTCCAACTCGGTCCTAGCCCACACCTCCCGCCTCGCCCGTCGATTCTCCTCTTTGCGCGCCGCCTCGCGCACAACTTCCATGTCGGCCGCCTCGTCGCTGGCCGGGTCGCGGCCCTGGGACGCGCGTTCGGCCATTTCAGACCACCAGCCGCCGCGGAAGCGGTCGGGGCGGTGGCGCCAGCCGAACTGCGTGTTAGTGGGTGTGTGGGGTGGGGGAGGGAGTGGGCGAATTGGTGACGGCGTAGTGGGAGTGGGGCGGATGGGTGGACTGGGTGACTCTGGGGATTCTGGGGATGATGTGGGGATTTCTGGTAAAGAGGCAAGGAAGATTGCTTGGACAATGTCCGGACTGCACAGAGCGGGCGTGCGGTGGGTTTGGTGGTGGGGCTTGGGGACAGGGGGCATTGCTGGCCCTTGTGTTCGAGCTGGCTGGTCGCAGCAGCCCCCTTGGCAGAAGCGCAGCAGCACAGTCGGAGAGGGGGTGGGTGTGCGTTGGGCTGGAATGACGATGTGGAATAGGTTGGAGATGGCCCACGGCAGAAAACCGTTGGCGAACCGCAAACTGACTCGCCCGTGGAAGCGAAGGTGGCCACACAGTGACGCGGTGACGCGCAGGTGACTACCCCCCTGCTTCCAAGTGGCAATCTCCACAACCCAGGCAATCTTATCTGGTGTCTCCTTTGTCGGCGTCTCCTTCGCCCGCTTCGCCCCCTGTCCTTTCTCACCACATCCACGACCAGCCCTCCCAGCCTCCACCCCCAAGACCTCTCCCCAACCCGTCACAACTGACACCCTAGTACTCTCCAACTCACCTTGACCAACCACCACCCGGCGCCGAGGACCATGCCGCTCCCGATACCCGGCGCCGCGAGCCACGCGATCCCCGTCCCGAGCGTCCCGAGGGCGCCGAGACTGAGCGTCGTGATGACTGCGCCGATGGCGGCGTACTTTGCCACGCGGAAGAGGCGGCGGAACGTGTATCGCAGGACGTACCTGGGGGTTAGCTGGGGGCCTGAGGGGTGGGGGGCATTAAGGCGACTGGCCTCTGTTGAGGTCTGTTGCAGAGGAGACATTGGCAAAGGCATTGCGGGTGGGCATGGCGCCCAGAGTGGTGGGTAAAGACGCAGAAGCACATGAGATCGATCTAGTGTGCAATTGATGCTGCGCTGTACGAGCGACACCACACCACACCCAACCTCGCCATCCGCCCGCGTCCCCAATATCCTCCGTGGCGCCCGAACGACCCCGCCGGCACAGGTCACCACCCTCAACCCACCCACACCCTCATACGCTTCGACTCACCGCAACGTCGTCAAGAACCCCCTCGTCGCGGGCGACCCGGGCTTGACGGCCGCGTCGCTCCCGCGTGCCAGAAACGTCAGGTTTGTCTTTGCCGTCTGAAGGCGTGTCTCGGGCTTTTTGGCCGTCCCCGCGTCAGTGGGCGCGTGGGGCGAGTTGACTGGAGGTGCGGCGTCGGACATGATCGGGCGTGTGGACCAGGTTAGCTTGTTAGAGTACTGTGATGGAGATGCTGTGCTCGACGAGCGCGTCGTTGGCTTTGGTGCTCCATCGAGGTGTGTTTTTCCATCGAAGTGGCCATGACGTAGCTGGGCTGTCAACCCGCCTCTGGCGCTCTGGCCCGCACGTCCGGCGAATCCACGTGGGGCGCGACCTTGTAATGACCGATTTGATGCATTGTTACTGGCCCACCCCGCACACGCAAAACGCGCTGCCCTGCAGATTCTCTCGAGCTGCACAGCTTCTGGACGACGTCCAATCACTCGTGTAGCTCTTTGCCGGCGGGATGCAATGAAAATAAATGCGCGCATGGAGGTAGGCTGGATGTGCAGGCCGCGCGGCCATGGGTGCATCGGCATGGCATGGCAACAAGGCAGATGGCATGGTGGCATGGTGGCACGCGAGGCGCTGTGGCCTGCGGCGTGCGGCGTGCGGCACTGGCAGAGGAGCGAAAATGATGAGCCGGGGCGGGCGGGGCGGGGCGCACCCTGTATGATGCGGCTTTGCTTGCCTTGGACCCAAGTTTACACCCACCGCCCACAAGTGTACACACACGCGCGGGACGGCACTGAATAAACTTGATCAACTTTTGCCCGTCGTCCAACCTTTTCCACCCTCATCCTCTTTCTCCTTTCCCCCCTCGCCGCCACCCACCCATCGCCGACGCCATGACCCAAGTCACGCGCGTCTCGCGGCCGTTCCGCATCCTCGCGCTCCCGCTCGTGCGCATCCCGCATGGCCCCCTGCGCGTCGGCGCCGGCAAGGCGGCAGCAGGTGCCTCTGCCTCGGGGAACTCTGCCTCGACCTCGACCGCGTCGACTACGTCGACGGCGGTCACGACCAACGGCGCGGCCACGCCGTCCTCATCCGAGGCACCGCTCACGCTCTACCATGTGCAGCAGCCCGACCCGTCGCCGCAGCAAGGGCCGCCGCCAATATACCAGCGCGCGCTCGACAAGGCGGCCGACGCGTGGCTCAAGCTCGGGGACAAGCCCAAGAACAGCTGGATGTACTGGTTCTTTGAAAAGGGCGAGGGACTCATGGATCGCATCGAGTTTGAAGAGTGGGAGCTTAAAAATGTCCACAAGGACCAGGGCGTAAAGCTCGCCAAGAAGGGAGAGGTCCAGGAGAAGATTACGGTGAGTTGGAGGGCGAGAGACCGCGACCGACGACAGTCGCGAGTGGGAGCGGAGCGGGGGCATGGGTAGAGGGAGCGACAAGGACGGGGGGAGAGGGAGTGGCCACGATCGTGTCGAGCAGGGAGCGAGAGGTAGTGGACGCGGGCAGGCAGCGCGCCATCAACGAGCTCGCCCACCCACTGCCAGCGACCGCCAAGAGCTCTTGTATTCAACTCGGCGCTCGAGGTCGACGCCCGACCCGGCGACATGGCATTCGGAGGCGTGGAGCACTGCAGAGCTGGACAACGGAGCTTTGCTCCGAGCTCGGCACAGGCGGGCATGGCATGACCTCAGTCACCGTCGAGCACGACTCGGAGCTGTCACTTGCCCACTTCCGCTCTCTCCCTCCCCGTCCATGAACGCAACCCCGAACCCGCGTCGTTGCCTGCCGACCCCTCGCACGCGCTAACCCCAGATCCCCCTGCTCCGCCCGTCGACAAAGAGCATCCCACCGCTCCTCCCCAAGCTCCACCGCTCGCTCCTGCACAAAATCCCCTACCACCGCAGAAGGATGTGGCAGTTTTTGCTCTTGTGAGTGTCCCGAGGCGGGACAGTGCGATGTACCAACCGGGGCGCGAGCCAGCCCCACACGCAAAATGCTCACACGTTAGCTCTCCCGTGACATGGCCGTTTGCGATTATCCCGATCATCCCCAATTTCCCCATGTTCTACTTCCTGTGGCGCGCGTGGTCGCACTACAAGGCGTGGCAGGGCGCAGAGTACCTCCAGGGCCTGCTCAAGGCGGGCATGATTGTCGAGCGGCCGAGCGAGCAGCTGGACGCGATCTACGACGCGGCCGCAAAGGGGAGCACGACCCTCCCGAGCGCGCGCCTCGACGACGCATCCAAGGCGGCCGACATTGAGGCCGTCCAGGCCGCCGACCCCGCAAAGGCCGCCGAGCCAGTCCGGTCCGGTTCCGCAGACCGCAGCTCGACCTCGTCCTCGGACAAGTCGGAATTCTCCACACCAAAGCCAAAGCCCGGATACCCCCGCTACCCGGGCCTGCTCCTCACGACGGGCCAGCTCCCGGCCCTCGAGCGCGCGTTCGGCCTCCGCCAGTCCGAGGTCATTGACGTGACGCGCGCGATCGAGCAGGCAGACCACCGCGCCGCCGACGCCGCAAAGGCCCTCAAGGAGAAGAGCGCCGCGTAGGCGTGGGCGTGCACTTGGCGTGTGGGGGTTACGATGTTGCCGGAGGGGAGAGAGGCAGACGAGGGGATATGCGGGGGCCCCAGAGGGCGTGGCGAGGGAACATGTGTGGGGATGACGAAAACTTTGGATTGGACTGAAAGAGTCGCGTACCATCGTACCCGCTTAATAGAGGTCGAGGTCGCGCTGCTTTCCCTTTTACCCGTGGATTAGAAGATAACATGTCGCATATGCATCGCTGTACCGTTCTATACTGTCCCGGGCACCCAGTCGACAGCTCTTGCGTCTTGCGTCCCAGCGCGTTTCTCGCTTGCCATGTTGCTGGCGTAGTGCAAGCTGACGTCGATGGGCACAAGGCTCAATTTCGTTGTCAAGATTGCACTGCCTTGCTACACGCGCAAACAGAAGATGCTTGTTGCGTCTGCACCGTCGTACCGTCGTAGCAGTCCATACCATACACCCCATCCGACACACGGGGACGCTCGAAACACCCTGGCCCGTTTGTGTGTTACACATATGAAGCTCTTGGCACCGAGTCGATGCTGACAGTCGGCAATCGATATCATCGTACGCCAAGATGCTTCCGCCTCGTAAAAAGGGAAACAAACATGTCACAAATGCATACCTGCACCATTCTATACCACACTGTCGTGGCAACCCACCGGTCTCCTGCTTCACTCCAGCTCCAACCGACCCTCTCTCGGCACACCGACCTAGTACGGCTTGAACCGGCGCGACTTTTTGAGCTCGTCGACCTTCTTCTTGTCGTCCTCGAAGCGCGCGCGGAGCTGTGCGAGTTCTGGGTGTGAGCGGTGCACCGGGGTTGGGACGAATTTGAATGATTGGGGTTGTGGGGTAGCTGTGTGGACGAGTAATGGTCCTTGGGAGTATAGTTCATGGGGACAACACGTAAAGTCAACGCATCCAACACAAGGTAGGAAACCCGAGCATCGCAACGTGCACGGTGCCGTGGATGGAGAAATGAGAAATACACGGCGCACATCGACAGACAAGACACGCCCTCCACGTCCTCCACGCCCACCCCCTTGGCGCGACTCACCCTTGCGTTTCCTGTCGACCATCTGGAACTTGTAAAAGTCGCCCAGCTCTCCGGCCCCACCCCGGCCCTTTTTCCGCTTGTCTCCGTTGTTATCTCCCGCAAAGCCCCTCTTTGCGACGCCGACGCCGGCGCCTCCGGGGTCGCCCTTCCTGCCTGCCGTGCGGCCATAGCGGCCACCACGGACGACGACGGTGAACCCGTCCTCGTCGACGAGGGCGCCTGCGCCGTGCTGCTTTGCGCGCGACGCGAGGAGGAGCGAGTGGAGGTGGTCGTGGCGGGCCATGGCCGTGTCGGCGTGAGCGCGGACGGCGGCGAGGGGCGGGCGGAGGGCCGTGTACTGCGCATCGTACAGTGCGAGGCCTGTGGGTTCGTCGGTGTCGGGCTTTAGTGGGATGGGGGCGCCAGTGTATGCCATGGCGCGGGGCACGCTGACGGCGTCAACGAACACGATGCGCGCCGTCCGTGCCCCGCTGTGCCCGTAGGGCGTCCGCACGTCCAGCGGCGGGAGGGGCGAGACCTCGGGAACGCTCGGTGGGAGCGTGTTGGGCTTGCGCCGCGGGCGCTTGGAGCGCGGGAGGAGCGGGCCGCCCGTGCCGAGAAACTTTGGCTCGTCGCCCGTGGATATTCCCTCGTCGCCCTCGTCAACGTCCTCCTCCTCGTCCTCGTCTTCGCTGTCGCTCTCGACCGCGATCCCCCGTACCGCCTTCTCGAGCTCGTCGCCCCCTCCTCCGCCCGACGCGAGGACCACATCCTCGACGACGCCAAAGCGCCCAAATGCCGCGCGCAGGCTGCGCGCCGTGCCGTCCACAGGCACGTTGGCGACAAACAGCGTCCGGTCCGCCGCTGCGCGCTCGTCCTCGCTCGATCCTGCCCGTGGCGCGTGGGGACGCACAAAGAGGTAGTGTGTGACTGACGAAGACGACGTAGACGTCTTGGCCTTGCGTGTGGACGTGATGGGGACAGGCGAGGGGAGCGACAGGGGTAGAGGCAGAAAGGACGAGTAGAGCTTGCCCGCCTCCGATGTCGTGCCCTTCACCGTAGACTTGGACTTGGACTTGGGCATGGTGGGCCGTGAGGGGGACGCCGACGTCGACGACTCGGCGCCCAGGGACGGGCGGGTCTTGGTCTTGACCATCGTTGGGGTGTGTCAATAGGATGTCAGTTGTTGTCGACTAACGTCAACCTCGACCAACCTTGACGTCGAGCGCGTCGAGCTTCGTTCCGCCAACTTTTGGTGAGCCTGAGAGCACCACGTGACAATACAGTGCCGACACGTGGGTTTCTGGTTCCGCTAACGGAGAATCCAGCGATTGAGGCTGACATTGACTAAAACCTAGATTGCTCATAAATGACGTCATGGTCGCAAGGTGGACGGGTTGACGGGTATCGCAGGGGCAACAAGAGGCCTCAAACCCCTCCTCGCCACTGATGCCATACATTCCCCCTTCTCGAACACCGACCGACACTTGCCCCAGACATGCGCCTACACAGATGTAGGGTTCCGCAGTCGGCGCTCCAGAGCCCCCTTGCACAAGTACCCGCATTCCGAGATCCCTGCCAGCACAGGCTTGAACTAAACTCTGCGCCATGACTCGAGTGTGGTCTGGGCAGCGTCATTAGAATCAAAGGTGAAGTAAGCACCCCGGCCTCGCCTCGAGCGGGGGGAGATTCGGGGCATGTGGAATCGTTTCCGCACACGCCACTCAACCATCGAGTGGATCGGTAACGGCACACGGGGTGACGAGCATCGCCTCGACAGCAACGGTAAATCCAATCGAAGCGAGCTTCTTCTAGAGTACATACGGTACCGTAGTTCCGGCATCGCCCGCCCCCGCTTCCGTTGCATTACTACTTCTCGGCACTGATCGTTTTGACTTTTTTTGACGTTTAGCTTGGCACGTCGTGGGTTCCCGTGACCATCTGCCGCCGGCTCCGGCCGGCCACAGCTGCACCACATTGTGCAAGGCGTGACCACCCCCGAGTCTCTTAGCGGCATGCATTTGTTCTACAGGTCCCCCCTTGTTCCTTACACCTGTTCCTTGCTCTCCCCTCGTGCCCTCGTGGTCTCGTCCTCCTCGGCAAATGTCTCTTCTGGTCTCGGAGTCCAGCCCCACTGGTCGCCAGTTGCTCCAAACCTTTTCATTTAGTGCTTCGGTACGCCTTGCTCTTTGCCCCTGCTGCCCTTCGTCTTGCCTTTGGGGCCAGAACAGCAAGGACCGACCCGGTAGAAAAGAAAATCATGTATAAGATGGACCCCGCAGCCGCATTCCGTCCACTTCCCCCTGTTCTCGTCTGTTGTGTGCATAGACGTCTAGCCCAGCATGCTCCGTCTCCTCGCCCTAGCGCACATTGCGCTCGTCGCCGGCCTCCCGCAGGCTGAGCCCAGCGCCGATGCCAGTCCCGCAGCCGCCAGTCCCACCCCCGCATCTGCCCCGGCATCAATGGCCGGCCCCGCAGCGAGCGGGGACGCCAGCCTGCCCCCCGCGGCGTTCACCCCCGCGGCGTCGGCGGCAGGCAGCCCCGTCCAGTCCGGCCCCATCAACCTCTCAGGCGACACGGTCAACTCGGTCACCCTCCCCCCGCCGCCCCCGGGCACGCCCGTACCGGGCCCTTCGGCCTCGGCCACGCCCACCGAGCCCGAGACAGCCATCCCCTCCGCGTCCGTGCCCCCAGACACACCTGTGCAGGGCCAGGGCGTCTACCCGCCCGCGCAGTGGTGGTGCAACGACATGGGTAACGGGACATACTGCCCCGGTGTGGTGAGTGTCCAGCTGTGCAAGCCTGCCTCTGGAACGGGTGCTTAGTTTCATGCCGCTACGGTGCAGCTAGCTGACTCACAGCTCCTTCAAGACGTCGAGCTCGCGCGTATCTTCCCGGACAGCAAGGTGGGTCCTGCCAGTGGTTCTTGTGGTGGTGCTAACGCTCCTCAGACTTTTGTAGACAAGGTACGAAATGAGTCTCTGAGCGAGCGAACATTGCTCTGCGACACCGAGCATGGACTGACAAACAATAGCCCACAACCGGCACTCTCGAGGAGACCTTCGCTGCATGGGACGCCCTTGGGGACAATGTCACCGTTGGCCAAGTGATGGACTTTGTTCAGACGCACTTTGTGAGTATGGTAGTCACCGTGGCGTGTGGCCCGACTGTGGCGTGTGGCGTGGCCTTGTGGCGCAGCAGGCGCAGCATGTGGCACCCCACATGGGTTACGACGTCTCATTACTCTCGATACAGTGCAGGCACACGCCACGCTCTACCAATCGTTCCCGTACGATGCATAGGCTAACGGACAGAAAGGCGAAGGTCTCGAGCTCGAAGAGGTCCAGATTGAAGGCTTCAACCCGACCCCGGCGCTGCTGCAAAACGTCACGGACACGCTGTACCGCGCCTGGGTCGCCGAGGTGCACGGCTACTGGTCGCTGCTGATCCGCAAGACCAACGAGTCGGCGCTGTGTCAACCCGGCGAGGGCGGGTGCGAGTCGTCGCTTATCCCGCTCAATCACACCATTGTCGTCCCCGGTGGCCGGTACCGCGAAATCTACTACTGGGACTCGTACTGGATCCTCCAGGGCCTGCTCAAGTCGGAGCTGTACACGTATGCTTGGAACCTGCTCTCCAACATGATGGACCTTATCGAGGTGCGTCGCGGTCGTCACGGGGTGGGGGTGGTAGCTGACAAACAGGCGTACGGGTTTATCCCGAATGGCGGACGCAAGTACTACCTGAACCGCTCGCAGCCCCCCGTGTTTGTCCAGATGGTCGATGCGTACGTCAAGGTCACGGGCAACTGGTCGGTCCTCGAGCGCGCCCTTCCGATCATGGACGTTAGTAGAGCCACACCGCTACTAGTTATCTTTCGCAATCGCCACTAACATTCCCAGGAGGAGCTCGCGTGGTGGCAGAACAACCGGACCATGACGGTCACATCGCCCTGGACCAACAAGACGCACGTTGTCGCGCACTACAATGTCAACAACAGCGCGCCGCGTCCCGAAGGCTACGTTGAGGACTGGGAGACGGCGTTTGGCGCCACCCCGGCGCTCGACGAGCAGGGCCGCAGCGACCTGTACGCCGAGCTCGCGACGGGCGCAGAGAGCGGCATCGACTACTCGTCCCGCTGGTGCAGGGAGCCCATGCTCAATGCGACCGACAACCCGACTGTGCTCCGTACCCTCATGGTCCGCGCCATCGTGCCCGTAGACCTCAACGCGCTCCTTGCCGGCGACCACTCTTTGGTACGTGGATGCTTTTCTATTGAGATTATCGTAGTGGTTAACCTTCTACAGCTTGCCAACCTGTACGAGACGTACTATGCGGCCAAGAAGGGCGGCAACGACAACGGTTCCGGCTCGGCTGGTGGCAGCCCCTCGGCCTCAGGCTCGGCCCCGATCTACACTGCCACTGAAGTTGTCAACTCGGCCGCGGCGACACCCTCTGACGCAGCCGGTGCGTCCGCAGGTACACCCTCGGACGCGGCAGCCAGTGCCCCCGTTGGCGAACCTTCCGAGGCGCCCTCGGCACCGGCCCCCGAGGCACCCGCCGGCGACGCCTCCGCCTCGGCGCCCGCCGACATGCCCTCTGCCGACCCCACGGACGCCCCCGCGCCATCGGACGCCCCCATGCGCCGCGGCACCAAGGAAAGCGGCAAAGTCTCCTGCACGGGCGCGCAGGGCGGCTCGACGGGCGGACCAGGCTCGGGCGCTGCACCCGACAACGGCAAGTGCAACGTCCCCGGCAACGAGACGACCCCGGAGCAGGAACGCGTCACGTTCCACCGCCGCATGTCTGCAAACTACACGGCCGCCATCCTCGACCTGCACTGGGACGAGGAGCGCGCGTACTTTTACGACTTTAACACGAGCGACAACAAGCGCACGTCCCACTATGGCCCCCAGGGACTGTACCCCCTGTGGCAGAACATTACGCCAGCGGCTGTCATCAAGAACGAGACGCTCGCTCTCGACATCATTGGCGGTCTCCGCTACCTCCTCGGAAAGTACCCGGGCGCACCCGCCGTGTCGAGCGTGTTGGAGGCTGGGCTCAACTGGGACTTCCCCAACGTTTGGCCGCCGCATGTTTGTGAGTATCAGCTGGTGCACGAGAACGATCCAGTGTGGATCGGGAACGCGTGGCTATCGACCCTCCTTGATAAATCGCTTCCACCCACTATGCCCCTTCCACACTGCCCCATGCTTCCAAGCAAGAAGCACGATCCCATCGCACACATCCCCCAGTGCCCCACTAACACACAGATATCGTAATCCGCGCCATCGAAACCCTCGGCCGCGTCTTCCCCCGCGCCCAGACGATCAACACGACCGCCGTCGACTTCCCCGCCGTCCCGCCCAACCAGCTCGGCGTCACCGAGGCCGAACTGCCCCCGCAGCCCGCAGGCACGGTCGGCAACACGTCGCTCTTCCTCAACGTTACGGGACCATGGCCGCGCGTCGTCGCCACCGAGATTGCAAACCGCTACATGACCGCCGCATTCTGCTCGTGGTACTCGACCGGCGGCGAGATCCCGGGCCTCCTCCAGCAGCTCCCCCTCTCAGACCTGAACGCCACCGGGTCGTATGTTCCGGGATCGGAGGGACACATGTATGAGAAGTTCAACATTACGGACCCTGATGCGGCGGGCGGTGGTGGCGAGTACGAGGTTGTGGTGAGTACTACAAGACGGAATGGGTCCACTCTTGCGTTTGTGCCGCTTTCTACCACTGTTTTGTGCCATTGCCTACGAGCGGGACTTCGATTGGTCAAAGTGGCCACTCCCATCCCCATACCACTACCCTTTCCACTCCCCATCACCCTCCCTCCCACGCCCTCACACTCCATCTCACTCCCTCCCACTGCTCAGCATCCACACCCCCTCACCACTCTCCCCGCCTACAACGCTAACCCCAGATCGGCTTCGGCTGGACCAACGGCGTCGTCCTCTGGGCCGCGGCAGAATACGGCAGCGACCTCCCGCAGCCGACCTGCCCGCTCATCCCCATCCTCGAGCAGCCCCAGAACAGCACCGGAACCACCGCACCAACCCCAAGTGGCGCCGGCGGCGGTGCCAGCGGCGCCAGCAGTGCCAGCAGTGCCAGTGCCGGCGCCCCCCTTCCGAGCGGCAGTGCAACTGCACCCGACACTCAGTCCATGTTTGCGGGCGGCAACAAGTTCTTTGTCGGTCATCGTATCCCGCGCTCCCAGTAAGAAGCAGAAAGAAACCATACACGCGAAAAGAGGGACAATTGAAGGAGACGTAGTTTTTAGTAGTAATTGCGAAAATGCATATGGACCTTGTGAGGCAGAGTGCGGCTCGTTGCCATGGGCAAAGGCGGGAATAGTTGGCCGGAAAGACGAGCCACGCGTAGCACGCCCAGTCTTTGCCTTGTATGTGCTCGCCCCATGGCGTCAATGGCAGAGCGACGGGATTGGTGTACGTCGAGAAAACTGGACAACAAGGGGCGGACAGCGTTCAGAACTTGTGTGCAGCATTCTCAACCGTCCCCTCACAGCCAACCGCCACAGAAGTGAGGAGTTTCCGTCGTCGGCCTGCAGTGCGGCCACGAAAAAGGAGACATCGCAAGACTACCGCGCATGGACTACATAGTAAGGGAGTCGAACCCTTGCCTCATGCATGGCAAGCATGAATGATACCGTTTCACCAACAATGTGTCGATGTTTGTCAACGTACGCGGAACGGCCGGCTTGGGGACTGGTCTGCCTTGCGCAATCGTGTGTCTCCGGCTCTCGAACGTCTGCTCCGTGCGGGTCTTGCCGACGACTGGTTTCCACACCACGTGGGTTGCGACGACGGCCTCTCCGGTCCAGCACTCGCAGCAGCTAGCAGCTTGTAGGCCGGCCTTGTTCTGCTCGCTAAGATAACGCACCAAGCCAGCATGTGCCACGCCATGCGACACGTGCACCGAAGGGAAAGCGAGCTAGTGCACTTCCGCACTTCCAATCGCTCGCCATTGTGAGCATGCTTGAATCCTCACTTTCGCCAATTCCAAGTGGTCGCCTGGTTATATCAGTCGGTAGATAGTTTGACTCTTACTACACACAGTAGCAGATCAAAATGTCATGGGTTCGAGCCCCATACTAGGCTTTCCTTTTGCCACCTGTGGCACTCGGGTGTTATCTATTGTCGAGCTCTGGGACAGACGGACTGCAATCAAGGAGAACCGCAAAGCCGCAGCCACAGTCCATTTGCGCCCAGTGGTCTGGTGAAGTGGCCAAAGTGGACTGACGGTCAAAAGCAACGCCTTGCACCACTAGCCACCACGCAAAGAAGTGGGTCGTGCTCGCCGGCGTCGAAAAGACCGCTGCAATATATGTGGCCCAGACAGGCGTGCCATGGGCGGAAAGTACAACGGCATAAATAAATAAACTACCGTGGAACAGGCCTACGACTGTGCGGTGGTGGCAGGACTTGGAGACGGAGCCCGACTGTGCACGACAACCCCCCTCCCCGGCCCATGGGTATCGCTAGTCCCACGATCTTCGGCGCCTTCGGTCGGGGAAACATGGACTACACCAGACCGAAATCATGATTACCTGTTGTTTCTCAGCCGTAAACTCAAACCGGGATTTCGCTTGACTCACCACGATGATGACGGCGGCCATGGGAGCGGGGGCATAGACGAGGGGGATGAGGACACACTTGAGGGTACGTAGCGCTTGCATTTGGTGCTCTGAGTCGGCCATCGCCCAGCCGCCATATGGCACAATGTTGCCGCCGACTGTTACCGACGTGGCCAAGTGCAAGAGTGCATAAAACAGTCTGACCAAGTTGACGCGATGCAATACGCCACGGGCCACCATTTCCGCCGTGATTCCGCCATGGTCTTGCACGCAGAGGCGCCGCACCAGGCCGAAACGCGCGTCAGCACCAGGGGCTTGGCGGATGCGCTCTGTGGCGTCTGGGCGGTGCTTGTTTGTGCTCTGCACCGAAACGGCTCGAGGCGGACGTTGTGCTTTGGGTACGGTCCTGCCAACCTCGCCCGGATGCATGCTCGTCTGTGAATAGCAATGTCCGCCCGCGTGTCATTCGACACCGCCTTGGTCGCTGGATCAACCATTCTGCTTTCATGGTGTTTGGCTCGGCCATCCCAAAAGACGAGCCTCCCGCATCGCAGTGCCCCAAGTGAGTCACAAAAGTCACGTCACCGCTCTCCATACCATTCCCGCTGCAGTTGTTGATACCTCAGTGATTCACTCGCTCGACCACCTGGCCGATGGTCTCTTGGTACCTCGGTCGGGTCAGACAGTCGGTCGGACCCTCGCTGAATCTGATCTACTTTTCACTTTGTACTTCCTTTCCAGCAAACTCGCGTCGTTTCTACAACATCAGCACGGAGCATTCAGTCTCCTCAATAATGGGTGTATTAGAGGCAGGTACGTGGGTGAGTCAATGTGAGTAAGGGGGCAAATGGGCAAATGGGCAAATGGGCAAATGGGCAAATGGGACTGGGGTACAGCCTGCGAGAAAGAGGTTTGTGAGTGGCGCAAGGTGTTTCCAATGAGTACGCATATCAGCACGATTGGAAAGCCCCATACCTCAGTAACCCTGCGCCTCTCGCGAACCATGGCGTCGCAAGCTGTGCGGGGTTGAGAAGCAATTTCTACAAGTGACCGAGTGACATCCGTCATGCTAAGTGTCGCACGTGCAAAGAAGACTTGGAACGGTCAGGATGAGTCGCTGCTTCGACTGGCCATGCTGAGTCACCGAGCTGCTTAGACTCTATCCCTTTGAGTGTGGACGGAAAGCGCGCAGTGGGGTAATGAGAGGCTTTCCCCCTCCTGCCTGCTCCTCCTGACAGTCGTATGGTGAACTCTTTAGCAGGTTTGGCAAGGCAGTGGCGACCTACTTCGCGGGAGACCACAGCGTACACCTGGGTGATCCCTGGCAAGGCCGTCGGGGCTCCGAGCCTTGCGCTTCTTCTCGGTACCTGCTTCTTCTCGGTACCGTCTTCCTCGGAATGAGAACTCTCCAGAACACTTACCAGCACTGGACCGTCAGATGAGGCTGCGGACTCACTGTATGGGACCAGCGGAGGCAAGTGAAGAAGCAAGCTGACGCCCAATTGTCTTGTCGGAGACACCAAACCAAACTCGCCGATGCGCCCACAGTGCCTGGTGGCGTCGTGGCTGATCCTCAGAAGCGCCCTCATTTCGTGCCTGGAGGCTTGACAGCGATGCAAAGACACCACCTGACCTCACCACGGTACGGTACAGACCAAAGACACCAAACGAGCCTCTTGGCTCATACAAAGTCAAAGGCGACGAGGTCTCCGTCGGCGTTGATAGTCCTCTTCATTCCCAACCTCTACTCCCGAGCAACAGTAACGCTGTCACACTCTTGTCCTCAACGGGCAAGAGATCGCCGACACTGACCCCTCTTCATCCCGTGACCCGTTCAATCGGGCCCACGACAGTCCATGCTCGCTCATCCTCTCGATCTGCCCCGTCTCGCCTTCTCCTACGTCTCTCGTCTCTCTCCGCAACGCCACTGCGCCCAGCCTAGTCGACATGAAGAGATGACATGCCAAACCTACCAGCCACAGCCTGCACGGCTCTCTGAGATCCAACGTCTCATGTTCTTCCTACCCGTTCTGGACGTTTATCGCAGCACGTGCCCCGCTCACCCCAGCAATTCCCCGCTATGTGCCCCGCCTTGCCCTCGTGAACGGGCCCACGCCGGTCCCCACGGCAGGTGCACAGGAGCTCTTTGATGCTCCGCGGCTATTCGGTCTAGGGCATGGGCAAGCGGCTGTGCACTCTGGACTCATGGCGCATGGCGCACTGGGCATTCTCCGACATGCCCGACATGACGACTCGGATTGCAATGTGCACCGACCTACACACTGACCGCTAAGGACGCCACTGTACCCTGCGTCTGCGGCCAAGAGGTATTACTCGACGGATTAGCCTGTGCATTGGAGAATTAAACCGTCAAAGTGGAATCACAGGGAACGGCTAGGATGAACTGATGCGCGTGCGCAACAAGAGGGTGACCCCCGGGGGTGATTGACTCAAAGCGACCCTTGGTGGCCTTGTGGCTCCCCTCCGCGGACCGAGCGTTTAGAAGCAAACCAGGTAATCAGGACATGAAGGACATGCAGGACACAAACGTGTAAAGAAATCAAACGCGTGCAGCACACGCCTCTGCTCATCCGCCATGTCGCCATTGCCCAACTGCCCCTCTGTTCCTCTGTTCCTCTGCGCCCCCACACATGCGACGCCGAGCAGAACCCTCAAGCCTCGTCTGACGCCCCTTCAAGCCTCCCTCGACGCCTCAGAGGCCCCAGCCCCGCTTCTGTATAGTACCTTGTACCTCGTCGCCACCACAGACACCACAGACGACAGACAGACGACAGACAGACAGACGGTGCGTCCGTGGATCCATGGACAACTACCAACACTACTTGTTCTCTTCTTCTTCTTCTTCTCTATCTCTCTGTCTCACACTACCCACCCTTCTTCATTTCACGATAGTCACGACCACCAAGCTTCGGCAACGACCACCCCCTTTCTCCCCTTCCCCCCTTGTTCCCTTCCTACGTGTGCTCCCTCGGGGTCGCTGCCCGTCCACCGCCACCAGAATCGACATCAACACCTCGATAACAAAGTCCGTCTGGCGACGCCGAAGGGCAAGCCCCACGCACTGCGCCAACCTGGTACGTCTTCCTCCTGTCCCCACTGGTCCCCACTGTCACGAAGGCAACATGTTCACCACCACCGCTCCTTCCTCATGCCTGCCCTACCACCCTGGCTATCCCCTTGTTGCCATCGCCCGCGGCTGACCCTCCAGGTCACCAGCTGACCAGGCCCGAGCGCCACATTGCCCGACTTTCACCACTCCCCCGCGCTACCTCACCTCATTCCCACCACGGTGCATGCCGCGCAACGCACTTGCATTGTGCTCACGACCTTGACGACCCGGACGTCGCATCACCCAGCGACGGCCAACCTCTAACGACCCCGTGCCCACTTGTGGACACTGTTTATTCCCGCCACGACCCCACCTTGCCGATACCCCCGCTTGATCGCCACGCCGATCTCCTCTTGGGGCAAACACCCGACGACCACGGAACAACAACCATTGTTGCCCATCACATACCCCTGGGTGGCTAGCCACATCACAAACACGGCTTACATCCTCCCATCTCTCCATCACGATTCTCCTTCTTCCTCCTAACGACCTCCGCAACCATGAACCGCCCCACAAGCGCTTCAGCATCACGAACCCCTGACGACTTTATGCCTCCCCCCGACGCCCGCCCACCGCGTGGCTTCAAGAACTCGCTGCGCGCGATGCCCTCGTCGTTGTTCCTCCGCGACGACACTCGCCCGCCGTCCCGTGCGACGACCGCCTCGTCTAAACGGAACAATGACAAACCAAAGGTGCGCAAGGGGCTCGCAAACATCTTCAGCCGAAACACCGCGGCCATCAAGCTCGAGCCCCCTCCAGTAGCCACAACTACGATTCACCATGAGACAACATTCGCACGCCACGGCTCTTGCTCTCTCCGTCCCGAGAACAAGCAACGTCCCAGCTGTGGCCCCGATCCGTTTCTCCGCTCAACCGAAGGCGTGCGTGTGATCAGCCCCCCGAAACAGGAACCCTGCCTCGAAGCCAAGGAGATTGGCGCTGAGCGCCGTGCTGGCTCAGTGACACACGTTGGCGACGACAGCTTTGGGAGCTCTTGGGTTGAGAGGTGAGTTCATCGTGTGTGATGGCGAATGTGTACTAACGATAAGTGAATATCACTACGATGTCCCTCTCAGCGCCGACGAGCACCAGCAGCCCTGGCTTCGCCAGCCCAGCCCAGTTCCCCCGCAGGACGTACCTAACCACTGCGCAACGGTCGGCCATTCCTTCGACCCGTACAAGCTTCAGCTACCTCTGGCCGAGGAGCACGTTGACATTCCTGCCGACCTGCCTGCGATTCCTCAGAGGACTCTCCAAAAGGACAAGACGCGGTCGCGTATCTGGGGTATACTCGGCAAGGCAAAGAAGAAGGCCAAGGGCGGGCGTGCAGACGGCATGGACCATGATAGTGAGTTGTGGTCGCCATCTACGAACTACGGAACTGACACCCAGCTCCTACTCCATCTTTCCCTGCAACTCTTCGGGGTACGCGCCCTGTCACTCCCAGCTCTCTGTCAGGTTCAGACACGCTAGCTGAGGCACTCTATGCCCCGGCTCTGTACGTCACCAAGCCGTCAACCTCTCCAACCCGGCTTCCGGTGCGCGACAACGCGTCGCCCTTTGTCCATCGCACCCTAGGCACCTCTAACGACTGCTCCCACAAGCTCCTCAAACCTGAGGATGCACTTCTCAACGACCGTTTCAGCGAGCGCAAGCCTGTCCACAAACGCAAGAGTATCGGCGATCTCTTCGGCATCACTCTCAAGAAGAGCATTGACAAGTTGCGTGCTCAACCGAAGCGGTCCTCTGTCATTGTCACTCCTCAGAAGCGCCGCCCTCCTTCGTCTGCTCGCTCCTTCGTAGAGGCGACGTGTGGAGCCCCTGATGGCTTTAGCTTTGACGACAACGATGCCAGCCCTGACACCGTTGCATTCTACAGCCGCTTTGGCAACTCTGCATTCAACCCCGAGGGTTGTCATCAATGCCCTGATGGTAAGTCACCCCAGGCACTCGCACTGCTGATATCCAGTCACCGTGGATGATGTTGCGATGGCGACCAGCTACCTGACGCGCTTGGTCAACACTATCCCTAGCCCGTCGAGCTCAAAGCGTGCCAAGATCCTGGGCGCTGTTCCCAGCAGCCCCACGCCTATCCGCAAGATGCGTTCCACGCTGTTGCCGTCTTCTGGCCGCCTGCATGTGTCGGGTAGGGGTACGAAGAGCGCCACAAATAGTCCATCCGAGACCGTCCATGCCAACCCTAACCGCATCCTGTTCCACGACGACCCGGTGACTCCAACGACTGCCAAGGAGACGTCTCCTGTCAAGAGCCTGGTCAAGAAGGGCATGCGCAACATCTTTGCGCCACAGGAACCGCTTCCCCAGCCGCCGGCGTTCCCTTCAATTGCGATCGACCGCGCTGAGGACATCAAGCGTCGGTCTTCGCTCTACTCGCTGTTAAGCGTGTCCAGTGCTGCCAGCGGAGAGAATGTTATCCAGATTTCTCCTCCTGCCGAGGCTGGTATCGGCATCAGCGATCAATCCGAACTCGAATGCAGCGACGACAGCAGGCCGTCATCGCCTTTGGCCCACGTCTCTCCCGTAACACGCGGTCCGCGTACTCGTCTCAGCCGCCCGCCGCAGCCTACTCGCTACCAACCGCGCCCGAGCTATCCTCCGCAGCTGTGTCTAAGCTTTGAGAGCGAAGAGGAGAATGAAACGGACCTTGGTGACTTCCTCACCTCCCCTATGGGCTCGGACAACCGCAAGTCGTTTGACTTTACCGCCGAGCTCAACCATCTCTCACACGGCCAGCGTGCCAGTTTTGTCGAGGCCATGGAGCTTCACATTGCACGCCCTGTCACGCTCAAGTCTGCCTCGCCGCGCAAGATACTCTCCCAGGCACCCGAGCAGGTCGCGCTCAAGGACATGGGCAGCGTGGAGGCACTCAAGACCCCCGCCACGTCCGAGGTTGGTTCTCGCTCGCCACTCCGTCGCCCTAATGGACGCTCTCCTGGCCGCTTCGAGGGACAGGCGGCCTTCCAGAAGTTTGTGGCTCAGACGACGAGGCCGTCGCATTTCCCAAACCCTCCTCCGTTTGCACTTCCCCCTATTCCAAGCACTGCACCCCCCGCCCAGACCAAGGCGCACCCGAAACACACCAAGCAAGGATCAGGCTTCAGCTTCTTGTCCATCTCGAGCCTTGGTGCGCCGATCGACGCCGTGTCTCGCGACTACACCAACTATTTCGAGAAGAACTTTTCGTCTCAGGGAGTGCCGTCCCTCCCTCCGCTGTCCGTTCTTGCAACGCTGCCCCGCGCTCCAACACAGTCGCAGTACCCGTCGTTCCAGTCCGTGCAGAGCGCTGCCACGGCCGGGGCGGAGAGCGTGCAGCCCTTTGGCAACCACCAGCGCGACTCATCCATTGGCTCTCTGGAGTCGATGCTCGTGGCAGAAGTCTCGACGCGGCACTCCGCTCAGCGTGCTTCCTCTCGCCACCGCCGCCGCGGCTCGACAGACAGCTCGTTTGGACGCCCCGACTGGGCGGTCCAGCGTCGCAACAGGTCATCTGTGGAGAGCGTCGCCTCGTTTGTCCACATTGGGCGTCCGGCACTCGGTGACCGCATGTTCATGCTCGACAACGGTGTGCAGCTTGACCCGTCTGCCGGCCAGGAGAGCAGTAATGGCCCCCGCCGCGACTTGTCAGACTCACAGCTTGCTGTGTCTGCATCGAACAACCCCAACCGGTACTCTTATGGTTCGTGGACCAGTGTGGATGAGAGCTCCGAGTCGGGCTCCATCTTTGGTGCCTCCGAGATGTCAGCCAGGCCGCGTGTCGAGTCTGGTTTCTCCATCAAGGCCATTCGCTTGTCGACGAGCACCACCGGCTCGAGCTTTGACATGGAGCACGACACGTTTGCCCAGCAGCGTGGCTGCGGCAATGAGGGCTGCCTTGACAGCAACTGCGAGAAAACCATCAGTGGGTTCATGAAGCTTATCCGTCGCTGACCCAGCAGCTTCAAGCATGGTACTCGCCCACGAGGCGTCGCCATTCAAGCGTGCGGCCCAGCCTGCCAACCCTCGCCATCGCCCTCCGCGCCTCAACCTCTCGTCGGACCATGAGCTCGACCTGCCGAGCCTCATTTCGCCGACTACGTCGTCGACGGACGGTGGCTCGCTCTTTTCATTTGAGACGCGTGGTTCAAGCTTCTCCTCCTTCAGCCGTTCTGGTCCCAGCCACACTCGCCAGAACATGTCCATTGCCAGCGTGGTACAGGTCCAGCCAACCATTCGTGAGGAGCCCTCGTCAACCTCGCTGCTTTCTCGCGGTACCATGCCGCTCTATCAGCCAGAGTCGGAGCTCGAGCGCCCCGCTGCCTGGGAGCTCGAGCTTGACGGTGGCTCACCGGGTGACTTACCCCTGTTGAAACAGTCGTTTATCACCGCGTTGCCTGAGGAACACGACAACCAGAGCGACAATGGCTGGAGCGACGACGAGCCGAGCTCCGAAGCCCTCCACCGCCCGTCCCATGCCGAGATGAAGTCTGCCATTGAGCGGGAGCTGGCCGAGTCGCTCCAAAACTTCCGGCCCCTCAACGAGGGACCACTTGGCGGCGTTTTCCGCCACCAGAAACCGGTTGTCCGTCACCAGAAGACGCTCAACAACAACCGCATCCAAGCGTCTCCATACGCGCCCGATGCGATCCCTCCGCTCGAGACTCGTTACCGCAACAAGAAGAGCTCGGGGGCTGATGGCCTCGCGATCCCTGTCTCGGCCCTTCTCACTGAGTTTGCGCGCACGCCGTCGCCCGCGCTCCCGTTAAAGCAGAATAGGGGCACGGAGGCGTCGACAACCGGCGGCACCGACCGCGACCTTTCCCGTCGCAACCTCGGCTGGATCCGCCACAAGTCGGGCTCTGACGCTACCAAAGACAGCGTTGTGGCTATTTCAGGCCGTCCGACCGTAACTGACGAAGCCGACGTCCCTCCTCTGCCTTTTTCAACTCGCGACGCTGGCTGCCCGTCCTTTATCGCTTGGTCTCCGCTCAAGCCTCAGCCCAAGTTCAAGGGCAAGGCAGCGGCGCAGCCCAAGTCTGAGTCGAACCTGTTCAAGGCTGCGCAGGCGGGAAATGATACACCACCGGCCCCTGCGAAGCGCAGCCTACACATCCGTGTCGACTCGACCGGTTCGCCAGTCAACCTCGACTACCCGGTAGCCAACAAGCCCATGTCTTCGCTCCGGCCCAACCTGTCGTCGAGCAACGTTTCCATGTCGCGGCTGACGACCAAGTCCAAGCCGAGTCTGGGCACCGTGCGCGATGACCCAAAGGTGCTTCGCTCGACCAAGAGCCAGCTCCCCGTCGCCTCAAAGCACACTACTAAAACTCCCGGCGCGGCAAAGGCCAAGCCCAAGGCCGTGGTCGCCCCCGCGTCCAAGGCCTCTATGCGTCCTCTCAAGGCCGACAAGACAGCATACAAGAACAAAGAAAACCTTGGGTAAGCTGGCTGGTCCATGGTGGCGCATAGCTTACCCCCAGACCGCTCAAGCCCATGCACGGCGCACCGCGCGCACTCCGCGTTTGAGATGCGTGCCACGAGACACGAGACACGATTGATACGGAACACGATACGATTACGACAGCCACCGACCCCGACGCCCCTTGTCCATAGCGTCCATCTCCAGTGACCGACCCCCGACGACCCCCTGTCCGCAGTGACCCACCCGCTCCGCCCCTGTCCATAGCGCCCGTCTCCAGTGTCCATGCTGCTCGAGCTCTTCGAGCTTCGAGCTGCTCTATGCCCATGCTCTATACATCTCGTACATGCACCTGTGCCTGTCACTGTCTACTTCTGAACGACCTCGTACACGTCCCCGCTGCCCTTCCACCCCTCGTCGCCGCGCGCCAGCACCTGTCCCCAAAACTTCATAATGGGCCACCACTCTGCCTGCCCACGCGGCATGCCCTCCCCCTGTCCCTCGCCACGCACGACCTCGAGGCGCGCAAACGCCCGCTGGAGTGCGGTTTCCTTGCGCTGCGTGGCCGCCGCACGCGGGTCGAGGCGATTAAACCACAGCGCGGGGGTCTGGACACCGACCGGCGCAGACGGAAAGCTCTCGAGCGAGGCGCACACGCTCACGACTGAGCCGAGCCGTTTCCACTCTTCCTTCTCCTCTTCCCCTCTTCCTGTAGCATCACTGCTTGTTCCTGCGTTCCCCCCACTTCCACTTCCGCTTGCCCCCGCAGCGTCTTTCACTACCACAATCGGCTCACGCCCCACACTCAGCGCAAGCTCGAGCGCCATCGTCCCGCCCTGCCCCCACCCAAAGAGGTGGATCTGCGGCAGACTCCAACCGAGCACTGTGAGGGTGGCGAGGAGCTTGCGGAGCGGCGCGAGCGTCACGGACGGATCGGGGTTGGGGAGCGGGTTGAAGAGGGGGTCGAATGTGTTGTACCATGACCACGCGGGGTGGTCGAGGAGGGGGATGCTGGGTGTTAGTGGGGGTTTGGAGGGTGTTAGGGCGGTAGTTGGGAGGGAGGTGTGGGGGAGATGTTGGGGGTACGGACAGGGGAGGGGGAGTGGAACAGGCGATGGGAGAGGGGGAGGGGAGGGGATGGGGACCATGGGGACCATGGGGACCGAGGGGAACGAGGGACGGTGGGGGAGCGAGGGATGGTGGGAGAGTAGGGTGGTTCAACACGTATCCATGGACTTCGACCAGCCATCTTCGAGCACCTCTCAGCCGCAGCTCGGCCTGACTCACGGAATAGGCGCCTGGAGCGACAAGACAGCCGTGGAGGGGAGGTTGATTTCCCGCCCAAGCCGCGCGAATGCCGCCTTTGTGTCGCCTGCGCGTCAGCGTGCGAGCGAGCGTAAGCGAGCCCGCGGGAGATGTGTGGTGTGCTGGGCCAATTTTTGTAGTCTGGCCTGCGTCGGTCGCCATCGTAGACGTGCTCGACACCATGGGATGCCCCCTCGGTCAGGCTCGGTCGCACCAATATCGACCACAACCTCAAGCTCAGTCCCAACCCCAGACCCAAACCCAGCCAACCCCAGCCCCAGCCAGCCCAGCCCCACCCTAGACCCTCCAGACCCAGTATCTCATGCACGCACCAAGACCATGAAACATGACGACGAGATTCGCATCCCGCCCATCCTTTGCGCCGGCATATTCAAACTGCCACGGCGCGAGCTGCCTGGGCGTCGGGGTGGCCTTTTTGCCCGCGGGTGTGGGGCTGGCGGGCTTGAGCGTAAGGGAGGGATCGGACATGGCGAGGCCAGGCGTATACAATTACTATCTGCCAGCTGCGAGCTAAGAGATAGGTTGTAAGAGATAAGAGATAAAGATGAGAAGAAAGGATGATAGAAAGAACCATGGACCACAGGCCACCTTGGATGGCCAGGGACCACCTCCACCGCAGCCGCCATTGTTGACGTCAAAATTCACACCTAGTGGCCAACTTTTTGAAACCGCCCATTCCACCATGCTGTTCTGCCCGTACTGCGCCAACAACCTCACGATCGGGGACGGCGACGAGGGCCCGGAGAAGTGCTGGTGAGTGCGACTGTTGGGTGGTGTGTGCATGGGTTGGGGGGGGGGGGAAGCGGAGGGGGAGTCGGTGTCGACGGGTAGCTAGTGTCGAGTTCGACCTGAGTCGGAGTAGGAGGTGTGTGGTGGTGGGACGAGTACTGCCCGGCGAGCGGACTGGCAGCTCTCTTCACCCCACCCCCTTACCCCCTCCCTCACCCCCTCATCATTACCTCACCGTCCCCGCGCCCCCACTCCACCCACAGAAGCCCCAACCATGTCCCACGTTTCTCTGACGCCAGGATCTGCCCGACGTGCCCGTACCAATGGGTCATTACGCAGCAGATTAGCATGCGCACGCACCTCGAGAAGAAGCAGATTGACGACGTGCTCGGGGGCGATGATGCGTGGGCGAATGTGGACCAGACGGATGGTGAGTGTGGGTGTGTGCGGGGTTGGAAGGGAAGGGAGGGGCCGGGGTCGTGGAAGAGGAAGCGGAGGGACCGGAGGGACCGGAGGGACGGGAGGGCCTGTGTGTGTGTGTGGTGAGGGGGGGGGGGGGTTGATAGGGGAGGTTCAGAGAAGGAGCGCACGTTGGAACGGAGAACATGTTGGAATGGGGCAGAAGGGAGAGAGTTGAGGCAGAGTTCGGAAGGATGGATGGGAAGTAGCGGGTGCGAGTAAAGCGACGGCGAGGGATCACGATTGGGGCTACAGGACAGGGGGAGACGAACAATACTGTTGAAGGGACAATGAGAGGAGCGACAGACAGGCCCGTATCTGTCCCGAGCTCCAAGCTGGGCACAGAACGCGTCGAGGATCGGGCAGGGGGAAAACGTCTAGAATCCAAAGCCTTCTGTACAAAACGTGTTACTGACGCTACCTCTTGCACTCTCCATTCTCAACCGTTCTCGACCTGTTCTCTACCTCTTCTCAACCTTGACGATTCACGCCCCAGCCGACTGTCCAAAGTGCCAGGACTGCAAGCGCGCATACTTCCGCCAACTGCAGATCCGCTCGGCCGACGAGCCCATGACGACCTTTTAGTGAGTGGAATGGCACCGAGTGCACGAGGTGAAGCGATGGTGGACAGCAGCGGTGCCACTTGGGCGTCCGAGGCCAACATGGTAAAGTCACGTCGGCCATCTGTCGTCTGCAGTCTGCAGTCTGCAGTCTACAGCTCTCAGTCGGACCGCAGCCAGCACCTTGCACCCATACCAGCGTCCACGCTGCCGGTAACCCTTGCTGCTCTAACGACGCCCCGTCCCACGCTAACCACCAGCAAATGCGTCAAGTGCGGCTTCCAGTGGCGTGAGGTACGTCGCCCCCCTCCCTGCTCGCTCGCAGTACTGACGGGCAGAACTAGACATGTGCCGCCTGTCGCGGGCGCGGCGCCGTGTTTGTTGTACAGTACAATGCATGCATGCATCTGGGAATAGATCGTGTGCGGACGTATCGCCCTCCGTTGGGCGGTCGGTCTCTATGCTGTGTGCGGTGGTCCTCGGCCTGCTGGGTGGCTGCGATCCTCAACCAGCGGTGGTCCTCGGTCCAGCCTTCCGCTGTCTTTACCGCCCCAGCCCCTCCCCCCCTCGCCGCCCGTTATCCTCACAGTTCTCCCCTCATCCCTCTGCAAGCGCGCTCTCGAGCACAGCCATGATCCGGCCCACACGCTCCTTTTCGCGGCGCAACGCCTCGTCCTGGCTGTTGTCGTCGTCCACCTTGATCGGCGTCCGCCTGCTCCCCCCAGCCCCAGACCCAGCCCAACGGTCCGTTTCCAGCCTCAGCGTCCCGCTGCCGAGACCAGGGACGCCGAGCTCGACGAGCCGCGCGCGCTGGCGCGCCGCCACGCCGTCCATGGTCGGGAGGACTTGTTTGGCGAAGAAGTCGTCGATCGCGCCCATGAGGGCGTCGTCCCATTGCTGCTGTCAGCCGCTGCAGGCTAGGGTTGACCTTGGAGATAGAAGAAGAGGTTGGAAACGGGACGAGGCGAAAAGTATTCTTGCGCCGTTCGTCCCGATGCAAGCTGGGTTGCACAAAGGGACAGCTCGTGCAGCCCCTCCAAGTTCAACTTCCAAGCTACTCACCACGACCCTCCGTGTCGGGACAGCCTTGCGCGTAATCTTGGCCCTGCACGTCAGCCTCTTGTCGGGCTCACTCTCTACGCACACTTGCTGCTCGCCCGCGGCCCGCTTCGCATGTTCGGCCTTGAGCTTCTCCATGCGCGCCCACAGGCGGCGTTCGAGGGCGTGTTGCTCCGATTTCATCTGGGTGTTAGTGTTGAGAGAGGTTGTGGGCCGGTAGGTCGGCGATGAAGATGCCGTCGGGCGGCGGTCGGGTGGATGGGGCTGACAGGCCAAGTCGGGCAGGGGAGAACGGCAGCGACGCGTATAGGCTGCAAGGATGTGGGAATGGAAATGGCCATGACCCCTACACAGACGGCCAATGTCACTATCGCCACCCATGTCCATGTTCCACAGCCACAGCACCAGTCCACACTACCATGCGGGCGACTTGGCCTCCCAACCCGCCCCAATCCACCGCCCAGCGTAACACTCACCTTCCGAAGCTCCCGCACAAAAGCCTCGTCGCGGAGCAGCTCAGCCACAACAGGGAGACAGCGCGTGAACGCCCAGTCGGCGGGGTTGTCCATGTCGTCCGCGCGGCGCTTGCCCTTGTCCGCCGGGGGTGTGTCGGTGCGCGGCATATCCGTGCCTGGGGCTGCACCTAGGGCTGCGCCGCCATTCCCAGCTCGCTCCCCACCACCAACCCCCGTCCCAACCGCAGTCCCAGTCGCCACCCCCATCCCCGCCCCAGCCCCTACCCCAGACCCAGTCCCAGTGCCCCGGCCCGCATCCCACCGCGTACCCCCGCGCGGGGTCACGCCGACGGGTCCAAAGGGGTCGAGCAGCCCGTGCCGCGCGCCGTCGAACGCCGAGCCCGAGCCCGTCGAACCCGAGCCCGTCGAGCCCCCCGAGCCAGCGGGGCGAGCGGGGCGAGCGGGGCCAGACCGAATCCCAGCGTCTGGGGGGCGCGACAGGGAAATCCCCGGCGGCGGGCCCAGTTGCGCCAGCAGCCTGCTGACGTCGGACGGTGCCAGGGTTGGCGAGTGGGGCAGACTGCGCTTGGCCCAACTGTTGTCGCCGCCGACGGCCCCGTACGCCCACCGTCTCCTGCCTTCACGCTCACGTTCCTCGCTTGTTGTCTCGCTTGGGGTCGCGCTCGCGCTCGCATGACGGCTGGCACCCCCGCTGCTCTCGGTGCGGCTCGAGCTTCCGTTGGTGCCTACTCTTGCGCTTGCACTTGCGCCCGGGGTCGCACTCGGTGCCGCACTCGGCGTACCGGGGTCGTCGCCCTGCGCCGTGCGGAGGAGCGCGAGGAGGCTCTGGACGTTGGTGTTGCTCCGGTCCTGCTGTCAGTGTCTGTGCGTTTTTGTCCTTTGACAACGTCCTCCGTCGTCTTGCCCATCGCCCCTCGTCGCCACCCTTCGAGCTGGGCTGCTAGGCTGTATGGTGCACGATGGCATGCACCCCGATGCCCAGCCCCGGCGCCGGGACTCACCTCAAAGTTCATGAGCGATGTGATTGCGATAAAAGCAGAATCAGAAACGATGCCGATACCGGCCGAGATTATTTACGCGCGCACAGATTGGGCGGTTCCGAGTCAGTCTGTCAGTCAGTCAGCCGACGTCATTTCCACCACCCACCCACTAAACCCAGCCCACCAGCCACGGGCGGTTGCTACCCCGCCTCCGACACTTCCAACTTTTGCTTTTTCCTCCCCCTCTTCCTCTATCCTCCAACCTCCTCATCTCCTCTGTATACACGCCCCAAGGCCAGCGGCTCATCCATCCCAATGGCCTCCGTGGCCGCCCCGGCCGCTGCGCCCCTCCCCACACCTCACCCACCAGCACCCAGTAACGGCAAGGTCAAGGCCGCGCACCACCTGACGTCGGGCGCGCTGAGCGGGCTCACGTCGGCGGTGTGTCTCCAGCCCCTCGACCTGCTCAAGACGCGCCTCCAGCAGGGATACGATGTGGGGCGTAAGCGGTGCGTCGGATATGCGTGCGGTGACAGCGGACTGGGCAGATACGGTCGGCGAGACGAGGAGGGGTGGAAGGAGATGCCCAGAGGCAGACACAGACACTCGAGCCGAGGCCGAACTTCGGGGTTGGGGGAGGCCCGACTTGCTCACAAACTCACTACTGACACCCAGACACCGCCTGGGACCCGTTGTCCGCCAGGTCATCCGCGACGACGGCCTGTTTGGACTCTGGCGCGGTACGGTGCCGACCGTTGCGCGGTGAGTTGCGAGTGCGCCTGTGAGATGGGGAGGGCACGACTCGGCGTAGCATCAGTCTTGTGCCCAGGTCTCTCTCCTCACACCTACTATCCTCTTCACCCCGACTGACAGCAGCAACGTCCCCGGTGTGGCCATCTACTTCTACATGCTCTCGTCGATCCGCGCCGAGCTCGCGCGCTTCCCGGCCTTCCAGACCGTCGCCATGCAACAACAACAACCCGGGAGCCCAGACCCCAAGCAGCGGACGGCCCTCACGCGCCTGTCGTCGGGCGGCAACCTGCTCGCAGGCGCCGTGGCACGCACGAGCGTCGGCTTTGTCCTCAACCCGATCACCATTGTCAAGGCCCGCTTCGAGAGCAACGCGTACCGCCAATACCACTCGTTGTCGGGCGCCTTCTCCCACATGCTCCGCTCCGAGGGGGTGCGCGGCCTCTTCCAGGGTTTCACCGCCACGGCCGTCCGGGACGCGCCGTATGCGGGCGTATACGTCGTGTTTTACGAAAAGGCAAAGGAGCTTGCTTGTGGGTGTCGAACATAGGGTGGGGTGTGTGTGTGTGTTGGGGAGGACGGGGGTGAGGGAGGGACGGGAGAGAACGGGAGACAGAGAGTGGGCGAGAAAAGGGCGAGACGTCGAGTGAGGGGAGGGGAGACGGCCGCCGACGATGCTGCTGGGACGGAGAGCAGAAGCACTAGACGAGATGCTCAGAATGAGGACGGCTGTGCGTTCTGGCCGTGGCCATGTTCACGGAACCCATGCTTGGGATGTTGTTCCAATGGAGACGGCAACAACCGGGAGACCTCAGCCCTCGCCTGCCCTCCACGATATCCATTCAGTGCCCAAGCCGCGTAAACCCCCACTTCATTCCACTCTCCGTGCGGACGAGGTGTTGGGTCTGTAGAACGCAAGACTATGCGGGACCGTGGTGCCAGTCGGAGGCGGACCGCTCGCGCTAACACCAGCCCGCGCCCTCCAGCTCCGACCAGAACTGTCCATTCCCAACGCGGCCCTGCACTCTGGCTCTGGTAAGTACAGGCCCGAGACCACTCTTGGCCCCTTCCGTCCCCCCCCCCCCCTATCCCCTTACTATCCCCTTACTTCCAACCCCCCACTTCACCCCACCCCCCTTACACCTTACCTCCCCCCCCGGCCCCCTTCCACCTCCTCTCGCCCCCCCCTCCCCCCCCCACCCGCGGCGAATCTCACGGCCGGTTACACTCGCCCGCTAACACACAAGCAATCTCGGCCTCCGTGCTCGCGACAATACTCACCTCGCCGGCCGACTGCGTCAAGACGCGCATGCAGGTCGCGCCGGTCGAGAACCCGACGATTAGGCGGGCGATTGGGCATATCTACCGAGTGAGTGACAAGGGTGGGAAGGGTGTAGTTGGATCGACTGCGAGTGCGGCAATGGTCGCCAGGGGGTCGGCGAGGGGGGTCTAGCGGGTGGGGGCGTGAGGTAACGCAGCTGGCGTGGCGCTAGGAGACGAGAGACGCAGACTGGTCTTGCCTCCGCACCCCGCTTCTCACCAATACCCTCCATCCTCACCTCGCCTCCAACCCCCGCACACACACACTAACAAGCAGGACCTCGGACTAGCAGGCTTCTTCTCGGGCTCGTCGCTGCGCATCTCGCGCAAGGCCGCGAGCTCGGCCATTGCGTGGACCGTGTACGAGGGCCTGCTGCTGCTCTGGCACCGGCGGGATCGCGGGCACGGCGTGTAACGCGTGTAACAGTAGGGAACAAGGGCCACTTTATGTGGAAAAATGCATCACATCTCTGGCTGGAGCTGAGGGACGGGTACGGGCATGGCGTGTCTGTTTGCAGGCGGTGGGGACGCGAGAGACTGCGGAGGAGACACTAAGAGGGAGTTGGAGGAGACACGAAGGGACAGTTGAAGGAAACTGCCATGGCAGGGAACACGACGGCACAGTTTGTTGACAAGAAACGTTTGTTGCATGCAAAGGGGAAACATAAAGCCATGCGAATGAAACAGGAAAAACAAAATTGTCTACAGTCCAGCGTCCACTGTTCACGGTACCTGCTACCGGCCTAACGACCGCTCGGTCCGCCGTCGCGGGGCGCGTTGATCGGGTTGAAGCCCATGCGGCGCGCATATTCGCGCTCCTCGGCCTCGGTGAGGCGGTCGGCGCCGCTCCAGTTTGCCGAACTGGTCCGCGCGCGGAACTTGCCTTGGCGCGCCTTGAACAGCTCGTCCATGACGAGGGGGCGGACGGGCCCAAACAGCTCGTCGGGGTTGACGCTGGCCTGCTCCTCGAGTGCCCGGTGGAGGTTGGGCGACTCGGCCCAGTCGGGGCGCTTAAAGTCGTCCTCGCGGTCAGAGTCGTCCGAGTTGGAGTATCTGTGGTGTTAGCCGTGTCCACATGTGGCAGTGTTTGGGAGCTTACTCGGATGCAATGTCGGGCAGGACAATGTCCTCGGACGCCATCTCGAGCGCCTTCTGGTCCAGCTGCGCCTGCAGCGTCACGCGCGAGTGCTGGAGCACGGCCGACGAGCTCGGGCCGGCGTGTGCGGCGTGCGATGCATGCTGCGGGACTTGCGACGTGCGCTGGGGCGGACCGAGACGCGCCTGCGAGGCCGTCATCGACGTGGTCGACTGGTTGAGCGTGACCACCGTCTTCGAGGGGTGCATCACCTCCTTGCCCTTGGCAGTGGCTGCGACAGTCGGGACGATACGCTTGATCGTGCCGGCGTTCTTGTTGATCATCGGCGCCATCTTGCGCTTACGTGCAGCCTCCTCTTCGGCCTGCTGAGACCTGTCAGCACGGTACACACTTCTGTGGCTCACCTTTGCACGCGCCTCGGACGCCTCGCGCTCCTCACGGGCAGCCTTCTCCTTCTGGAGACGTGCCATCTTGGCCTCGGCAGCCTTGCGCCGCTTCTCCTGCTCTTCCCACCGGCGGCGCTTGTCCTCTGCCTCGGCAGCCTTGCGCTTGCGCTCCTCGTCGGCCTTGCGCTGCTCTTCCTCGGCCTTGCGCTGCTTCTCCTCCGCACGGCGCTGCTCGTTCTGTTGGCGGAGCTGAAGACGGCGCTCAGCGGCCTCCTGTTCCTGACGCTTGGCCTGGACCGACGCCTTGAGGCTCTTGACCGGACCCGCAGCCGCCTTGACGCCCAATGCCTTGGCCGCCATGCGCTCAGCTTGGCTGATTGTGCTCGTCTGCGACATGGTCGACGCATTGAGAGCGCTGGGTGCCGTACTGGCCGTGCTTACCATCCGGGAGCGGGGCTAATGTCAGCGCTGCAAACGTGTACCGACTTACAGTCCTAGCTGCCCGGGTACGAAGTTCACGAGGCTCCTCGTCGTCGTCCTCGTCGTTAACCGACGACGCTGTAGGCGGGCGAGACGCAGCACCCTTGGTATGAACAGGCGCACCAAAGCGTCCCGGTGTAGCCGCCGGTTTGGCGCGAGGAGGCGAAAGCATAGACGAAGGCTGGCGAGACGGGGCGCGGGAAGAAGCCTTGCGGATAGGTGTAGGAGATGGTGCCTTGCGGAGAGGAGCCTTCTTGCGAGGGGGAGAGTCAGTTGGTGTTGTAGACTGGTCAACCAGGATGGTGATACCGGCACGGCCGAGGGCGGACGTGGGAGCGTCGTCAACATCCATCTCCGAGTCCGAGTCCATGGGAGGGAGTTCAGGGAGCGAGACCGAGTCGTCAACAGCGTCCTCTGCCTCGTCGTCGTCGTCGTCCACCACAATCGCCACGTCGCCAATGTTGTCTTCGTCTTCGTCATTGTCTTCGGTGTCTGCGTCCATATCATCGTCATCCGGAACGTTGATGGGCTCAGACACAGGAGGTTCAACATCGGTCATTGCAGGCTCAGGGGCCGGCTCGTCCTGTGCCTTCTCGGTCGACGTAGCAGCTGCCTTGGCACCAGACTTGTCGTCATCGGCGAGGTGGCGCATGACTCGCTGTAACTCTTGCTCGGCAAGCTCGTGAGCCATCTTATCCTCTTCCTCACGGCGAAGGCGTGCCGCCTCTTCCTCGGCGGCGTTCACGCCGAATAGGCCCGCACCAAGGTTGCCCAAGCCGCGAAGGAAGCCGGCGCCAACAGGCGGCCGCGAAGAGGGCTTGGCTGCCGCACGCTCACGCATCTCGTCAATCTTCTTTGCGACCTTGTCGTTCGTGCGCTGGCGGTCGCGAGCGTCCTGCGGGACCGAAGTCGCCGTCGGGTGGGGAAGCGATGCCTTGGGGGTCTTGAGAGTCGCGGTAGCGGGCAGCGATGCAGCAGATGCCGCCGAGCGCGAGCCTGAAGTCTGTCTGGGCGACACAGGCTTGCCAGAGACAGCATCAGTAGCTTCAGCGTCGAATCTGGCCACCTTGTCGGGACGTTTGCCCTCCTTGTCGGCTGTCTTGGTCTCGTCACCGGCAGGGCCATCTTGAGATTTGCGCTTGCCCGCAGCAACGCTCTTGCGCAGAGCCTGCTCCTGCTGCGTACTGGCAGAAGGACGCGGCATGTTGATAGGCACCGTGCGGGAACCAAGCGCTTGGGTGAGCCACGAGGACCGAACTTGGCGAGTAGGGATGACAGGCTCAGTCGGAGCAGACGTCTCCTTGGCAGGTGAGCTCTCCTTGACGGGCGAGCTTTCCTTCACGGGGGAGCTGGTTTTGGCCGCAGCGGCCTTGATCGGGGAGGTCTTGACTGGGGAGGTCTTGCTTGGGGAGGTCTTGGCTGGGGAGGTCTTGGCCGGCGACGACATCTTAGTCGGCGAAGGCGCCCTGACAGGCGAGGGTGACCTGGCGACGATGGCGACAGCCGTAGGCGAGGTCGCCTTGATTGGGGAGGACTTCTTGGGCGGGGTCGGAGCCCACATGACCTTTGCTGGCGAGGAAGACTTGATGGGAGAGGCGGCCTTGGTAGGAGATTCTGGCTTGGCAGGTGACCTAGCCTTCGTGGGGGTAGTAACGTCCATGAGCGGTACCGTTTCCTGGACGGGCGTAGAGGTGTGGCGAAGGGGCGAGCTCACGTGCGGGCTGTATGCAGCCTTGATGGGAGACGGCGACGGGGACACGGGCTCTGGACGGTCTCCAATGTCGGTGGTTTGAGTCTGTGGTGCAGTCTCAAATTCTGGCTCGTCGTCGGTCTGTGTCTGCGGCGCGGTCTCAAACTCTGGTACGTCGTCGTCGTCGACGTCCATTGGGGGGTCCTCATCGATGTCCACAGTTGTGTCGGCTGGTACATCGGGGAGGGGTTTGTTTAGGACAAGAGTCGGAACCGGGGCCGCGGGCTTCTCCTTGGGAACTGGAGCGGAGGACATGGGCTCGACACCGCGCATAACCTTCGAGGGCGAAGCCTTTGCCTCGCCCATGGCAACGTCGGCAACCTTGACATTCTTGGCCTGACGGGTGCGCTTGGGTTTGGTAGCGGGTGCCTTGCCCTTGTCCTTGGCAATTGCAGCAGCACCTTTGCCGTTGGCAGGAGACTTGGGAGTTGGGGACTGGGGGATCGCGTTCAAGAGACGGGACTGGAGGGGCGAGAACGGCTGGCGACCCTGGGTGTCAACACGCAAACATGGGTGGGCACTAACCTCGGGCGACTTTGCGGCCAGCGGGCTGAGGGCAAGGTTGAACCTCAGCGCCTGCTCTGCGCGGGCCTTGCTTGCATTGGCAGCAGCACGGGTCTTCTTGGCCGTGGCAGTGCGTGAGGGAGTCTTGATGAGCTCGGCGATGGGAGCGCTGCACAGTCAGTCATGTGGTGATGGGCGGCCCTCATCGCGCCCATGGAAGTTGGGCACAACACAAAGACAGACGACGATACGCACCGACGGCCTTGAGCCTGGATGTTGTCAATGTAGTCGTCGAGCCAGTCGTAGCCGTCGCGATTGATGCTGGCCTCGAGCTCGGCGAGACTGGACTGTGCGGCCTGGCGCAGCCTGTCGGTGAGGTCGAACCGGTACTCGCCAAACGTGCCCCAGGTGTTGCCGCTAGCCATGGTTGCGAAAGTGGCAATGGCCGGGACGATGTGATGCGGACAGATATAATGGACAGACCTGGGAGTGGTATGGGACGCGGGAAGGGGTTGGGGAGAGTGTGACTTGATGGTTGGAGAAGAAGAAAGAGACAAAGGAGCAACAGGACGAGACGAGGTAAACATCACCGGGCTGGGCAATGTTGGGTTGCAGGGTGCGAGCGGAAGCAAATTCCCACAGTGACGACGCCACTCGAGTGACGAACCAAACATGACCACCAACAACTCACTTTCAACACCTCGGACCTTACTCTTTCCCCTCATTCTCCCCCAATCCTCAATCTCTCTCACCGGTCGTGACAAGTGATCATCCCTGGTCACCATGTCCCTCCTCGGGGCCAAGGTGCGTACAAGGCGACGCCAGCATGGACACAAGCTAACGCGACTGATTTCTTTCAGACCAAGAAGGTACGCATACCTCATCACAGCATGCTTTGACCACGAGCACGCACTTACATACAGGTCACTACCTATGGCAGTAAACGAACAGTGGGTCTTTGCATGATATGCTAAGCTTACCTTTCAGCGCATCATCAATGTCCATGCCGACTTGAGCCTCGACCAGCCGTCGCCACCGAAGGCTGCGAACGCCAAGACCGAGCCCGAGCTCGTGGCCGGGTCATCCTCGGCATCGCCCCCGGTCAAGCGCCAGCCTCTGCAGGCGAAGCGCAGGGTTGAGGTTGTTATTCCTAAGAGGAAATCTCCAGTGGGGACCTCTGCTGCCCCTGTCAAGGCCACAAACCCACTCAAAGCGGCTCCTCTCAAGTCGACTCAGCCTGCCCAGCCAACCCGCAAAACTCGGTCTGTGACACCCGAGGAGAATGTCATCCCCCGGCAGTACCTGGTCCGTCGACCAGGGAAGACTGTCATTCCTCGTTCACCGTTATCAACACCACCGCGAAGCAGGGTCAATTCGTCGCGCGGACGCGAACTTCGCGATGTGGCTGCCCCGTCGCCATTGCGTGGGGTAGTGGATGGGGCCGGCGTCGGCTTGGCGAAACGGCTGGCGAGGTTAAAGCTCGACAGCAAGGGTTCTGACGACGAACTGCGCCAACACGATAAGGAGAAGTCAAAGAGGCTCAAGATGGAGACGGCAGAAGCTGAGAGGAGGGAGGACAAGCGGAAGAACGACCAGAGGAGTAGAGAGGTCAAGCCGGCCCGCCCCTTGATGACTCGAACGCAACAGCGCGCAGCGCAACTAGCTCTTCTCCTTGCAACCTGCGACTCGTCGGAACCCCTCTCCTTTGACAGCATCTTTACGTCGTCCGCGTTCGCCCCCGTGCTACCCGCCACAGCGTCCATCGTACACAAGATTGGCGAGGCATCGTACTCAGAGGTCTTCAGCGTGTCGGCCGATGGTGACTCTGATCCGGTCATCCTCAAGATTATCCCTCTTACGGGCCCGAACAGGATCCGGCCCAAGAAGTTAACCTTTGACGTGCCCGAGTGCTCCGAGATTCTCGATGTGCTGCGCGAGATTGAGATTACTAAGCGCATGGCCGAGGTCCCCGGCGGAGGATTTGTCGATTTCGTCGGGTAAGTCGCAACACCGCAGTAGACCCATCTAACGGACAGTGCATTCGTCGTCCACGGAGCGTACCCCTCGAGACTCATGGCAGAGTGGGACCGATACAAGGAGGAGCAAGGGTCCGAGAGCATCAGGCCAGGTACGTGTGCATCTGGAAGCAACCACTAACAACAGACGTCTTTTCTGAGTCGCAAGAATACGTGTTGATTGCATTGCGCGACGGCGGAGTCGACCTGGAGAAATTCCAGTTTGAGGGCGTGCGCGGGTGGGTGCAGGCAGCGTCTGTGTTTTGGCAGGTGGCCGACGCCCTCGCGCGCGCGGAGCAGTGGACTAGCTTTGAGGTGAGCACACAAGCGCATGGTCACAACCTTCTTTGCTGACAGGCAGCACCGTGACCTGCATGAGGGGCAGATTCTCGTCGCACCCGTCGAGGTCGAAGGTTCACTGGCGCCAGTAGACAACTATCTCGACACGGACACTACCGCAGTCTGCGCTACCGTGATCGACTTTGGCCTGTCGCGTCTCGAGGTGCCTGGCGGCGTGAGAAGCACTCCACCCCAGGCGGACGTGTACGACGGCGTCGGCGACCAGTGGGACGTATACCGCGCGATGCGTCGGCTCGTCAACGGCACCAGCAGCACGAGTAGCAGCGATGGGGACAGCGACTACGACAGTGACGACGACAGCGACTATGACGACGACGACCCCGATGCCTGGGCCGCCTTCCACCCGGGCACCAACGTCCTGTGGCTCCGGTATCTCGTCCGCCGCCTGCTCCGCGCGACACCAAGCTTGCGCAAACCATATGCGCGTCGCGAAAGCATGGCTGGCCCCGGTCTCGGCCGCCGCATGAGCACCCGCGGCGCCGCAGTGGCGGGCACGATCAGAGCCCGCACAGCAAAGCCAGGAGGCAAGGCAGCAGCCGCGGCCGCCGCCAAGGAGGCGGTGCGCGCACGCGCCGACGCGGCGTGGGCCATGCTCAACGACATCGAGTGCGCCCTCGCCCCCGGTCCCAGTGGGCAGGACGCGCCGCGATCCCTCGCGCGCACCACCAGGGGTGCGAGTGCGACTGCTAGGCTGGCGTCGGCAGAGGCCGTCATGGCCTGGGGGCGCGGGAAGGGGTGGGTTGCGTAGAGGAAAGGTTGAGGGATACCATTGTACGATGTAGCATGCAGAGCAACTGACCATGACTAGTGAGACTGTGCATGGGAAGGCAACTCGGTCTTGTCAAGAGGCAGAGATGGACCACAGCCGTAGTAGAATGTCGCAAGCGCACTACTGCAGCTACATGGTCGGTGGCGGAGAGTAGCTCTGAGAGCCTGAGATTCGATGGAGCTAAAGGGCACCCTATGGCGAACAGGCCAGTATCACTAGACACACCATAGCAAGCGAACAAGCAAGCCTAACGAGAGAGAAGAGTAGACGAGTGGTGTGGAGTAATTATTACTTGCGCTCGACGAGGAACGTCACTCGAGCCGCAGAAGCAGGAAGAGGATGGCATGACGCCGGACGTCGATCGGCCACAACAGCGACAAGTCCAGGTCACAACGAAAAACTGACACGACACTGGGGGACGACTCGCGCAAGTCCCCAATCGCAAGCAACATCTCCCGACGACCAACCCTCGGCTGACAAGAGCTCAGCCACGCCAATGCCTGGCAAGTCACCCAGCCCACGCACGACCGCCTCTTTGCCCTCTCCAAACAATAACGCCCACACCTTATCAGTAACCTGGAGCACCGCGCATCACCATCGGCGCGCGAGGGCATCTCCACCCCAATGCGCAAATAAAAGACATATGCGTTTTGGGGTTGCTAGTGCAAGGGATACATCTCGTGAGAGTATGCGAGTGTCGACCACGATGCCGACGTGACGGAAGCGGGACCCGAGGAAATAAGAAGGATGGCTAGGGGCTAGCTTTTTACTTCTTCTTGGCTGGGGGGCGTTAGTATTGGGCGTTGCGTGGGGTGGGGTTGGGCGTGAGTGCAATGTGGCGAGGAGCGTGGGTGTGTTGTGCTTTGAAGCAAGGCAATCCAGCAGAGCAGCGAGCAACATGCAACACCCGGCAGACCAAACGCATGCTCGCAACTCGCGCCCAACAGTAGACACTCACCCTCGCCGGCCTTCGACTTCTTCGTGCCGCGGGTCTTCTTCATGCGGTTCTTGCGCTCCTTCCTGAGCTTGCGGCTGTGGGTGTTAGTCATCATGCCGTGCGATCACAGACAACTAGGCAGGCGGACATGTGGACACTGTGCCACCTGCCAATGTCGCCTGCGGCTCGATTGCTCGACTCGACTCACCCAGCCTTCTCGACCTTGGTGGCAAGGCCGTTGCGGATGAGGCGGTACTTGGGCTCAAACTTCTTCTGGCTCTCCTCGTCGTCGTAGACAAGACCAAAGCCCTGGGTGACACCACCGCCAAACTTGGTGCGGAGGCCGAAGACGACAACCTGCTCCTTCTCAGCCTTGTACAGCTGAGCGAGGCGCTCGGCAACCTCGGTGCGCGACAGGTTGGCGCGCGTGGGGTGCGTGATCGTGACCACAAACTGCTTGCGGTTAAGCAGGCGGTTCGTAATGAACTTCGAAGTGCGAAGGGAGACGGCGCCGTTGGGGTCCTGTGGTGTGAGTGGGCGTTTCGGATTTCTGCATGCCATCGGCGTGCGATCAACGGCGGGACAACGACAACGGCAGCTGAACGGTAGCAGCGGCGGCAGCAGCAGCGCCAACACCCTCTTCCCCCCCTTGCGCCATCTCAAATCTTCCCAACTTCAACATCCACACGACACCCCAACAACCCTCTCCACCGCCGCACTCTCCGCCTGCCGCTCCAACCGTGCCCGCGCGCCCGCGTCCGCTGCCGTTGTCGCTGCTGTCGTCGTCGTCGTCGTCGTTGTCCGCTGGTGTGTCGTCCGCGACTTACCATGGTGGTCGTCACTTTTCTTGCGGGATGAGGAGGAGATCCAGGTAAGTGTCGCTACCAACGAAGTGCAACCAACCCCCCAGACCCAGACCCGCCGCCCAGTCCCACCACTCCCAGGCAGCCCAACAGAGTGTCAGCCCTCGCCTGCCACAAAGGTTGGCAATTTTGGTTCCGGCGTAATTTCTCTTCGGCGTTTGGCGGCATTTCAACTGGGTCAGCTTGTGGGCAGATGGATGTGGCGGAATCGGGACTGGTGGAGGCGGAAGTATTTCCACGTGGGTGAGGAGGCTGACACTGAAGTGCCAAGGGTCGACCGAGGGCTGAGAGCGGGTACGGCCAGGTGCATCAACGTTGGTGGCAGGCATGGCAGGAATGCTGTGGGTGTTGCGCCGTCGCATGCGTGGCAATGCTGGCATACTAATGTTGTTGTGTTGTTTGAATGAGCCGCTACCCGCTGCGCAAGTCTGTGCAACCTGCGCATCCTTCCCACGGCAGCTCGGCAGGCAGGCAGGCATCCTCTACGAGACCAAATATTTACGTCATTAATTATTGCTCGTCATCTTAAACCCACGGCAACCCGAATGCCCGCAACCAACGCATGCACCATGCAGCAACGCACGCATGCGGTGCAACCATCCAACTGTGCAAACTGTGCATCAACACTGCCTAGAAACTAACTGTGCATGCCATCCTTGTCCGCGACATTATAGATGAACTAGTCTCCACACCATCACCCACTGCCCGCCATGTTTTCCAAGAACCCACGAATGGACCATGACCTCGAGCACGACCTCCCCATCGCCCCCGGGGAGGGGCTGCACCTCGGCCTGCGCACGCCACTGGGACTAGCGTACGCCGCCGACCAGGAGCGGCGGTTTGCACGGGTACCGTATGAGCCGTCCGACATGGTAAGTTGCATGTGCCACATGCAGTGGCGGTGGCGTCCAACGTTGTCCCCTCTGTGTGCTGTCTTGCATGAATGTAGACTCACACCCAGCCCGAGCGGCTCCCAGACCTCCGCACGGTCAAGGCAGTCACTGCGGCCCTGGGTGACAAGCACCAGCTCGAGGAAATGTGTTCGTGCGATGCGTCGGTCGCCCTGTGCGACTGTGCACATAAGTGAGTCGGGATCCGGGTGGCCACCAGCGCAGGCAACGCAGGCAACACCAGTCCTGACACCCCCAGGTACCGTTTCATTGTCTTGATGGGCTACATTGCGGCCAAGGAACGGCATAGGCGGTACGAGGCTGAGATTGTGGAAAAGATTAACAAGCTCGAGAGCGAGGTGAGTTGCGAGGTGCTCTCGGCGTTGGTTGTTATGGTCACCTGGACACTCGCCACTTGGCTTGGTCCCAGCCAGACACCGCGCGCCCCCCAAGCACTCTCCCACCGTGCATTCACACGCACCCCACCTCTCTTCAACGCACAATACCTAGTCGCCGATTGACACTGACACGCCAGCTCTCCGACCCAAGCTACAACCGCGTCTTCGACGAAACCCGCGCCTACCTCTACGCCCCGGGCGTGGGGAACTACGACCGACAGGGACGCCGCGACGAGGCGGGCGTGGCGATGGTGGTGTATCTCGCCGAGCAGCGCGAGGCCCGTTTACTCGAGCAAGGCGCCCTGCCGTCGCCGACACGGACCAAGCCGCTGCCCCCCGTGCCCGACGCGTTTGTCGAGACCGTCCCCGGCGCATCCGTGTTTGGCAAGGACAAAGTAGGCGTCGCTGCTCTCCACCGCCAATTGGGCGCGCCTGAGAACGAGCGACCGCCGCTCACCGTCCGCCCACGAGAGGAGGGGTTGCCTGCCTACTCTGCTGCCGATCCAGCTCCGGAGGCCACGCATCTCCTCCAGCAACGGTTGGCGGGGGAGCTGGAACAGGGCAAGTTTTAGGTGCTGGGGCCGCGATGGGGTGGATGGGGGATGGGGGAGCGGGAGGAGGGCGTCGTCGAACAGGAGGAGTGGTGGATCTAGAGAGGGTGCATGATGGCAGTCGGATGTCTGGAGAACTACTGTATCGAGAATAATATAGATGCTATCGAGTTTTGATGTGTGCTTCAACTGTGTGGATACTGTGTTGCGGACATTTGTTGGCGACAATGTGTTGGGATACGCAGGCTGGGTAGCTCGGGTAGTCTTCGCCCGAGACTTGGGTAAACCGGCCGCCGTCTCGGTACGAAGCAAGACCGCAAAGAGCGTCTTGTAGCAGATCCGACGGTGAGGTCAGGTGCAAGACAGACAGGATCGACTCTTTTCGAACGCTCTTCCAGGTACTGCATCAGCCAGGTACGACCCGGAGAGTCTCGAGAGTCTCGAGAGTCTTGAGTCTCGCCGCGGGCAAACTGCGCAGCCAAGAGTACGCCCTTGATCCGAGGGCAAGTACACTAGAACGGGAGCCGACAGCGCGATGACTCGAGCCAATCGGCGTGCGGGCACATCATCAACCTGAACTGCATACCGTACGCATTCCCGACTGTGGATGCCAGCATGCCATTTCCACCTGCCTGTGCAGTTGTGTACGAGACATTCCGATCGCGCGCCGCCGGGTGCCAAGTTTCGCCAAGGCCGTATCGGCCGACCAGCCTGGGTGGTGGCGTCTGGGATTAATCTGATAAGAATCCGCCCTGGCGGCCCCACCGCTCCCACCTATTTCGGCCCACCCACCCATACCTATTCCGGCCCACCCACCAACCCCTTTTGTCATCCACCCATCCCACTGGTTCCCAACTTTATTTTATTCGAACATGTACGCCGCACTGCTGCTCGCCGCGAGCGCGCTCGCGACCCCGATCCAGGTCGAGATCCCCCAGACGCCCATGGGCGCCGTCACCGCCGAGCGCCCGCACCGCGAGACCCCCGAGGAGGCCGGTACGTACAGTACGCAAGGGGGTACACCGCTGACTCTAGTCGCGAGCGTGGCGCACCTCGCCAAGACGGTGACTACGGGGACGATGGGGAGTATCTTCCCCGAGGGCAGTGCGAATGATGGTGAGCGGCGAGCCGAGGCGAGCCGACGGGGCCGAGGGGATTGAGGCGATGGGGGTCGGGGCTGACTCCAGGCTACCCCTTTGCGCTGATGGAGGTGAGACCACCTGAACACACTTGAACACGGAATACTAACCACGCCCACCTTGGGGTACAGTCTCGTACGTACACTAAGTGTGAAGTCGTGCTCACGCCCAGACGCCCCGTGCCACCCCAACGGCGCGCTCACGTTCATCACGATGCCGATTTCGCAGACGTCGCGCAACATCAAGGCCAACGGCGGGCGCGTGTCGTATGCCCTTGCTACGCCCCTTGAGAAGCGCGGCGGGCGCGGGGAGTATGATCTCCCGCGTGTGGCGTTTACTGGTGTAAGTGGGATGGGTGCTGCGGAGGGGTAGAGGGGTCTGGTCGCAAGCGGGCTGTGTCTCAACACATGGTCTCCTCCTCGGTCTTTCGCTACTCCGGTCCCAATATCAAGCCCCAACGGCTCCAAACCGATCAGATCTCACCACCAGAACATGACGATCCTCGACGACATTTCCGACGAAGAGGCAAAGCGCATCGGCGAGTGCTATGTCAAGTACCACCCCGACGCGAGCTGGTGGCTCCCCGGCGACGCGCGCGGTGCCCACAAGAGCTTTTGGTCGGTCTTGAGCCCTTTGGACCTGTATTACATCGGCGGGTTTGGAGAGTGAGTCCGAGAGAGTCTGCTCTTGCGTTCTGAGCAGAGTAGAGAACTCTGAGGAGAGGAGGAGGTCCACAAAGCACGTTGGGGCCATTTGAACGACGTTTGAGCGATAACTGACGGCAGCCGCGGGTACATTGGCCACATTCCGCTCGACAAGTACGCCGAGGCGATGGAGTAGAAGCAGGAGTGTGCACGTTCAGTCTTTTATATGAATCATTTGCCTGGGGATGAGCGCTGAGGATGAGGAGGAGGAGGGTGGGAATCGAGGAGGCGCTCGGGGGATATGGCTCCCTGCCGCGGGAAAGACCTTGCTGTACCCGTCTCTTTTCGCTGCTTGGCTTCTCCACGGCCAGCAGTCTCAATGGAGCTGCTTCGTCTAAGCTTCGAGCTGGTATGCATGAGCAGAAACGCATCGAGCAGCAAAGCAGCGCGTCGCATACCACATCGCCCACAGAGCCACAATGACGACGCGGGGCTCCGATCACGTGACATTCACGTGACATTACCGGCACGCCCAAAGTTCGCCACCTAAATACTGTACTAGTACTCTCAGTTTCTGACCTCATCGCTGTCACCACCCATCATCCGTCTTTATCACCACCCCCACCACCCCATGCCTCTCCCAGCACCCACCCACGCCCTCCCTGCGAAACCGGGCACGGCCGCCCCGGCACCAGCACCCACGACATGCGCGCTCTGCCCCGCCGCGGCCAAATACACATGCCCACGCTGCGCCCTCCGCTCGTGCTCTGCGGCCTGCTCGCGCGCCCACAAGGAAACGCGGGGATGCAGCGGGGTGCGCGATCCGGCGGCGTACGTACCGCTGGCCAAGTATGGGCAGGGGACGTGGGACGGCGACTATGCGTGGCTCGAGGACGGGCGGCGGCGGATGGCGGTGTGGGGCGAGGGGCTGACTGCTGACGAGGTAGCCGCGGCGAGTGGCACCGGGCCGAGTCGAGGGAGCCAGGGGAGAGGAGGAGGAGGAAGAGGTGGAGGGGCACGGGGGCCGGTACGCAAGAGCAAGCTCGACGGCCTACGCTGGGCCATTAGCGAGATTGGTGCAGAGGTCGATCTCCTCCCGGACGGCATGCAGCGGCGGCGCACGAACCAGTCGAGCTGGAATCCGAGGTGAGTACGCTGTTGCCCAGTTGGAGCCGGGCCAGTCTGCGGTGTGTGTCGAGTTGGCCTAATCTGCGCAGTGACTGTAAAGCTGATGGCAGAACGCGCGCGTTGTACCTCACCGTCCAACTCGCCCTCCCGCCCTCGCTCTCGCCCGACGCACTCGTATCCCACCCGCGCGTCCCCATCCTCCCGTCCGCGGCAACACTGGCGTCCCTCCTCCCCAACGCCCTCCGCGAGTCCGACCTCGTCTTTGCCATCCCCTACTACGTTCCGCGGCGTCACACCACCGACGCAACACCACCACCCCACGCGCGCCGCTTCTTCCCGCCCACCAGGCCCCACGTGCCGCTCGACACGGCGCTCCGCGGCACGGCGTGGGTCGAGTTCCCCACCGTCCATGTCTTTGCGCGGGACGAGTGGGCGCGGGCCCTGAAGAGCGGCGAGGTGGTGGTCATGCCCTTGCGTCTGCCCTTGCGTCAGGAGGAGGAGCGGCCGAGCAAGCGGGCAAAGGTGGAGATCACGGTCAAGACGGAGCCGAGCGAGGTCGCGACGGAGCCTACGGTCAAGACCGAGCCGGGTGAGCCCAGGGAGGTGAATGGCCTCGCGGGCCTCGGCGACTATGGGTCGGATGATAGCGACGACGACTCCGACGACGACGGGGCAGAGGGAGAGGGTGAGGAGGCAGAGGTCAAAGCTGAGGACGCGGAGACGGGCGACATCACCCTCTCGCCCGCCATGGCGGCGGCGCTGGGACGCGCGCTGGTGGCCGACTTTGGTGAGGTGCCATAGTCCTTGGCCTCGGGCGTAGCTTTGCACTTGTAATGGTACATGTAATGGTACACACTCTCAGCCTCGTTCCCAGCGACATGTTCATGAACCGAACCGCCGAGTTGCCTTCTCGGCGGTAGTTAGGATACCTTTTGGGTATATGTCGTGGTCCTACTACGGCCCCGACGTGCTGGAGCGGAGTTTGCCACGATGGCTTGGCGTCCAGACCCAGTAGTATGTCACAGAGCCGCAGGGTGTGCTCATGTATGCATCGTACATCATAACTGTCGTGTATACCCTGCCTCTAGTATCTCCGCCCTCTTCGACTGCTCGGCCTGCTCTGGCCTCTGTATGCTGCAGCCCCCGTCGCTGTCATAATTATATTATCCGCTCCGTGTCGAACGTTCATCTGGAACGCCAACACTCTCCGAGTTTCCTCTCCTCACTCACGCTCAAACGAGCTGAATCCCACTCTTCTCGCCCGTCTCAGCACTACACGTTAGCACCTCTCAAGGTTCGGTACGAACCTCTGCTCTATCAAATAACACTGGCTCAGACTCTTGAGAAGCGAGGTCGCAGTGTACACGTTGGCAAAGAGAGTGCCGACGATGAGGTACTGGTTGCCGTGGACGATGGCGCCGATGAGCGACACGAGGCAGGCAAAGGAGAGGAAGGCGGTGGCGAGGTAGATTGTTTGTGCGAGGGGTCTGGGGTTAGCTATGGGCCGTGGGAGTGACTCGTGACGGGGAGGTGTAGGAGGGAAGACGACGGCCAGAGGAGGTAGGAGGGAAGGTAAGCGGTGTGGTAGTGCCATCAAGCCGAGTTTGTGGCGAAATGTATCCGTCAAGATAGCAGACTCGGATTCGCGTCAAGACCGTGTCTGGCGGCTGGGTGTGGGTGCTGCAAGAAGGCGCGAACATGCTTGAAAACAGAGCTGGAGACGGCAAATCGACGACTTCACTCGACCCGGTTACTTGACTCACCGTGCGTTGCGTCCCAGGCCAGTCAGGTAGGTGAGGAAGGTAGCAAACAGGGACGCAAAGACGAGGTAGAGCGCGACGTTTGGTGGGAGGAGACTGGGTGTTAGATGCGTGCGCGCCCGTAAGAGTAGATGAGGCAGGCTTCGACGCCGTTGACGATGCTGGCGCTGGTGGTGGTAGTGGTGGTGGTAGTGGTGGTGGTAACGTACGAGGTCTCGATCTCGCCGATCGTGGCGATCATCGCTTCCATGTCGACGGGGGCCATTTTGAATCCGATTCCGGTGTTGTGGTAATAAAAGGTTGAGAACGGAGTTGAGAGAAAGAGTTCAAGAGTGAAGAATCAACATTACGGGGCAACAACAACATTTTCAACGCTCTGCATACATACCCTTCCTCGCTGTCAGACTCGTCTCAAACGGGGTCGCACTAATTTCAGTCCTGTCGCGTGTCGCAGCATTTGCTGTGCACTAACACCTCGGTAACCCAGGGCTGATCCACAGCCACTATCGATCACAGTGCACGTCCCTAATCCATAATGAATCCATGAGCGCTGGCGCATTTCAACCCACTCCTGAAACTGAACCACGCAAAATCAGGCGCGTCATTATCCCCTCTTCCACCTATCACACTCTCCTGCCTGGTCGAAACATCACCAACGAACCCTGTGCGTCCCTATCGCCCTACCTCGACCCATTCGCTGGATTCGCACTTGACGTCACCCTGGAGGTTTAACCTCGCCCATGTGCTGTGCATAAAGTGCACTAAGCACTGGCTTCTTGCGCGGCCACGCCGCCGAACGTTTTTTCCAATAAGAGATAGCGACCACTGGCGCGGCATGATCGTCGAGCGCGTGGAAAACATGGTTGTTTGTGAAACGCGCCGTTCCCACACTAACGTAATAAGTCTTATCTCCCAGCGGCTAAGAGTTGCACAAGTCACGGTGCACAAGACCCATGCCAAGGGCCCAGGTACCAACTGCCTCAGCAACTGGATCCACTCTGGAGCATGGTGCGTGCTCACCATGTGTGGCCACTTGCCTTTTGGCCATTCTCAGTAGTCCGAGCCACGGTCTTTGCGACAATGGCCGGAACTATGTACGGTGCCGAGTACGCACACTTCCAGCATCCACTGGGATATTTATGCCCACGGCGACGCAGCGTGATTCTCTGAAATGTGATACACTTGTCGCAAAGTTTACGCGTTGGTGCACACGATCGCGCCGCTATCCATGGGTGAAACCCATGAGACAAAGCGTTGGTCTTCTGTAGGCACACGTTAGCACAGGGGGGATACCAGCTGCAGTCTGCCAAAATCCCCAAACAGCCTAAACTGAGCAGACGAGCGAGACAGACTGCGCTAGTGGTGGATATTGAGCAGGTGCCGTGCACTCCACGCGTGTGGCGTAATCGGACGCGCCATGGGGTTGGACAGAACTTGGCGACCCAGCCGTGCACTAAACCTGCCCAGTGTCATAGCCGAAACAGAGTCCGCCGACCCGCACTGCTTGGGTCTGGACATTTGCCTTTGTCTGTCACAATACCCTTGGCCTCTTCCTGTGTATTAACGAGTACTCGACTGGAATCGTGAACAATGAAACGACCTCGATTTTGCGGTTATTGGCAGCCCGGTACGAGGGGCTACTCAGAGTGGTGTGTGGTTTTCACAAGAGCCCAGGCCTGCTGTCGCTCACGGAGCCGCCAAGCACTCCGGGAACTAAACGTAAGTAAAACCAAGTAAACGCCGCATCCTTCGCAATGTGGTTGACTGTAGAGCGCAGAAGGAGAGAGCCTAGGGTGTGTGTAGGCATGTGCACACTCGGATGTGGCTGTGTATAGGTCCGAATCCGCCACACACCTTCCTCCTGCACATACAACTTCTGCACCTTTGCACTTTTGCCACCCATCAGCCTTGATGACAATACCCAATCAGAGCAATTGATTTCAATACAGCGCAGGGAACGCTGTTAATTATTTCCAAGAGCGTCGGCGGCGTTTGGCAGAATGGGGTTCCGCCTTGGAGCACAATGGGGTTGCAGACAAGTGTGTTAACGGCCAAACCCTCTCCACGAGGCGTGTCGCCACAAAAGTGACCTCTGCTTCACCTCTTCGAGCAGTGTAGCGAAACGTCTTGATTCTCAATTAATAACTGGCCATCACAGCTTTGGCCGCGTTTTGTCACTGGTGGCAATTTTGGTTTTATTGTGGAGAGAGAACAAAAGAGCTTTGGTGGCGCGGCGATGGAGTTTCAAGAGGTCCTTTGAGACTGTTAATTACAAATTTCACCCACCACCCAATATGCCCACAAAGCGTGCGTAGAGGCAGTGCTACGATACACACATTTTTTATCAAGCTCCCGAAGAAGTTACAGCTTCGCGTGTGTGTTTTTCAGGTCATCACGTCCACGTCTCGTCACATCGATTCCGAGGCCCTCATGATATCACACGTCCTCGGCGTCGGAGCTTGTCGCTTCTCGAGCCCACAGGAGGGCCAGTGCGAAGAGTGTGATAGAGGACTGGTGCTGCGAAGCACACACACCTCGTACGCACTTCGTGCACGTCGTAAGGCAGGTTAAATGGGCTTCCAGATCCCCCAGCACTAGATTCTTCCCAACCTCCCTCTCCCCTCGACACAGCGAAAATGTACCTAGTCCCCAGGCCCAAACGTAAGCGCGACAGTAAGCCACATCCGCCTCGATCCTCTCCCAGAGTCCTCCATACCAACTCCTTAGGTGGTCCCAGTACCACCTTCACGCCCGCCGCCCACCCTTCCCAAGTCCACCTCACGAAGGTATACCTCTCGTTCATCGAGGCGATCCGCGCAGAGGAGGCATGGTCGATTGCCCCTGACTCGTCCGAGGCGGCCTTTTCGTCCGACGACACCAACACCCCGATCAACCGCGAGGAGATGGGGACGGAGATGATCCTGATGGCACTCGAGCACGCGTGTTTCGACATTGACGACCTCATGGCGCTGCGTGGGACCTGCCGTGCGCTCAAAACCCGTGTCGACGGGTGCTTCCCGCACCACATCCGCGTCGGGCACCCACTCAGAATGTGTGCGGACCGCGTGAACGGGGGAGTGGAGAGCCCGCTCCGGGTGCGTATTGCCTACAACAAGTCCGTGCCGACGCTCCCCCCGCTGCTCGTCACCTCGCCGCTGTCCGAGACGATGGTCAAGGTCATCAGCGCCGTGCACGTCATCGACCTCATGGGCCGCTGGGACGGCACGTGGATCCCGATCCCACTCACGCGCGGGTGCGGGTACGACACGGACACGCTCCTCAACGTCGTCCGGCACATGACGCGGACGTTGGTGCGCGTCCGGCCCGACACGTCGCACAACGGGCCGTATCGCATCCCGCGTCCGCTCGAGCCGTGCACGTATATCGGATTTATCCGCCTCGCCCCGCCGGCATTCAAGGTCAACGGCATTCCCGTCACGCAGTATGTCGAGATCCCCAAGTCGGCCGATAGGGTCTTCCTCGCATTCACATACGACGGTGTCGCGCCCCTGCGCGAATGCCGCCCCCCGCTCTGGAACCTCCCGCCCGCAGCCGACGAGGTGCTCCTCCTCTTCACAGAGCTCAAGCACATGATCCCCGTCCACGGCATGCCATCCGCCTACGTCTCGCGAATCCTCCGCCATATCCTCCCCCACCTCCTCCGTGGTATCAGCTATACGTTTATCGATATTGGATTCATCCACCCCCACTTCATCGGCGCCTCATCGGCATTGACCAAAAAGACATACAGCGACTACGTCGACATCCTCAAGTGCAGACTCGTCAATATTCTCGCAGGCGAGCTGCATGCCCCCTGGTCCCCCGAGCCGTATCCCACCAAAGATATGATTCTCGACATTGCCCATCGCCTCCACATCCAGACACGCTGGGATACGTGGGAGGGCGAGGGCGATGATATGGACTTGGAGCTTCCGGGGCCATTTGACACGCCGGTGCGCTGTGAGAGTTTCAGCAGTGATAGCAGCGTGTGCAGTGATTCATAAAAAGGACAGTTGCGGAATGAACTGGGATGTGATTGTTCATCCCTTCTCTGTGCACTATCCTCTTTGATACTAGACGCCCAAATGCCCTGTCAAGCTGTACAGTTGTTGGCCTTCCGTCTTCGTAGGCAGCACGCTGCCACACATGCTGGGCCTGCCACAACTGTGGCACTAAGGGGAGGAAACACGTGACGTCATCAGCGGATGCAAAACGACGCGTCCACCACCAGACAGAGTGCGTTTCAGTTTGTTGTTATCCATTCTGTCGACCAACACATGTGCCCCACATCGCCATGCCATCCTCTCCCTCCAGCACCATTCCGTCTCCCATGCAGAACAACACGACGACGGAACCATCAGAAGAGAACGATGGCGCGCCTGCTCACAGTACGTTTCACCACTAGTCCCACTGTGGGCGTCTCCCGTGTCTAACTTCAGTGATTGATCACAAGTTCTACCCGATGATCATGGACGCGATCCTGGATTACGCACCCCACAGTGTGCTCGTCGCGTTCCGGCGGACGTCGCGCGAGTACCTCGAACGCGCGGATGCTCGGATCTTCAAACATATCGTGCTTGGCGCACGCCCTATTCGGAGGGCTACCGACGGCTCCTACGAGTGGGTGGCGTCGGACTACGGGGTGGCGCCTCGCTACGGGAGGGGGTCTCGCTACGGCTGCAAGTTGAATATCACGACACCGTGGGGGGAAAATCTGCCTGCCATCAGGCCGGTTAACTATGATAGATGGGTGTTGGGTCTTACCCCCGATGACGAGAAGGAGCTGGAGAAACGCTACCTCGAGCTGTATCGACACATCCGCATCCTCGACATTGACGATGCAGACGACGAGAGCCTTCAGTGGTTTACCAACTACGTGGTGCGACCCCAGATAACGGCTAAGGAATACCGCAACCGCGTTAGAGTGGTCCGCCTCTTTGCAACCCTTCCCAACGCAGCAGACACTCTGGGTGATACGGCTATCATTTTCCCGACGCGCTGGCCGGTTGAACACGTCGAGCCACGCTGGCGCTCGGAAGACACGCGTGCCGTCCCTGCCTACACTTCCCGGGCGGTGCACATTATACGCACGCGACCCGACTACAGGTCATTGCTCGAGTACAGCTACTATTATCAAGACCCAGACCACACTCTCAGGGAGGAGACATTCATCTTTACCCACGCCAGGCCGGGCGACGCTGATATGACGCGGTTCCGCGGCCCCAACGGAAGGGAAAATAACAAAGCGCGGTGGGACGGTTTTGTTGGTAGTCTGGCCCGCCGCCTTGTACGGCGGCACCGTTCCAACTTTGACCCGATATCGTGCACCATGGTCGACTTTGACGTCCTCCAACCGGATTGGTTTGGACTCGGCACTGCCCACACCGACATGAGACAGCGTCTCATGTACGATATCGCCGACGTCCTTCGCGTGGGAGTGGATCTGGGCAAATACGCAGAGTTCGACTTTGATCAGTGCACAAGTCAAAGGAGGGACCCGGTACAACGAGCCAGAGCCCATGAGATTGCCGAGGGATATTTGGGTTTCCCACCCGCACAGGGGCCCCGAGCCGACGATCCATGCGCCAACGAGTTTTACACGATAATGGAGAAAAGCTGGAAGGAGATGCACGCAAACCCACCCCCGACACCGCCGCCCGAGCCAGACGAGTGGCTTCCACTCAAAGGTGTCCAGACGCTCAGCGAGGACCTCATAACCACTGCCCTCGAGCACTTCGCGTTCTTGTCCGCCGAAGAGTACGCAGAAACACGCACCGAGACAGACCTCATCTTGGAAGCTGTGCCAGACGGGGTACGTTGGTACCCAATTGCGACGCTGACCCGCCAGTATTTCGACCCGCTCCGCCCAGGAGATGAGATGGGCCGTGTTCGCTCGTGGCGACCATGGAAGCCTGGTCGCTGTGCATGATGGACGGCGAGGGATGCTCGCCGGTGCATTCCATCTGCATAATGGAAGTGGGCAGGAGTTGGCACGACTGTACCTCGCCTGCGAGAGATCGCCACCATGGTCGTGTATGTATTGACAAGGCCGCCGTTCCAGGCTGGTACCAGATCACTGGGCACAGTGACCTACTCGTGCTACTGAGGGAGGCTGAGATTGGGCCTGGACTGTGGAGGATCGTGGAGGGCTTGGGATGCTGTGGTGTTCTCCACAAATGGCAGTTGCTTAGCTGTGGAGCAATTCTCACTCTGCAGTACTTTGACCCCCCGACCAAGTTTAGCAAGGATGGCTTTGACGCTGCCCCGGCCTGGAAGCCGTGGAAGCAAGGTCGCTGCCGGCCAGAGGCCGCCGTGCCAGATGGGTATCGCTTTCCAGGTTGAAGTGAGCGTACGCCATGGCGGTTCAGCCTCGGCGCCATCGGCCAGGAAGACACCAGCGGCAACAGTGCAGAGGTATAGAATACGACTCTGATCGCTTACACAGACGAAATCGATGTGGCTCCCTGGCCAACCGTGCAGATGGGTCATCATCAGTCGGTACATAGCGTCGCACTGAACCCTCTCATCAGCGACATCGTTGGTGAAACGGTATCATGCCACTTTGCCATAGTGGCGGCAGGAGTTCGACTCTCCTACGATGTACTAGCAAGCGACCAGGTCACTTCTTTTTACCTTTTTTGTGCGCCGAACAGCGGGGAGTAGGATGTGGTGTTGTGTGGCAGCATGCTCGGCGAGCACCAGATGTCGGAGGGCAGGGGCTGCAGTACCCCCCAAACTGCACCATCCATATACCCAGGTGTGCTTCCAGCCCGTGGTCGGCGTTGCTACTGCTCTGCATGAGGCGCTGAGCACGCCTGATGGCATTGAGATGGAGATTTAGAGACGCTGTTCACCACGTGCGTGCTACATTCCGCAAAAAGACACGTGACGTCATTGACGGAAGCAAACTGACGCGTCCAACGGTGGCTCATTTCCGAGGTTGAACTACTCGGGCCGCTCCTTTTGTTGGCCTGCTTCTCGCACTCCCCAGCCGCAGTCATACCACGCACCATGACACGCTCTCGCAACACGAAGAAAAAGTCGAAGAAGCGTTCGAAGAAGGGGTCCGGGGAGTGCGGTGACTGCACTCAGTGTATGTTGGCACCCATCGAGATGTTGAGCTGACGGACAGGGATTGACCACCTCTGCTATCCAATCATCATGGACTCGATTCTGGACTATGCCGATCATGACGTCCTCCTCGCGTTCCGCCGGACGTCCAAGGAGTACCTGGAGCGCGCGGACGCTCGGCTGTTCAAGCACATTGTGCTCGGGCCGCATCTGCCGTGGACAAGGTACATGCTCGGCAACGAGGGCCGACTTGACGAGGACGACGACGGGTGGGACGACATGGACCACGAGGCCGAGGTGCTCAAGATGGCCGTGTCGACGCCGTGGGGCGACAAGCTGCCGGGGATCGTGCCGGTCGACTATGCGCAGTGGGTGGAGGGCACGCCGGCGGACGAGGTGGCGCAAGAGGAGCGGTACCTCGAGCGGTTCCGGCACACGCGCGTCATTGACGTTTCGGAGGCGGACGACGACTCGCTGCAGTGGTTTGCAGAGGAGCTCGTGCAGGGCGCACGAGAGCTGGAGGAGCACGGCCAGGTCAAGGTGTTCCGCCTCTTCCCCAACTTTCCCGCGGGCCCACAGTGTCTCGGCGACAAGCTTGTCGTTTTCCCTCCCCGCCTCGCGCGGCCGGTGGGCAAGGAAGCGGTCCCCACTCCGCACAAGCATGCGGTCCCTTCCAACACGCGCGAAGCGGTGCATATCGTGCGTGTGCGCCCCGACTTGACACCCATCCTCGACTACGGCCACTATGAACAGGAGCCCAAGTACGCTCTCAAATCCGAGACGTTCATCTTCACCCACGCGCGCCCGCACCCGGACGAGGTGGCTCGGTTCTACAAGGCCGACGGCAAGCCCAAGACGAAAAACAAGAACCGCTGGGACGACCTCGTCTCTGCGCTCGCCCGCCGTCTGGTCCGGCATGACGGCCCCCGCGCCAACCCGATCGCATGCACCATTGTCGACTTTGACGTCCTCCAGCCCGACTGGGTTGGCCTCGACGTTGCGCACGCCCAAATGCCGCATCGTCTCCTGTACGACATTGAAACCCTCCTCCGAACGGGCGTCAACATGGGAAGAGTGGCCGACGACGACCGCGAGTGGTGGATCGAGCAGACCAACGAAGACACCCTGGAGCGCGCAAAGTTTGACGCCGTGGATAAACTCCTGGAAGCCGAGCTCGGCTGCTCGGTCAAGGAACACAGTGAACGCCGTGGAGGGGCACCTCCGACAGAGGAAGAAACAATGGAGCTCATGGCCCTCATGGACAAGTGCTGGAAGAAGATGGAGGAAAACCCGCCAAAACAGCCGGCGACGCAAGATATGTGGCTGCCCCTCACGGGCACGCAGACGCTCAGCGAGGACCTCATCGCCAACGCCCTCGAGCACATCACCTTGCTCTCCGCAGCAGAGTATGCCAAGACGCGAAGCGAGGCGGAGCTGTTCTTCGAGGCTGTGCCGAACGGGGTGAGTGTGGCGCCCGCGCGCTCTGTGCTGCGATGCTGACACTGCAGTACTTTGACCAGCCCGACCCCGAGCAACTCGACGAGGGTTGGGACGTTCGTCCTTCGTGGACGCCTTGGGAGAAAGGTCGCTGTGGGCCGTAGATGGGGACGGGGCACTGCCTGGTGTATATGTTTTTTGCAGGTGGACGTGAGCGCATGTCATGGTGGTACGGGTGCGAAGGCCGAAACCGTGGTTCCGTTTCGAGTTGGCAAGGCGGCCGGTCCGTGACAGTCTCGACAAATACCACCTCCAGACTCTGCGGCAGTGACAGCCGAAGGCGTCCCGATGGCCCAATCCGCTCTACACCACCTGCGTATCCTCACCCTGTCAGCAACCATTCTCGACGCATCTATCCGTCCACCTCATCTACCAGCCATGGGCATCCCGCACACGGCGCCATCATTAACGCTCAAGCCTGCCCCCCCACCCCACCCACGCACTATTAAAATACGCTTTCATAGCGAGACGCCAACATGTACAACGAATAATACACCAGCCAATGTGTCTCTCACGTTACTCGGTCCTTCCATGACCACCCAATGCACACCATGCGTTTTTGTGTTCCCGGCCGAACCGGGCTAGTTGAGGAGGCTCGCGAGCGAGCTCTTGGACTGGGAATGCCGGCGCTCCCCGGATCCCGAGTTCGTGTCGGCGTACGCGTTTCCTGCGCTCGACGGGCGCGTGGAGGCGTCAGACTGCCGCCGGGGAATATCGACGTTCGCGTTCACGTTGGTGTGGGTGGCGCCGCGGTTGGCGTGGTTCGTGTTGTTGCCGCCCTGGGTGAGGAACGCGACGGCCTCGGCGAGCGACCCGCCCAGGGGCCCCGAGGGGGGCGCGGGGCGATCGCGGTGGAGCGGCGTCATGGCCGTCATGGCCGAGAGCGATGTGCGCAACGCCGTCGCGGTCCCCGTCGAATGGCGGCGGGGTGTGGGTCCTTCGGTATTCTGTGGGGTCAGTAGGGGAAGGTGGGGGTGCGTACCTGTGGTGGTTGCTGCTGGGCCTGGGGGCGTTGCTGGGGGAGTTGCTGGGGGAGTTGCTGGGGGAGTTGCTGGGGGTGTTGCTGGGGTTGGGCGTGGTAGGGGTGCTGATCGCGCGCCGTGTTTGTGTTGGCAGCGCTGGTGGTGAGTATGCTTGACTGGCCGTTCTGGAGGCGCTCGAGCTCCTCGATCCGGTCCGCCGCTGCCGTCAGCGCCAGGCAGCATTTCGACACGCCCGTCCACGTCCACAGTTAGACACATAGACATACCCCGTTCTAATAGCCGCGCACGGCTGTCGCCCTCCTCGCGGTCGTCCGGGAGGAGGGCCTTGAGGCGCTCAAACCCCTGGTTGATCATTCGCCGGCGCTGCCGTCAGCAAACTCGCCAAGCCTTCTTCCCAGGCCACAAGTACGGGGCAAGGATGAGAACGGTGGAGCTCGAGGTGACGACGAGTTGGAGATGCCACCACTGCCCGTACTTACCCTCTGCTCATACCCCACATGGGCCTGCTTGCGGCGCGCACTCCCCTCGCGCCGGTGCCGCTGGCGCTTTGCCGGTGGCGACCCGTCCTCGCTCCCCGAGTCGTACAGCTCCTCTTCGAACGACTGCTCGGGCGACGCGTGCGTGCCCGCCTGCGAGGGGGCGCGGCCGGGGCCGGCGGTGCCGTCGCGCGCGTCGTCGGGGGAGCGCGAGGACGGCATCGGTCGTGAGGTGTTCGTGGTGGGTAGTGGAAACTGTCGTAGTTGTGCAGTTGTCACAACCTGGGGTGTGCTTGGAAGCACATGGCCACCACACTACTGTTACATTCATTTCAACGACGTCAGACGATCACACCCCCCCCGGCGGCTAGCATTTGATAATACATATCTATTACGTAAAATGCCCTCCTCGGAACATCAAACAGGACAGATTGCGATTTGAAAAACAGGGCTTGTACATACTGTAGATGTTTCCCAATTTTTGGGTACAAAGGACCAAGGATGAGATGCGTGTCAGCAGAGGAGGGTCACTAGGTCACTCACATACTCACGGGTATCTGTATATCTGGCTGCCGCCGACGTGCGACGACAGGTACGATACAGTTGTATGGTGTGGCAGTCTGGTGTGGGCTGCAGGCAGGGAGGGATGGTGTGGCGTCTGTATCCGTGGTGCGTGTGGTGGATGCTGCACCACACACATTGGCGCGCATCAAACCACATACACACTCGCCGGTGACCTCAGTCGTACGAGGAGTACATCCGGTCGGAAACTGCTCGCATGAGTGTGTATGCGCCTGCTCAAGCCCGAGGTGCATTTCGCTCTGGGTGGTGGACGTCGGCTAGGTCGGCTAGATACACACCCCGGCCAAAATGCAACCTCCAGTACTTTGCAGAGATCCTGTGCTCAACTCCGCACCGCTCACCATTGTTATACTCACATAACACGTCCCACGCTCACTCCTGCTCTGCAGATTACACTCAATGTACCCAGAGACCCCGCCGTGAGCTGACCAGCGACGCAGCGACATCCGAGCCTGACCGAAAACCGGGGTGGGCGCCACACTCAAGAGTGGCACACGCCGCATGCGTCCAACAACCCACCACACAAAGTGACGGATGCGGCACAGAAAACATGCAACGGATGCGGGAGAGTGCATGCATGCAGGCTGCAGCATGTGCAGGACGACGACGTTGTATGCATCAGATTTTTTTCTCCTTGCTTTCTTTCATTCTCTTGTCATCCATCGTTTTATCTGTATCGTTGTCCTCGCACCCAAGAACCACATACTACGCTAGAAACGAAGATGTTCGCAGCAATCGCACCCTCGCCTGCCGTCGCCGCGCCTCGCGTCCCCGAGGGCACGTGTCCGTGCGACGCTATCGCTGGCACGTAAGTAGTGTATCTCGCGTGCAGTTCAAGCGGGTCTTGTCCAGCGTGTATCCCAGCCTGGTGTCATGTTGGCTTGGTTCCTCCCACACACTGGGTCTTATCACGAAACCACAACCCTCTAAACCGTGTCACTAACACCCAGCCTCGCGTTCCAGCTCGCCCACGCAATCTCGACGGGCTTTGCGTCCCGTGCCGACTACTCACTGGCGTCGATCTCGCTCTCGATCCCGCCGCCGACGCTCTGGGACCTTGTGCTGTTCCTCACGCTGTGGGACGTATATCACTATGTCCAGCTGCGTGGTGTGTCACCCACGAGCCAGAGGTAAGTCACTATCTCTCCTCCTTGCCTTGCTGTACATTGCTGAAACCTACTAACACCCAGGGCGGCGCGCCTCCTCCTCCCCGTCCGCGCCTCGGCGCTTTCCCTCGCCGTCCTCCTCCCGTACCTCATCGTCCGCACCCTCGTGCGCGTCCTCACAACAACCCTCTCAGCCATCACTCTCGCTCCTACCCCAACTATCACCACCCACCCAGCACCGCTCTTCGCCTACCTCCCCCAGCTCTCCCGCGGCCCAACCCTCATCCTCGCAGCGCTCACCCTCCTCCTCGCCCTCATCTCGACGGCGGGCATCCTCACCCGCCTCCCCGTCGACGGCATCCAGGCCGACACGAAGCGCTTCCCCGCCGTGCCCGAGCTCGCGGCCTGGGGCGTCACGGAGCATGTGCCCATGAGCACTGTGCTCCGCATGCGGGCGGCGGGGATCGAGCCGGAAGTGTGGGCTGTGCGCGAGTGACGCGCTGAGTGTGGTTGATAGGGATCGGGGGCATTATATTCTGTAGACGGAGTAGGCTTGGGGTGGTCATGCATTGGGTATTGGATACTGCCCGCGACGTCATATCTAGGATAGATAGCAATTCGTTCAAGAAAACCAGTGCGCGCACTGCTGGTCTGGCCATTCATCGTTCAAGAAACCCATTGCGCACACTGCTGGTGTGGGAACCTGTAGAGCTGCATCCATTCACACACGGGCACCAGAGCTAGAAGGGCACCACAGACCCCCAGAGAACTAGGCAGGTGTTGACAGCGCTGCCCCAAGCCCTGCCCCAGTCGTCCAAGTGAGTAACACTGTAGGGCAGTGAAGGATGAATACGAGTCAGCCCCGGTGTCTGCCACTTGTGCGTCCGGTGCTCCTGGCCGGTGCAAGCAACGCCGGTCCGAGGCTGGCGAGCGACAGAGGTAGGACCTAGGGTCGACGGCGGGGTCGGGCCCTACAGCCTCTCGTACGTGCGGCTGTATCCGATACTGTCCTGGTTTGGTGTCAGCAGTGGCGAGGTCAACCGTGGTGAGGTCAACCGTGGTGAGGTCAACCGTGGTGAGGTCAACCGTGGTGAGGTCAACCGTGGCGACGTGTCGACCCTGGACAATACTGCCACGAGGCAGGTGGTTACCTCGCACAAGTGACCCCTGGCCAAAGCAGCGTGGCCTCGGCGTGGTTGTGCGAGTACTTGGTGGTACTCGATGGCCCGCGCACTTGAGCATAAGTGACGTGCGTCAGTTTATACGTCGGCACTCTGCCGCCGTCCTGGTCGCAGCCCCCCTCTATCAGCCAGGGCAGTAACGTCGCGCAGCACGACGTCGCAGGCGCCACCTACGGCAGACAATGCATTGCATGCATACAGTACAAAATCGCGTACGTGCTAGATCTGATCCCCCACCCCCTCCTTTCCGTCCTCCTCATCCCGATGCCAGCATCCCGAGACCACCCCAAGCTCATCACTACCCCACCATCTACATGATGATCACCTCGACAGAACATGTGACAAAACATGTGACAAACCATGTAACGCTGCGACAGCTCCGTGTCCTCTCGCCATCTAGATGCGTTCTCCCGGATGCTTTGAATCAGCCCCGTTCATCCCAGTGGATGGCCCGCCCACATGGCCTGACACCTCGTTACCTGCCACGCCATGGCCTAATACCTCGTTGCCTGCCACTCGCGGCCTCCTCGCCTCACCTACTCACCAGCACGACGAGATCCTTGTCGACCTCGTGAATGTTATCCCCATCATCGACAAAGGCCAGCCGATACTGACCCGCCTTTGCGGCGGGGTCTGCGCGGCCATTGGCGCCACCGCGGACGCCGTGTCCCATACCTGTGCCTGGGATGGGTGCGCTGACGACTGTAGCCTTGTAAAAGCTGGTCGTGTCGGGGTAGAGTGCGAGGACCTGGGTGCCCCTGGGGTAGTCGTCGAGGTTTGACGGGTGGCACGATGCAGCGACGGGGCTCTGGGGGTCGGGGAGCAAAATGATGCTCTTGAGGGTCGTGACCCAGCGCGTGCCGTCGTCTGCGTCCTGGACCTCGTATTTGGCCTTGTCGGTGCCGATCATCTTGCGTACACTGGCCAGGATCCACTCTTCCCCTTCGTCGTCTTTGCGCCCCGCCTGCTGTTTCTGGCGTACCGCGACTTTACGCCCCGCGCGCAGGGGAAGCTGGTCGCCGAGCTCGCCAACGCCGCGCGCGCGCTTGCCCCCGGCCGGTGTGCCCCCCCGCGCGATCCCGGCCCCCAGGTGCCCATGCGGTCCGTGCCCATGCCCGTGTGTAGGCGGGTGCGGAGACTTCTCCCGCGGACCAGGCGACGCTGTCCCCAGGCTCAGCCGCCGCTTGCGCTTGAGCGAAGGCGGCGTCTGCACGTCCCCAGCCCCCGGCGCGGGCGAGTCGCGTATCCCCGGCGTCGACCGCGCAACGTCCCGCTCCCCTGCCGCGGCCGCCAAGGTGCTCCGCCGCAGCTCGAGCAGCACAGACAGCTGATCCAAAGCCTCGTCCAGCGCCGCCTTTTCCGCAAGCGCGGCGCGACGGTCCTCCTCTGCGCCAGCGGCGGGGCGCGACGGCAGCTTGCGCACCTTGTCCACGAGCTGGTGCCAGGCTTGTGTCATGGCTGCGTGTGAGCGGGGTCAGGGGGAGCGGGGGGGGGGGGGGGGGGGGGGGGGGGGGAGATTTCGGGGCGGCCCGAGATTGATAGGTGAGTAGACTGCCAGGGACGTCGGCCACCACTGGCACTGCCCG
>JAMFRD010000140.1:0-29984 GCA_025502685.1 Pascua sp. PH4015B
ATCGGCCTCGGATTGCGGTATTTGCGCCCCTAGAAGCCGAGATTTGCGCCCTAGGACGCTATAGGGCGCTTTCCCACAGTGTTGGGCGTGATTCGGCGCAATTACAGGCCTCTGGGCGCTGTATTTCACCACAGAGACTTGTTCAAAGGACTTAGGGATCAATGACAACTTCGCCAAACAATCCCCTGCTCTGAACAAGTGGGAGTGTGGAAATACAGCACCCAGAGGCCTGTAATTGCACCCAATAACGCCCTATACCATGGGCAAGTGCCCAACAGTGTGCTAGAGCGCAAATCTAGGCTTCTAGGCTCGGAACTAGGAGAACACAGTCGCCTCCACTCCCAGTGGAAATTGACAACAAAGAAGAATTTGAAGTTGAGAATATCCTGGATAGCCATGAGCAGTGGAACAGATGTAAATCCAAGATCGAATATCTAGTGGCATGGAGTGGGTACCAGAATACATCAGAAGAGACTACCTGGGAACCACCCAAATGAACATCTAACAAATGCAGCTGAAATACTTAATAAATGCTGGTCCAGCATACCATCGTAATGGCCCTGCCCATTTCACATCGTCAGATGGATAACGCACCTGCTGGCACGCTGGCAGCAAGTGGCAGATGGAGGCTGTGGAGCTTGGGGGCTGTGAAAGCTGGGACATCCACATGGTATTGATCCTGTACCACTGTGCCTGGCACTGAACTGGCATGGTATGCATGGCAATGTCTGACTTCCTCAAGTTGACACTCCAACCCACCATGACCACCAACCTGCAACTGCCAACATCCATCATTTAATATTAGCAGCAAGAGTGGGCTTGGCATAGCATTCAACACTACCTACTAACCTCACTACATGCATTACAAATCTCGCCCCTCTCCACTCTGTTACAATCTCACCCCTCCCTGCTCACCTTGTCACCCCTGACCACTCCCGACGACTGGCGCGCATGTTCACTCCTGGCTTGCAGCTGTGCGCTCCTTCTGAGGCCTTGAATATGGGGGAGAAGCACAATGGGACCTCTGGGCATCTGGGCATCTGAGTGACTTGAGAGATGGGGAACTGGGTCACCGAGCAGGTGGGGTTTGTGGGCCGCACCGGATGTGGTCTGTGCGGTGCATGCACTGTGTGCATTATCACACCTCTGCAGAACCTAGGACTTGCTGCCCTGCTGCTTTGGGATGAAGGCTGTAATCATACATTCCAGCCGCAAGCGGGAGCCTGTCATGTTCGATCTTGGGGAGCTTGGCAAGTCTCAGACAATCTCCCCTGCCAAACGTCTGTTTCCCTTGCACGCAGGTACTTTGCTTGCTTCTCTTCGGTGGTGGCATGTGCGCTGGCTGTTGTGGATCAATGCCACCATCCACTGGGTACTAGGCCCTCAGGTAGTCACTGTAATGGCCAAGATATCATACGACACATACAGGTATGATATCGATAGATATCCATCGACAAACCAAGATGACGGGAGCAATCCATACCCTTGGCCCAAAGCTGACGACGTCTGCCCCACTCGATGGTCATAGACATCGATGGACAAGACACATTGGCAATAACATACTCGCCAGCCACACGTGTCAGTCACGGGGCAGGTCGACATGATCACAAGTCGACCACGCAAGTCATGAGGGGGAGAGAAGGGTTGATCCCACGCGACATAGGATATCACATGACCGACACGAGGGTTACATCCATCAAGTACCATGCTGACGGCCATACAACTCATGACTGATATCTATCGACAATATTTGCCAACTGGAACAACATATCAATATCTATATGGTCACGAGGTACATGGGACTGGCAAAGTAAACAGGGAAGGATTGTTTACATCGTCCAGGGACCGTCCACGGGTTGCAGGGATAAGAAGTGACCATTCAATGGGTTGGTCCCTGCAACAATCTCTACTCATACGTAGCTTCACTGTAGCTTTCTGCTATAGTATTGGTAGACACTTATCCATTTCCTATCTTGTCGCAACTCCCATACAAGTCACGCGACAACTTCATCTCTTCGGTTGTCGCTTCACTGCGGTACCTCCACTCTCGCGTCACTACCTGTCCAGTATATCGATATATCTCTATCGACAAACCTTGACTCCATTTGATTCCGACTTGTTACCTAATCCGTCTATCATGCCCCCATTTCGGCGTCTTACAGTAACTCCGACAAACACCCACTGGGTGGTCAAGTGGCCAGCGGATGAGGTTGCCCATCGTATGAACCCACTTTCACCTCTCTCCCTCTATCTCATCCATTCTCAACCATCTGACCCTTACTCAATATCCATACCACCAGTACTTGACTACATCTGCCTGTACTTGAGTAGATCATTTGACCATGTCCAAAACTTACACAGACAATGACAGAGATGGCGACAATGATGGTGACAGTGACATGTGCACCTCCTCTTTTAGGTCAGCACTGCCCAAACCCTCATCAAAGTGGCACAAGGAAAGCAGCAACATCTGGGCAAGAGGTGTGAGTTCAACATGTACTCAATGGTGAGTGGTAGGGTGGTGGCAGTGCTCACACACACCACACAGCATACAGAGATGTCCATCCACCTCTCGAAGCATACACCTCAAGGCAGTTGCAGCGGCATGCAACTGTCACACCCGACTTGGGAGGGCAGATGCATTGACAGGCAAAAGGATGATGTAGGTGGGGGCAGGGCCACAGCTACGTATGGCAAGGGATGAGGTACGTAGCCCCCCTCCCCCCCAATGGACATGACTGACAAACAGTGACAGTGGCAAACGGACCATCACCAAGCAGGTCAACAGCCCCGTGTGGTGGGAATGACTCACCCACTGGGAATCAATGACATAGCGCGCCAAGATTCAAGGCCAATGAATAACTGATGCAGCTGAGGAACAAGACTTGGTATTGCGCAACCACTGAGAAATGAGCCCAGAGGCCGGGTGCCGAAGCCTGTGCCAGTGCTGGGGAAAGTCCCAGACCAGCGCTGGGGCAAGTCCTGCGCCAATGCTGGGGTGAGTCCCAAACCAATGTGGGGGCGAGTCCTAGGGCAACAGGCAGATCGAGACTCGAGCCAACATCGGGGTGAGTCCCAAGCCAGCACCAAGAAAGAGACTTGAGGCAATGTCGGGGCAAGTACTGGGGAAAGAGAGGACCGAGAGTAGCCACTGAAGGGAGCACAGTGAGTAACGGACAGGGCAAGTCCTAAATCTAATGGGCAATGTAAAACTACCACAAATTTGGAGCCCATTATGGGGCTTGCTCTGGAAGAGAAAGCATGCTCCCGGAGAAGAGTGGGTGTCACCCAAGGTATGCATGGCACTGCCGGGTGAGGACAAGCAGTAGGAGCAAGTCCCAAGCAGAACAAAGAGAAGGCACAACTGTGGCGTGGCACACAGGCAAGCATCTAACGAGACCCAAAATCAAGTATAACTGCGGCACGGCACCCAGGCAAACATCTAACAAGACCCAAACCAAGTATACAGACAAGTGGTATTGAGTGCGGTACTCACGAGTAACAACATCACCCCACCCCAAGACACATGAGGGCTAGCAATAGACCGTAGGTAATGAGCAAGCAAGTAGCAGTGTGCAGCATGCTCAATTAGACGATGTGGACAAATGAAAAACAAGGTCCAGGTAGGAGTGGCTCCACCCAACCACAAGGGGCATGACCAGACATGGCGTGGGAGTTTTACCTTGCCCACGAGATTCGGGACTTGCTCTGTCAGTTACTCACTGCACTCCCTTCAGTGACTACTCTCAGTCCTACCCCGCCTCAGGATTCGCCCCGACATTGCCTCGGGTCTCATTCTTGGTGCTGGCATGGGGCTCACCCAGTGTTGGCTCAGGACTCGCCCCGGTATTGGCTCAGGACTCGCCCCAACTTTTGGGCACGGGACTCAGCCCAGCACTGGCGCGGGACTTGCCCCAACACTGGCACAGGACTCGCCCCGGCACTGGTGCGGGACTCACCCCAATGCCACTGTGGGCCTCGGCGCTATGTCCTCAGGCTCATTTCTCGGTGGTTGGGCAATACCAAGTCTTGTTCCTCTGCTATGTCGTTTATTCACTGGTTTCAAATCTCGGTGCACTACATCATTGATTCCTGGTGGGCGATTTATTCCCCCCACAGGATCCCCCAAACTCTAGTGGGTCGGTCCCCCGCCCCGGCGGTCTAAGTATAGTGAAGCCCCAAGTCTCTATCCTCTTCTGGGATTTCACTTTGGCTCACCATCCTTCTCCGCCAGTACTCAGACATCCTTACACTCCCCTGCTCGGGTCTATCTGTGGTCTTGCTCGATCCTCACTCTCTGGTCTCGACTACCCACTGCTGTGCCCAACTTCTCACCTTTCTCTAACCGACTCTTGCCTCTTCGTTTCCTCGTTGTCTCTCTGTCCATCGGTATAGGCTACCCATGGGCTGTCTCTCGGTCTCATACCCCTTCTCAGTTTTTCACCTGTCCTTCTCCTTCGCCAGCCTAACTTGCCCATGAGTCGACCCTCGGTCTCATACCCGTTTCCTCTTGTCTTTCCTCCCGCTCTTCTGACGCCACCCCAGCTGAGCACCATTCGACGGCAGACTACTCAGGTTGCGGCTCTCCGTCTAACTTCCACCCCTTCATAGACAGTGCGGTTCTATCCCTGCAGTGGCCGGTGCTGCCCCCTCAATCTCCCTTCACTCTTTCTCCCTCCTGTCTCTGTCCACTGAGTCCCTCTGCCCAATCCTTCATCCAACCAATTCTTGAAGTCTGCTCTTCAACTATCGAGCTCACAGGTGCAGGGTCTCAAATGGCCTTGGAGCGCAGCTCACCTGGCAGAGGATCTAGCTGTTCTCACCCTCACCGATTTGGTCAATAAGTCACCGCTCCGAGCCCGAGCCGCAGTGGCCCATCAATTTGTCAGATCATTTGGTGCCTTGTCGCCCCTCACCTCCAGGGGCGGCCCTCGTCGGATCATTTGGCACCTTGTCACCTGCCGTGACACCAGCAGCCCCCACCGGGTCGCCCCTGTCAATCAGCCGAGGCTCCGGGCCTGAGCAGCAGCGGCCTGCCCTTTTCATCCCCCTCTTTGTCTGTGCGGCAGTTCGGCCGTTGTGGTGGGAATAACTCGCCCACCGGGAATCGATGACGTAGTGCACCGAGATTCAAGGCCAGTGAATAACCGATGCAGCCGAGGAACAAGACTCGGTAACACCCAACCACCGAGAATCGAGCCCAGAGGCGCGGCCCCAAGGCCCGCGCCAATGCCGGGGCGAGGCCCACGCCAACACCGGGGCGAGTCTCATGCCTACGCCGGGGCGAGTCTCATGCCTATGCCGGGGCAAGTGCCATGCCAACAATGGGGCAAGTCCCGTGCCACTAATGAACCGAGGCTCGAGCCAGCACCAGGGCAAGACCTGCCCCAGCGTCCGGGCAAGCCTTGGGCGGGCAGAAACAGACACACAACTACAGAGGGGAGCGCAGTGAGTATCGGCCACAGTAAGTCCCGAATCTCGTGGGCAAGGTAAAACTCCCACACCGTCACCGCCCCACGGGGGGGACGGGAGCACTACCACAGGCGGTGCCACCGGCCTCCCCTAAAGGATCCTCTCGTGGGCTGGCCATCCCAATTCTGCCCCAGCACAGGGCCTGCGACGCCCCTCTTTCTCATGATCGGCAAGACCAACAGTCCCTGCTTAGCCACTGTGGGTCCCGGCCCATCCGCTCACTCCACCCTGCACTCTGGCTCAGGTACGTTACTAGCCTCGACTCCTGTGTCTGGATCTTGAGGTGTAACGACCAAGATATTGTACAGGACATACAGGTACGATATGGACAGATATCCATCGCCAAACCACAACGCAACTCATCGACGGAAGCAATCTACATACTCAGACCCAAGTCCGACAATGACCGCCCCACCAGATGGACCAAGATATCGATGGACAGACCATATTGGCAAATCGACGATAGCCAGCCACACGTGTCGGTCACGAGGAAGATGGACACGATCACCAGTCGACCATGAGGGTCACAAGGAAGAGGGGAGGGATGATCCCACGCGACACAAGACGTCACGTGACCGACACAAGGGTTACACCCATTGAGTACCACGGCGATGGCCATACCACTCGTGACCAATATCTATCGATAACCGTTACCAACTGGAACGACATATCATTGTCAAAGGGTCACGAGACGCATCAGACGAATGAAGTAAACAAGAAGAGGTTGTTTACCTCGGCCAGGAACCATCCAGGGTTGCGGGGATAAGAAGCGACCACTCAATGGGTCGATCCCCACAACAATCTAAACTCCTACGTACCTTCACTCTGTAGCTCTCTGCTATAGTTCGGTAGACTCCTATCCAATCTCTATCTCACCTCGCATCCGATACAAGTTGCACGACAACTTCCTCCTCTCCGTTGTCGTCCCTTAGCAGTACCTCCACTCTCACGTCCAACCTTCACGACATATCTATAAATCTCTATCAATAAATTCCGATGTTATTTGATTCTGACTCATTACCTAATCCGTCTACCCCGACCCCATTTCGGCATCTTACATGAGGTACTCATTCTCTCAGTGTGGGACTGGTCTAGCATAGTGCCCCCTGTCACGAGTGCGGAACCAGCGGGTGCAAACGTCCTGAACCAAGGGCTGTCACTCACGTGGCCTGCTCCATCTCAACTTGAATGGAGAACGGTGCGAAGCTTGGGGGGACCGTATCGGCATCATTAGATGGGGTTGCTGCCGAGCTGCTTGCTATGGCGAAGGCGGCGGCAGGGTCATGCTCTGCAACGAAGTCGAGACTTGACGCGCAGTAACATGGCTTAGAGTACAAAGGAGCTATCGAAATGCTACTTGTACCCTGCAGACGGAGCCATGTTCAGAGCGTGACCCAATGCCACTGCATTTTACCCTGTTGTCAGTACCATGTGGTCAGAAAACAAAGGCAGTTGCAGTTGAGGATGGTGAAAGGGTCCATCTCTAGAGGGCCGAGGGGCGCTTGAGTCATCTGTCGTACCACATGAGTCGGGCGTGGCGAAAATTGAATGACTTGTACAAAGCGGATCGTTACACTGCCCCCCCACTAAAGAGGAGATGTCCTCAGTGACCTTGTGGTCTGTTGACCTTGGGAGACTTGACGCTGTTGGTGAGGTGGTCATGTGTCGAGAGGTCGGCAAGACGGGGGAGAGAGCGGTGAAAGTGCCGGAAGGGAATGTCGGGGCTGGCCAGCGGCGTTGGGTTCAGCGACAACGCCGGCGTCGAGGCTTGGAGGGGGGAAGATGTGCTCACCGTTGCCCTTGTGCTGCTTCATGAACTTCTTGAAGGCAGCGTTGTCTTTGAGGTCCTCATAGGGAGTCCACAAGTTCTCCTCAGGGCCGTGACCAGTCCATCGGATGAGGTACTTGTAGACACCATCATCATCGATGCTGGAGTCAATGATCTCTTCCATGAAGTATTCGACCTCATCGTGGATGATCAAGGGACCGGGTGGTTCCTGGTGTTGACCGGGCAAGCCGTCATGCGCGGGTTTGAGGAGCTGGACATGGAACGTGGGATTCAGGTGACTGAGGTGCATTGGCAGATCGAGAACGAACGCCAACAGAGAGGATGTGGTCGCCTTGATCCTGAACGGTCCCATCATCTGCTGATCGAACTTGAGCGCGGGCCGCAGAGGAATGATGTTCTTGCGGTTAAGGTAGACCTGGGCATCTACCTTGAAGGTTTTCGGGACGTCCGCGACCTTGCAGTGGTAGAAGCGCAACACGCGCTTGTGAGCCACCTCAAGGTTGTCGATGAGGGTTTGACGGAGTGTCGACAACTTGATGAGGCACTGCTCTACAGCTCTACAGCGGGGATGTTGGTCGGATGCACTGGGGTGAAGGCATCCACGACGTTGTAGCCCGTGTACGCCTTGAAGGGGGACAGCTTGGTCAACAAGTGCTCAGCATTCTTGTAGGCAAGTTCGGCGATGCTGAGCAGGTCGGACCAGTTGTCTTGCCGCACGTTGATGAAGTGGCGCAAGTATGTGTCATGAGTTGCCCCTGTAACACGCCCCACACACGACAAACATAACGCTATATATCATTTCGCTACGCCTTACTTAGAATAAAGCACGGGGCGCTACCACGTGTCGCTCACGCGATACGCTCACGCGATGCTCACGCAACGCTGATATCAGCCGCCACGTAATTATCCTAAGTAAACCGAACCAAGGCTAATCTTATCGAAAACCACCGACAAATCATGACTGCAACTCCCACACTACGACAGTCACGAGGACGACCCGCCAGGTACCAAGTAAACTGGCCGACGGGCTTACACGAGCAACAAAAGCCTGGGGCGGACATCAAGGATACAGTACGGTGAAGGATGACCGACGATACATCAAGATTATCAAGAACTACGGCAGCGATGGAGGTCACGAGCACGAGTAAGAGGGAACGGGAGGTCCATCCACGAGCGCGAACCAATTATCCTCAGTTGAGGGACTTTTACGGTTTCCTGGGGAAAGGCCTGGATACTAGTAGAAGGTTACTTGAGACGGGGATAACCTCGCCGAGGACGGAGGTGCTGTGGAAAGGATAGCCGAGACGGGCATCGGGGACGGCGTAGAAGACAGGATCGCCGAGGAGGATTGTAGATATAAACCGTAGTACTTTGTAGTCTTGTCGGTCAGGCTTTTCACCTCGTCTTACCGACTACGTATAGCTTTAACCCAAACATAGCGACCATTAACCTGCGTCCAGGTTAATCCATAGTAACCACCCCACGACTCTTGCCTGTTAACGAGCTCTAAGCCTCAGCTTGTTATTCTGAAACCCTTATCTTCTGCGCATACGCCCACGTACCTTGTCGAGACTAGGACGGTAAGCATAGAAGACGAGGTCAAGCCACGTTCTATCCGATTGATAAGACCTAGCTTGTGACAGTATGTCTGGAGGAGTTCAATGAGGCACTCAGTTTGCCTGTCTGTCTGTGCATGGAAGGTGGTAGACAAGAGCGGGGTAGCGTCGAGACACTCCAGGAACGCACACCAGAACTTCGACGCATTTTGGGGACCTCAATGGGACACGATGTCGAGCGGGATGCCAAACCGCTTGACAACGTGGATGACGAACATGCGAGCGAGGTCCGTGGCGGTGAAGCCCTTCTCCATGTATGGGATGAAAACGGCCATCTTGGTGAAGCGCTCAACAAACACCATGATGCTGTTGTACCCGTTGGAGTCGGGGAGCATGATCATGGCGTCCATGGAGATGGATTGCCAAGGACCGGTCAGTACGAGCAGGGGTTGAAGTGGTCTGTAAGGCTTGTGACAGGGTGTCTTGTTGAGTTGGCAGGTCATGCACCCTTGGCAGTAGGCCTTGACGAACTTGGCGAGTACCAGGACATGGAAGTGGCGGGGCATGGTGGCGATAGTCTTGTCACCTCCATTGTGGCCACCACTCCGTGTGTTGTGAGCCTGCCGGACAATGTCAAGTTTGAGTTGATGGACATTGGGCATGTAGACAATGTTAGCCCAGAAGAACAGTCCATCCTCATATGAGAAGTACTTGAGATCGTCGGCGAGCTCGGCTGGTTGGGGAAGAGTCGGATCTTCAAGGTAGGGTTTGAGGGCTTGAAGATCCTTGTCCGCGGCCTGGGCTTCCTTGATGCGCGGCACCAGGTCGGAAGAAGGCCCGACCAGCAAGTCGATCATCTCATCATCAGAGGCATCATCATTGGTGAGGACGGCAATGGCGACGGGGAAGGATTCGACTTGTCTGGGCTTGAAGAATGACATGAGATCGGCATCCTTCACGTGTGAGCCAGACTGAAAGTCGTGGCGGCGGGAGAGGGTGTCGGCCTTCTCTATCTGCTTGCCCTTCTTCCACTTGATCGTGAAGTCGAAGGACAGCAGGTGGGTGAGCCAGCAGTTCTGGCAACGGTTCCAAGTCTTGGCCTCCATGAAGTACTCAAGGTTGCGGTGATCAGAGTACACTTGGATGGCCTCGGACCCTTGGAGGTAGTGTCGCCAGTGCTTGAACGCCTCGACGATCATGAGCATCTCCTTGTTGTGCGTGATGTAGTTTTGCTTGGCAGGGATCAGCTTGCGTGAGTAGAAGGCGATTGGGTGAAGGACGCCTTTGTCATTGTGTTGAGAGAGGATTGCCACCACTGCAAAGTCGGAAGTGTCAGCCTCAAGGACGAGGCGATGAGACGGTGTGGTGGGAATAACTCGCCCACCGGGAATCAATGACGTAGCGCACCGAGATTCGAGCCAATGAATAGCCAACGCAGCCAAGGAACAAGTCTCGGTATCGCCCAACCACTGTAAAATGAGCCCGAAGGCATGACGCCAAGTCCTGCGCCAGCACCGGGGCGAGTCCTGTGCCAAACACTGGGCCGAGTCCCAAGCCAACAGTGGGGTGAGTCCCACACCAACACTGGGGCAAGTCCCATGCCAGCAAACAGACCGAGACTTGCGCCGACACCGGGGTGAGTCCCGTGCCAACAAATGGGCCAAGACTCGAGCCAACACTGGGGCGAGTCCTGTGCCATCACCAAGAACGAGACCCGAGGCTATGTCGGGGTGGGTCCCAAGGCAGAGAAAGACCGAGAGTAGCAGCCAAGGGGAACGACGCGAGTAACTGACAGAGCAAGGCCCAAATTTCATTGCCACAACAGTGACTTACTTTTCCAACTGGTCTCGTAGTAATTAATCGAATAGATATGAAACTTGACACAAATGGCGCAAATGCCCCGTCGCGTGGTGAATATTCTCAAGTACTCCTGGATTGGAAACTCTGCGATATCACGTGACCACCTGTCGGGGATATTTCGGCGTCATTTGGGTCTTTTGAGTACTTGAAAATATTCGAGGTCGAATATTTTCGAGTACTTTAAATCGATGAAAATTGCATTGTTAATAGATCAGCTTCGCTGATCTTGTCATACTATAGAAAACTCGTCTTGTCGTCGCTATCTCAAAAACGTGTTGTCGCTCTTGCGACGATACTCGAATAAACTCGGTGTTTGTCGTAAAACCCTGCAGTCTACACTGTGTTCTGGACCTGCGGAGGCCAAGCTCAGACGGGCAGGTCAGTTTCCCAGAGGTTGAGAGAAACTCAGAGGATACTGTGACACTCATGGGCAAGGTAAAACTCCCACAACGGGTCGAACTGTCGCTTGTGAACGCGTGCTTGAGACAGTCGAAGGCACTCTGCTCTTCTGGACCCCAGGTCCACAGGCGATTCTACTTGGTGAGGCAGTGCAGGGGTCATGCGATGTTGGAGTAACCATCAGTAGAAGTTGCAGAAGCCAAGGAACGAGTGGACCTGTCGGACTGTCTTTGGTCGAGCCCAGTCGAGAATGGAATGGACCTTGGCAGGGTCCATGCCGAGCTCACCATTTCCGACGACGTAGCCAAGGAAAGCCACTTGGTCCTTGAAGAACTCACACTTCTCTTCCTTGACGCAGAGATGGTGAGCGCAGAGGTGTTCCAGCACCTGCTTGATGTGCTCGAGGTGCTCCTCCATGTTGTCCGAGTAGATCAAGATGTCGTCAAGGTAAACAATGACACACTTGTCGATGAGGTCGTCCATAACCTCGTTGATGAGGTTTTGGAAGGAGGCGGGTGCGTTGGTGAGGTCGAACGGCATGATGAGGTATTCGTACAAGCCGCGCGGAGTAGTGAACGCCATTTTCCACTCATCGCCCAGACGGATGCATACCAGGTAATACGCAGATCGCAGGTTGATCTTGGTAAAGATCTTCCCGCCCTGAAGCCGATCAAGGACGTCGTCGATGTTGGGGGTCGGATGGCGACACTTGACAGTGCAGCCATTGATCTTGCGGTAGTTGACGACGAGACAGACCTCTCCTTCATCCTTCTTGTTGACGAAGAACAACGCAGAAGCTACTGGCAATTTGGATGGGCGGATGAGGCTGCGTGCCATCAGGTCCTCAGTGTACTTGTTCACGATGTTGCCTTCCTTGAGCGACATTTTGAAGGGTTTTTGATAGGAAGGAAGGGGTTTGTCAGGGTCCAACTTGATGGCGTGGTCGTAGCGAGTGTGTTCGGGGAGCTGCTCACTGTAGACCTTGGAGAACACGTTGAGGTAGTCGTGAAGCTCGACGGGAACTTGATCACGCAGCTTGTCATGATCGGGTGGGGCCGGCGGGTGGAGGAAGTCGTAGTCGTTGTCCCACTGAGGATCAGAGTACCCAGTTCAGAGGAACATGGGGTCATCACCAATGGAGGCGGACGTCGAGTAGACTGCGAAGGGCGGAACGTTCTCGAGCTTGTGGTAGTCAACCCAGAGGGCAGCGAGGAGCAAGACAGGATCACAGGGAACACTCTCCGTGTCCGTCTCAAACTCAATGGGGCCCGAGGGGACCGGCGCGCAAGTCGGTTCGGCATCGCCCGGGGTGTCAAGGGTTAATGTCAGTGGCGGGGGTTCAGTGGTCGGCGCCACAATGACATCGGAGGATGGGTCAGGGATCAGACAAGAGCCGGCAATGTCATGCTCGTCTGGGGGTATGGGTTTCCCCTCGCTGCAGATGAGGAATTGGTGCATAAAGGATTCCACAATCTGCTGCGGTGGGGGACGGTTGGGACGCTCGCGGTCGCCAAAGCGGAGTCGCGCGCGCGGGGCCGTCAGGTATAGTTGCACACTGCCGGGGGGTCCAACAGATATGGGAGGAGGGAGGCACTGGTCTTTGCAGTAGTCCGATTCGAAGAAGATCGAGGCTGTGGACCACACGATGGTTGGGTCGTGCTTGCACAGCCAAGGCATGCCAAGGAGAATGTCGTAGTACGCGATGCTGGTGACGCGGAACGAGTTAATCTCCTTGTGTTGACCGATGTCGACCATCACGCTCTTGGTGGAGTGGGTGATGGAACCTTGTCAAGCCAAGGTCCCATCGGCGAGTTTGAGCGTAAGGAGCTGGTCGAGTTCGTACACGGGGATGCAGTGCGCGGCCGCGAACTTGACGTCGATGATGTCATCAGAGCAGCCCAAGTCAATCATGGCTCGGGCGAGAGAGGTGACTCCGTTGAACTTGAGGGTGACATCGACACAGAGGTGGAAGGGCGGGTGCACTTTCTTCTTGACCAAGGACTTGCCACGGGAGGCTGAAGTACCTTGGGGGCGGAGGACCATTGGAGGGAGAGGAGCGGTGGTATCGGCCGTTGGCAGCGAGGTCGGGGAAGGGGAAGCTGCCGAGGGCAAGCTTGCCAAGCTGTTCAAAGGGCTAACCAGCGCGTGTCGCTCAATCACGCGTGGTAGTTGTCGTTTCCCTGGTCCTGGTCGACCGGGGCAGAGCGGAGGTTGTCTCCAAGGTCCTCGACAATGGTGGCGAGCTTGCCGACCTTGGCGACGTTGGCTTGGACTGGATGGGGCCGAGCCTGGGGACAGTTCGCCGCCATGTGATTGGGGTCACGGCAGACGAAACAAAGGTTTTGCTCCTTGCAGAGCTGGCGAACCTCGGGTGTGAGGGGGCCCCGAGGGTGAGGAGGTCCAGGGATCGTCGCACGGGAAGGGCCCGATGCGGACGAGGACGTGGCGGGAGCGCCAGGAGCGGAGGCAGTCACCATTTTCGCAGTGGTGCCAGAGGCCGGAGGGTGACAAGTCCGTGTCGTCGAGGACAAGGTCGCAGGCACGGGGGCGGTCGCACTGGTGAAGGTGCGAGCACAAGGGTGCATGGTCTTGAGATGATCAATCGCACGCTGCACCTTGTGGGCCGCTTGGTAGAGATCTTCTACCATCTGCAGGTCCTCGAGCTTCTCGCTAAGTTTGCTGGCCAAGGGGTTGGTCAGCCCAGCGAAGAAGCGATGCTTGGCGTCAGCCTCATCCGTGAAACGGATGATGGCGCGGGCGAGGGTGAACTCGGAGTGGTAGTCGTCAAGGTCGTCTACCATCTTGATCTTGCCCTTGTGCCAGCAGTTGCAGACACGGTTCTCCTCGTCGTGGTTGCCAAAGTGGAGTTAGAACGCTGCGAGAGCAGCGTCCCAGGAGTTGTTCCACGTGTTGGTGGCGCGAGACGTGGCGGAGAACCATTGAGTGGCCTAGCCTTCCAGCTGTTACTCAAGCAGCTGGATCTTCCTCTCATTGGAGATGTAGTGGTCCGGGTAAGCATCACGAACCAACTCAAGGTGACGCAGGAAGGGAGCTGTCTCAGTCTTCTTGTCGCCCTTGAACGTGACGAGATGGGGGCGCGGTCCACAGAAGGGACCAGATGAAGAGGACGAGACAGAGGGTGCGGACGCCTGTGGTGCCGAACGGGCCATGGCAAGCTGCTGGATGGCAGCCACCAGGCCGTTGAAGTCGGGTGTCGGCGTGGGTGGAGGCGCAGTACCACCAGGAGCAGTCTGAAGATGAGGGGAGTTCATCTTCTGGTAATCATGGTGCGCCGTGGGGTCGACGGGGTACTGCGAGCTGGCGTCCGCAAGGTGGGGTTGGTGGTGGGCCGAGTGTTGGCTCTCGGGGCCACCAGTGGCCAGGGACGGGACTGGCAAGGTCGTGGTCATCCCAGAACTGGAGTGCCGCTGTCGTGCCTGCTGTTGAGCAGCCGCGGGTGTCGAGTGGGCCAACTGAGGGCCGCTGAAGGTCGACACAAATGTTGGACCATGGCTCGGGTGCCGCGATCCAGCAGGGGTCTGCTTGGCGGGCAGTGACAGGGGATGGGGAGGGGCAAACGGCAAACGAGTCTGGCCCAAAGGGGGTGCCAACGAACGCTGGGCCCGGTGTTGCTGTTGCTGCTGCTGGTACTGCGCCATGGTGACTTGGCGGTGCTGTTCGGCGGAACCCAACATCTGCTGCTTCTGCTGTTGATGCTTGGCACTGCGCTGAGTGACGAGAGCAAGGAAGTCGGCGTTCAGCAGAGCCTCTGACTCTGGAAGGTACGGACGATTGGTGTGGTGCTGGTATTCTTCCAGGACATTGGCAAATGAGAGGTCGGGTGACTGCCACGGGGACAGCCCAGTGTAACAACCAAGATATCGTACGACACATACAGGTACGATATCGATAGATATCCATCGACAAACCAAGATGAGGGGAACAATCTATGTCCTCGGCCCAAGGTCCAACGACATCCGCCCCACTCGATGGACATAGACATCGATGGACAAGACACGTTGGCAACAACATACTCGCCAGCCACACGTGTCGGTCACAAGTCGGGTTGATATGATCACAAGTCAAGTCCGCGAGTCACGAGGATAAAGGATGGGTTGATCCCACGCGACATAGGATATCACGCGACCGACACGAGGGTTACATCCATCAAGTACCACACCAATGGCCATACGACTCGTGACCGATATCTATCGACAACGATCGCCAACTGAGACGATATATCAACATCGATACGGTCACGAGGTCTATGGAACGAGTAGAGTAAACAAAGACGGATTGTTTATATCATTCAGGAACCGGCCAGGGGTTGCGGGGATAAGAAGTGACCGTTCGAAGGGTGGATCCCCGCAACAATCTAAACTCATACGTAGTTCCACTGTAGCTCTCTGCTATAGTATTGGTAGACACTTATCCATTTCCTATCTTGCCGCAACTCCGATACAAGTCACGCGACAACTTCATCCCTTCCGTTGTCGCTTGCCCGCGGTACCTCCACTCTCGCGTCACGACCTATCTCAATTCTCGACATATCTCTATCGACAAACCTCGACATTATTTGATTCCGACTCTTTACATAATCCATCTACCATGACCCCATTTCGGCGTCTTACACCCAGCAGGGACTTGGAAGGCCGACTGTGGGTCGTATGATGGGACGTATGACGGGTCAAGACTTCCAACAGCAAAGCCAGGTGGGTTTGAAGACCCAGGCGCTGGAGGGTGGGTCGGCGCTGGAGGGACTACGGGTCCAGTCCCAGCCAGAGAGAGTTGCCGACGGTGTGGCAAGGAGGGGAATGATGCGGTCCGGCTGTACTGCGGACCAGGAGCTCCAGGGAACAGAATGGGAGGGGCCGAGCATGGTGGCGACAGGTCGAGGCCGGCAGGGATAAGGCCAGGCGGGATGTGCTGCCAATGCCAGTACCTGGGTCGGCCTTGGAGGCACTGCCACCAAACGCTGTCTTCGTCCTTGTGGTAGAGTCCAGAGTTCAGGACTCGAAGGTGGAAGGTCGATTCCATGTGGGCCGAGCTCGCCGTCGTGACGTCTGTGGGGTCTTGCTCGCCAAGGTGGGTCGTCTGTCCCGTTCGGGCTGGGGACAGATGGCGAGAGTGTCGTGGATGGGTCACACACCAAGACTGGGAATGTACTGGTGTGCTAGGGGATGTCACTCTTCGCTGGGGACAAGAGTGCAAGTCAAGGGATAACTGGGGTGTGGGCAAGATGTGGTAAAAGGCAAGGACTAGACTAGGGGAGGAGTGACACGGTTTTGGGTAATCGCGGAGGATAAACCCGTATCTCTGGCTTTGCCAAAGCAAGACAAGGAAGGAGCGTGGGAGAGTGGGTGGCAAGAAGGATTGGGTGAGGGACTGGGTGTTGAGACGTTTGATCCATTGCTGGGGAAGAACTACAGGAAGCCAGCTCCTTATATAGTGTTTTGTATTTGCGGTGTGACCAGACATGGCCACTCGACATCTATGAAATGTCTCAGAACTTCTTCTGCAGATTGCTCGTGATCCCAATGGGGTTGGTCGTATGGGAGCCTGGATTGGTCACATGGGCACCTGGATTGGTCGTGTGGTGTCTGGATTGGTCGTTGAGGTCTCCTTGTTGGTCGTTGTGGCAGAAGAGTTGGCGGATGTTCTGAGAAGCGCAGGGAGTATTGGTCGTAATGGGTAGATGTTCAGGCGATACACAGCAAAGGAAGTTGAGGATTGGTCGTTGTTGTGTAAGATTGCCAATCCTGCCTTGGAGGAGCCTTGAGGGTGGTTGAGTGTTGTACAAGGAAGTTCCCCAGCACGGTGGAGACTTGGGCGAAGGAGACTTGGACTGGAGTAGCGAGGGCGATAGTTGTTTTGTAGTTTTGTTGGTTTCGTGTGTCGGAGTACTGGGAGGCGATTTGGATTTGTATTGGGTTGAATTGTATTCATAGCTTGAGGTCTTGAAGCAGGGTTGGTAGTCCGAATAGTCGAGTTCGTATTGGATCATGACAGAGAGGGAGTCGGGGCCCCGGGGACGGGCAAGGACACAGAGTGTGCCTCAGGGGTGTGGGGCTCCATCACCTGGGTGACCACACCCAGAAGGGACTGGTGCGGGCCGAGGGACTGAGCCATGCTCTCAGGCGGCATGAGCATGCCGGGCTGGTGAGGGGGTTGAAAATCGGTGTCCCGAAAGGTCGGGTGCGCCGGGTGGTTGATGGGCACATGCGGGGGCGTGCTGGGGTCCAGTGGACCGGCGGAGGGAGTGGGTCCACACGAGAAGGGAGGAGGGGAGTGTGGCCAAAGGCCAGGAAGAGGGGGGAGAGGACGAGGCCCATGAGGTGAAGATGGGGCACTGGCACTGCGGCGGGATGCCAGAGCATGGGTGCCAGCCAGGGGTGCGGACGGGCGGATGGGCGGACCAGGGCAGTCGGGCTTGATGGAGTCGGCTGGGGAACACCGAGGGGAACAATCGTCATGTGACCTGTCGGGGTCAGCGTGAGGGTCGCTTCGTCGCTGTGGGTGGACATCTTGGGTCGTGCGAGTTATGGAAAGGGGAAGATGTCTACTTAGGCGAAAGTGAAGCGGGAAGGGGAAGTGGGCGAAGAGAAGAAGTCAGGACGGGCGGACAGATACCTATGGTACTGCGAGTCGTGGGACCTGGCTGGAAGCGAGGCTTGACTCGAGAGCAGGGCATGGTGCAAGCACCAACACTTTGTCAGCGCTGACGTGGAAGCTGTGTGTGCTTCTCACGTCGCGTGTCATGCGGTGCAAGGGCACGCCTCGAGGCAAGTGTGGCATTCGCTAAGCATCACAGTTGTGTGTTGAGGGCGCGAAGGAGGGTGGGAAGTCGGTAATCGACGCTGCGGAGTGGCAAGAGCGCAGTCGACGGCGTCGGAGGTGTCGGGTGTAGGTGGATGGTGCAGCGAGGCCATCCATGGCGGCGGGGAGACCATCTAGCGACGGGGAACATGGGTGAAGCCATGTTACCTTGTCACAAGCGCAGAGCCAGCAAGTGCAAACGTCCTGAACCAAGGGCTGTCACTCACGTGGCCTGCTCCATCTCAACTTGAACGGAGAATGGTGCGGTGCTTGCGCAGTGCTTGGGGGACCATATTGCTGTCACTAGACAGGGTTGCTGCCGAGCTGCTTGCTATGGCGATGATGACGTCGGGGTCATGCTCTGCAACGAAGTCGAGACTTGATGTGCAGTAACATGGCTTAGAGTACAAAGGAGCTATGGAAATGCTACTTGAACCCTGCAGACGGAGCCATGTTCAGAGTGTGACCCAATGCCACTGCATTCTACCCTGTTGTCAGTACCATGTGGTCGGAAAACAAAGGCAGTCGCAGTTGAGGATGGCGAAAGGGTCCATCCCTGGAAGGCTGAGGCATGCTTGAGTCATCTGTCGTACCACGTGAGTCGAATGTGGTGGAAATCAAATGACTTGTACCAAGCAGATCATTACATAACCTGTGTTCAGGTTAGTATCTTGTAGATAGACAATCTGACTCTACCTGTTAATGAGCTCTAGCTTCACCTAATTATTCTGAAACCCTTATCTTCTACATGTACGTCCCTGTAGCCTGTCAAGACTAGGATGGTAAGCATAGAAGACAAGGTCAAGACAGTGATTATCCAGTTGATAGACCCTAGCTTGTGACACATAAACATTATGCGGTGTTACAGAAGCAAAACATGTGATGTTTCCATTTTCAACTTTTCCTGAGTGTGATACTGTGACAGGGGTCGAGGGCTTGAAGTAGTATCACACTGGGCGGGGGGCCTATCTCCTAGACAGAGGACAGGACTAGAGAACAAGAAGGGAGGAAGACCAGGCCACAGAGCAAGAGGGGGTAGCGGTCACTTAGACGGCTGTGTCTCTGGCTTGCCACTTGGATACGCAAGGAGGGGAACAAGGAGGAGGTTGTGTGCGGGTGTTGGATGTCTGAGGAGGTCAAGGTCGAGGTGGTCGAGGTGCTGGGGTATGTCAAGAGAGTGTGGGAGGTGTGTGGAGTTGTGTGTAGAGTATGTGTGAGGTGTGTGGAGTTGTGTGTGATTCATTTCTGAAGAGGTGTCTGAGTGCTCAGACCCCTCCTTTATATATCTTATCATTAAGTACAGGGAACTAATAAAGAAAGACGCTTGGAAGACAGGATTGGCAATGCTCGACGTTTCTGTCGCCGAAGCTCTTGACGTATTGGTCATTCGACGTTTTGTTTGACGTTCTGTTCGACGTTCTGTTTGACGTTCTGTTCGACGTTCTGTTCGACGTTTGTGGCGACGAAGCTTTGTCAGCAATGATGTCGTATGACATCACTTCGACGTTTGGTTCGACCTTTGGTTCGACATTTGGTTCAACCTTTGGTTTGACGTTTGTGGCGATGTTTGTGGTGACAAGCTGTGTCAGCACAATAATGCCATGTATGATTCATGACACTGAGGCTTTTCTGCGTGACAGCGGTGTCACGAGCCGAACAGTGGGCTTGGGAACCGAGTTCAAGCCTAACACCGGCGACTCCGTCTCAACCAGTAAGACGACGTCGGACTCACAGGATTGACGACCTTGGAAGGCGTCGAGGCCAGGGGGTTGCTGCGACACGCACACGACGGGGACGCGGAGGATGGGTAGGACGGAGCGGAGACGGAGGTGTCACCGCGGAGGTGTCGGGGAGGTGGAATGCCGAGAGGCGGAATGCCGAGGCAACAGAGTCGAGACTAGACTTGTAGTTGCATGGCTTGGAGTACAAACTACAGAATGGCGCTGAACTATGTACCCTAGTGAGCAGATGAGGTGTTATGACCCGATCCGGCTACGAGGGTTCCAAACCAGCGTCCGGTAGTACCGAAGAAAGTACGGTATGACGATGGTGCTCTACAGAGAGCTGTTATGATCAGGCTCCTTCGCCTATCATAACACCACACAATGTGCCCTGCACGACGTGTCCTGCACAACGTGTCCCACACAACGTGCCCCACACGACGTGTCCCGCACGACGTGTCCTGCACGACGTGTCCTGCATGACGTGCCCCGCATGACGTGCCCTGCACGACATGCCCTGCACACCACGTGTCTTGCACAATGAAGGTCCACGATATCATGTAGAAGACATCTGTCAAATAGTTTCTTTGTAGATTCCCTCGACCCAAAATAGTATATAAGGAGCACCTTGGAGGGTTCTTCCCCTCCATGGATCAATTCTCATATGTTACCAAGCTAGCACCAAACACCACTTGCTCGCTCAGTCACCTCTCGATCCATCGCTCGCCGTTATACCAGTTATCCGCCACCATCGCCTGTCATCCGTTACTATGTACCGATCCTTCCAGGCATTACTTCCTCGTCCATCGATCCTTAGGCCTTATTCAGCTAGGTCCATTACGAACTCATCCGTCCCCCTTACTCTGTCATCTCCATCCAGAGTCAAGGTCGTAACAAGAGCGCAGAGCGACGCTGACAAGTCGAAGGGGATATCTAGTCATCTACGAGATGGCGCGACAGTGTCCGAGGCGATCGTAGAGGAGCAGAGGTGCAGAGTGGCTAGTATGGGTGCTAGCAAGGGAAAGAAACAAAAAGAACAAATCTCTGGGGGATCCTCAGAGATGGCGTGGGTATATGTGATGGATGCGGGTACGAATCTGAGTCAGGCACGCATGACGTCACGACCCAAAATGGTTTCAGCGAGACCGAAGTGATAATGGATGGTCCGTAGAGTGTCTCGGTGTGATGGGTCGTGACACGAGGACGGACTGCGCTTCGGGATACGGCGTTAGGCCTAGTCTACAAGCATGGCATTATGAGTCGGCGATAGAAGCCGTGACGGTAGCGCCGACATGCACGGGTGACAGCACGGGGTCGGTGCGTCGCAGGGCACTGCGTGGCGCGTGTTGTGTGCTGTTAAGGTGACGCGCATGACTTTCTTGTCGCTTGTTGTCTTGAGTGGCGGACCGAGGCGGACGATGATGTTGATGGTAGAGTGTAGCATAACGAGAGAGTGACGTGGCCGGTACGCTGAAAACCTTCAGCGCACCCTACGGAACTATAGATTTGATCCCGCGTTGAGTACGTGTCAACACTCCCCTCGAGCTAGATGCAGGGATAAGTGAGTTTGCTACTCAGGGACTACAGAAAGGCCTAGAGCTGCAGTATGAATGCCGTGGACAGGGCCAGGGAGAGCCTTGGTAAGAATGTCGGCTTTCTGCTCTGCTGAGGAGACGTGACTGAGCTTGATGGTGCCAAACTCCGATACCTGCTCGCGAACAACATGATGACGGACATCAATGTGCTTAGAGTGCACGTGCATGGTAGGGTTGTTGGCAAAGAGGATGGCCGACTGGTTGTCGACAAAGAGAGGAGTGGGGCCATCGGGAGACATGCCGAGCTCGGAGAGGAGGGAGCGGAGCCAGATGATCTCCTTGGTGGCCTCGGCAGCAGCAATATACTCAGCTTCCATGGTCGAGGAAGCCACAGTCTGCTGTCGCTTGGATGCCCAGGTAATGGGGGCACCATTGAAGAAAGAGATGTAACCAGTGGTGGAGCAGCGAGTTGCGAGGTCACCAGCATAGTCGGAGTCAACGAAAACTTGAAGGCCAGTGGAGGAGATGGCCGAGAGGAGGAGGGAGAGGTCCATGGTGTGTTGGAGGTAATTGAGGACACGTTTGCCAAGATCCCAGTGGGCTTGAGTTGGCGCATGGGTAGCGCAGCCCAGAGCAGAGGCAGCGAAGGAGAGATCGAGCCGTGTGCAGATGGCAAGCCAGAGGAGGGAGCCGACCAGTTCCTGATAAAGGCGGATATCAGGGAAGAGCTCTTCATCGGTTGTCGCAGGAGGAGGAAGATCGGTGAGAGGCAGAGGGGAGACTTTGCCGGCTGCAGACGAGTTGACAGGAAACTTGTTGAGGAGGTCCTTGATATAGCTGGTCTGGGAGAGATAGAAGGAGTTGCCAATGCGTGTAACCTTCATGCCGAGGATGTGAGAGACTGGGCCGAGGAGCGTGATGGTCCAGTGTTCACAGAGAGCGGCGAGGATGGTGGAGACGTCTTCTTCTGTCTTGGCAGCAACGAGAAGGTCGTCCACGTAGGCGAGGAGGTATGCAGAAGGGGAGCCATCCTTGGAGGGAAGGACGTAGAGGCCCCAGTCTGCTTCACACTTGACAAAGCCCAGAGAGGCGAGAGCTTGGCTCAGCTCAAGCCACCAGGCGCGTCCAGACTGCTTGAGGCCGTAGAGAGACTTGATAAGGCGGAGGCAGTTGGTGGATGACTTGGAGGGTTCCAGACCCTGAGGGATCTGGAGATAGAGCTCAGTGTCGATGGTACCATTGAGATAGGCACCTTCGACATCGGCCTGATGGACAACAAGTCCATGGGTGGCCGAGAGAGCGAGGAGGAGCCGGAGTGAGGAGATACGGCTCACAGGAGCAAAGGTTTGCTCAAAGTCGATGCCAGCAAGTTGGCTAAAGCCTTGAGCGACGAGACGTGCCTTGTACTTGGCGATGTTGCCGTCGGCATCTCGTTTGACCTTGAAAACCCATTTGGCGCCAATGGCTTTGCGGCCAGGGGGTAGAACGGCTTCTTCCCAGGTGCCTTTGGTTTTGAGGTTGTTGAGTTCAGCCTGCATGGCCTCGATCCAGCGGTCGGAGTCGGGGGCAGAGAGGGCAGCCTTGAACGTGAGAGGGTCATTGAAATTGGCGTGGGCTGCAATGGCAGCGAGAGAGCCAATCGTGACATTTTCGTCCAGAGAGAGGGATGCCAGCTCCCCCTCAATGGCTGCGACGGAGGCAGTAGGCTTGAGGCGAGATGATGAACGAGTAGGGGCGACATTGGCCCACTTGTTGCGACCACGAGGTGCCGAGGGCTCATCCTGCTGAATAGTAGAGGATGCAGGTGGCTCTGGAGTGTCGGCAGTGTTGACAGGGAAGTCGCTGTTGCTCCCCTGAGGCTGGGCAGTGGCCAGAGCAGGAGGAGCAGGTGGAGTAAGGTCCACAGCCGGAGTAGGTTGGCGAGGGGCTGTGCGAATAGAGGGAGCTGGAGATGGAGGGGCGACAGCTTGGGGAAGAATGTGGCCAGGGAGTGGCAGGGGAGGAAGAGATGCTGGCACGGGGGCAGCAGGGGCAGGGACAGGAGGGCTGTATGTGGGAATGGGTGCCGGCTGAGGAGGCTGGGTTGCCAGAGTAGGAGGAGGGGCAGGCGCAGGAGGAAGAGACTGGTGCATGGGAGCAGCAGTAGGAGTAGGCATTTGCCGAGCGGCCAGAGTTGCCTGGGGCCGAGTTTTGAGGGCGGACCAGGGCTGTCGGCTGAGCAGTAGGCGGGAGGAGCAGTGGCTTGACTGGAGTATTGATGGGAAGGTTGGACATTTCCACATCAGCTGAGATATTCTGAGAGCCGTTGTGCTCGAGGCGGATGTTGTAGCCAGAGACGTGGATGGGCTGGCTGATAATGCGAACCTGGAGTGCGCGAGGGATCTCGAAGGAAGACTTGCTGTCAGGCAGAACTTGAGCATAGCCAATGGTGCCAAACTCGACGCCCTTGTGGAGGTTGGGCTTACGCCCAGTGAGGAGTTCCCAGGCGGTCTTGCCCAGTGCTTCACAGATTGTGGTCTTGTTGAGGATGACAGTGGCATACTTGGCTGCAGAGTCCCAGTGTGCATGGCCGAGGGCTGAGGTGTCGACCATGACAGAGATCATTTCGCTAATGGTGCGATTGAAGCATTCGGCAACACCATTATGTTCAGAGGTCCAGTGAGAGGATGTCATGAAAAGGATGCCTGTCTGCATGCACCAGAGTTCCATGGCAGAGTTATCAAACTCTTTGTCTTGGTCTGAGTGGACAATCCTAACTTGGACGCCAGTCTGCCGCTCGACAAGGACAACACTCTTTTTGATGACAGGGAAGGCTTGGTCCTTGGTTTCGATGGGGACTGCCAGTCGAATGCAGGTATAGTCAAATACCAAGCCAACGTAGTAGCGTTTGCCAGAAGCTGAGGCTGTGACTGGGCCTTTGAGGTCGACGTGGACTGTCTCCCCTGAAGCTGAGCCACGAGGGCTGGTGCCTTTCTTGGGGGTCTTGACAGAGCGCTGTCGGAGGCAGGTGTCGCAAGAGTCCAGAGTAAAGGGATCATCCTTGAGAGTCTTGTAGTCAGCATCAATGAGGCCGGCCTTGACAAGTTTGAGGAGGCGCCTGCAGCCGAGGTGGCCAAGGGAGTGATGGATACACTCCAGAGGAGTAGGAGGTGGGGGGTTGGTAGCCGTCAACTCAATAGAGGATAGCGCACCAGGGCCCCGTGGAATGATGAGGAAGGGATGGCCAGAGGAGTCGTTCATGACAAGTGGGAGAGAGATGCCATCCTTCGAGATGGTGAGGTCTTCGGTGTTGATCGTCCAGCCCTGGTTCTTGAGCGTGGTCACTGAGAGGATGTTCTCCGAGGTTTTGGGGATGTGGAAGATTTTGTCAATGATGAAGAGGTGGTGTTCTTTAGGGAAGAACGAGAGAGTGCCTTTCTTGTGCGCCTTGATGAAGTGCTGTGTACCGCCAAGCTGGAAGACTTGTGGTGGCTCCACAGGGGCAATGTGTTCGAGAAGGGTACGATCGCCGAAGATGTGGTGAGAGGCTCCAGTGTCGATGAGTAGAGCAGTGGAGCCTGGCGAGGGAGGCTGAGGGTCGGCTGAGCTGACAGCTGAGCAGTGACCGACAGGAGAGATGGAGCCGAGGTTGCCAATGGGTGTGTGTGAGGTGCTACCTGCTGAAGATGGGCTGATGACCATCGACAGTGGGAGGCTAGTCACAACACGTGAAGAGTGGTCGGTCCGTCAGCTGCCATGACACTCAAGACTGTAAGGATGACGTGTAACCAAGTCCCTCAAGTCAGACCAGCTGACTGAGAAGAGGTAGCGCTACGAGAGAATGTGATGAGAAAGAATTGCATGTCAAAGTAGATAGCTAAACTGGGCCTTTATATATCTTGTGTGCGGAGTCCTGGGCAGTCCGGGAACCAGTCCGGGAGCTGTCCGGTCCGGATTCGTATTCCAGTCCCGCGCCGAGGTCGGTCTCGGACTTGGTGAAGGGCTCCGGCCGGATCGTGTATGAGTCCGGTCATCAGAGAATGGGAGATCGGGTGCGAAGACAGTGAAGGCCAGTCCGGGTGACTGTCCGGGAAGGTAGAGGGTAGTGGTGGTTCATCACAGTGTGATGGAGCCAAGCTTGCCGTGAGCCCTGTTGTTCGAGGGCTTGGTTGGCTTGCCCTGGGACTTCTTCCAGGAGAGGAAGTCATCAAAGGAGGGCTTGCCATCACGCTTGGCCCAGCAGGAGTCGACAGAGTGGTTGTTTCGGTGGCAGTACGTGCAGAACAGCTGGCCGACACGTCCAGGTGGAGATGGCCTGGAGGAGTTGTCCTTGGAACCCCGAGTGGGCTTGGGACGAGAGCGTGGGCCTTGCTTGATGCTGTTCGAGAGCGTAATGGCAGAGACAGTGCCAGGGAGTGTGCCATTGGGCAAAGTGCTGATGCGCTGGTCACCCTTATCGCAGTAGAGGCAGGCAAGACCATTGTAGTCTTGGTGGATTGGATCCAGCATTTTGAAGCTGTCCCGAAGAGAGTCCTGGAGTTCGGAGGGAAGGCCACCGAGGAACCAGAGTCTGGCGCTTTCGTCGGTCATCTTTCCACCGAGAACATGGTACTCAGCCATGATGGCTTCATACATCTCATGGTGTTGTATCATCTTTTCACCCAAGGCCGCATCGGCAGCGGAGAGGGTGAGGTTCATGAGACGTTTGACCAGTGCAGGGGTATGCAGGGGTGTGTCGACATGGTACTTGGTCCGGAGGTGGTTGTAGATCTCGGCCGAGCACCAGGTGGTGCTTAACTTGAGCGATTGAGTCGGCGAGATGGTCTACAGGATAGCAGAGCAGGCCACCCATTCACGAGCTTGCCACTTCTCCCAGTTGGAGCGTTCAGCATCTGTAAGGTCGGCAGCAGTTGTGGAGTTGGTGGCAGAAGGAGGAAGGGTGCCAGCGATCTGGCTGATGGGTCGAACAACATCATCGTCACCGGCTACAGCTGGATCGATGGCACGGTGGTAAGGTTCGGGATCGAGGTCGTCGATGCAGTTGAGGGCAACCTTACGCATGAGGAAGTTCCGAAGTGCCGCGTTCCAGAGCAGGTGTAACGACCAAGATATCGCACGACACATAAAGGTACGATATCGATAGATATCCATCGACAAACCAAGACGACGGGAACCATCTATATCATCGGACCAAGGTCCGACGACACCCGCCTCAATCGATGGACATAGACATCAATGGATAGGACGCATTGGCAACAGCATACTCGCCAGCCACACGTGTCGGTCACGGGTCAGGCCGGTATGATCACGAGTCGACCACGCAAGTCACGAGTAGGAGAGACGGGTCGATCCCACGCGACACAAGATATCACGTGACCGACACGAGGGTTACATCCATCGAGTACTGCACCGATGGCCATACCACTCGTGACCGATATCTATCGACAACGACCGCCAACTGAGACGATATATCAACATCAGTATGGTCACGAGGTCTATGGAACGGATGGGGTAAACAAAGACGGGTTGTTTACATCGTTCAGGAACCAGCCAGGGGTTGCGGGGATAAGAAGTGATCGCTCGATGGATCGGTCCCCGCAACAATCTAAACTCATACGTAGTTCCACTGTAGCTCTCTGCTATAGTATTGGTAGACACTTATCCATTTCCTATCTTGCCGCAACTCCGATACAAGTCACGCGACAACTTCATCCCTTCCGTTGTCGCTTGCCCGCGGTACCTCCACTCTCGCGTCACGACCTATCTCAACTGTCGACATATCTCTATCGACAAACCTCGACATTATTTGATTCCGACTCCTTACATAATCCGTCTACCACGACCCCATTTCGGCGTCTTACAGCAGGTAGTTCTGCTGACCCTTCAGCTGTGGAATGCTGGTGGTGGGTACGTCGGACATTGCGGACATGGTGGTAGCACAGAGGGTCGTCGTGAGCCAGGTGGTCTTGGAGGTGGAGAGTGGCACGAAGCAGGTCCAGACGACGAGTATCAGAGGCCGGAGAGGGATGACAAGGGCCACGACGAGAGGAGGTGTGGTTGGCGGGCCGATAACAGATGGAAATGTTGATTGTGCTGGCCTGTGAGGGACGAGGGCACAACGTAGGCTTTAAACGAAGGCAAATGTCAACCTTGGTTGCCTGAGGAGTGCGAGTAGTGTCGATGGAGATCGACAAGTTGGCGTAGAAGCCGAGGAGGATGACGATAGCAAAGAGGGCCAAAGTCGAGAGCATGCCAGCGTGTGAGGCTGGGAGCGGGTGATCGAACCGGAGAGCCTTGCAGGAGAGCGAAGGCGAGAGCTGAGCAGGAGAGCAAAGCGAGGGCCAAGTAGGAGAGCGAGGCGAGGGCCGAGCAGGAGAGCAAGGCAAGTAAGCGAGTGGAGAGAGCTCGCTGAGTGAAGAGTGGTTTGGTGGTTCGATAGAGAGAGAGTCATCTTGCAAGTGGGTTTAAGTATGGATGTCATGAGTTGTCCCCGTAACACGCCCCACACACGACAAACATAACGCTACATATCATTTCGCTACGCCGTACTTAGAATAAAGCACGGGGCGCAACCACGTGTCGCTCACGCGATATGCTCACGCGATGCTCACGCAACGCTGATATCAGCCGCCACGTAATTATCCTAAGTAAACCGAACCAAGGCTAATCTTATCGAAAACCACCGACAAATCACGACTGCAACTCCCACACTACGATAGTCACGAGGACGACCCGCCAGGTACCAAGCAAGCTGGCCGACGGGCTTACACGAGCAACGAAAGCTTGGGGCGGACATCAAGGATACAGCATGGTGAAAGATGACCGACGATACATCAAGATTATCAAGAACTACGGCAGCGACGGAGGTCACGAGTACAAGTAAGAAGGAACGGGAGGTCCATCCACGAGCGTGAACCAATTATCCTCAGTTGAGGGACTTTTATGGTTTCCTGGGGAAAAGCCTGGATACTAGTGGAAGGTCACTTGAGACGGGGATAACCTCGCCGAGGACGGAGGTGCTGCGGGAAGGATAGCCGAGACGGGGATTGGGGAGGGCGTAGAGGACAGGGTCGCCGAGGAGGATTGTAGATATAAACCGTAGTACTTTGTAGTCTTGTCAGTCAGGCTTTTCACCTTGTCTTACCGACTACGTATAGCTTTAACCCAAGCACAGCGATCATTAACCTGCGCTCAGGTTAATCCATAGTAACCACCCCACGATTCTTGCCTGTTAACAAGCTCTAAGCCTCAGCTTGTTATTCTGAAACCCTTATCTTCTACGCATACGCCCACGTACCTTGTCGAGACTAGGACGGTAAGCATAGAAGACGAGGTCAAGCCACGTTCTATCCGATTGATAAGACCTAGCTTGTGACAATGTCGAGAAGAGAGGGGTCAAGAGATTGCTTCGGCATGGCCAGAGAGAGTGTCCGTCCGAGGGAGAGGTCCATGCAACCGAGAGAGGGGTCCATGCAAGTGAGAGGTGACCGGAGAGAGCCGATGAGTGATTTTTGGGTGAGTAAGAGAGGGCAGAGGTATGCCTAAGTGTCGGCTTTGCAAGAGACGAGGAATGTTGCCCGAGACGCCAGGAGAGGTGGCGTTGAGGCCCTAGTGGGCAGGAGGAATGCCAAGTATGGCAGAGGAATGCTGAGTCTGGCGGAGTAGTTGTCGACCGAGGGAGAGAAATGGTTGGACGGACAGAGAGCATGGTCGGATGGGAGAGGCCAGAGTCGGAGAGAGACGGAGAGAGAAAAGACTTGGGAAAGAGACGGGCAGAGCAGCGCGGAAGATAGCAGACCTCACGCTTTGGCCAGGGCAGTGAAACTCTACTCAACTCGGGCTGTTGCTGCTCACGTCCATGTCAATACCAAGCAGAGCAGCGCGGAAGATAGGAGACATCACAATGACGTTCCACACAACTTGGGCTGTTGCTGGTGAGGGAGGAGAGGCACTCACTAAGTGAATGTAGTGACCGAAGTCTGCACAATGCGCGCTCTCACTCCACAGCACACAAAACTGAAAGACTGGCCGGAAGAGTGAGAGGGCATGTACCAAGGTCCAGTGGGTGGGCACAGGCACCAGCCAGCACTCAGACGGTGGCCACATACCATCAGAGTCAAGCCTTGCAGTGTCGAATATCGAGCCTCGCGGCGTCGAGTATCGGGGTCGCAGGGTCGGGCCTCGCGGCGTCGCGTATCGTAGCGTCGCAGGGTGGTCGTGGGTCGTCAGGATTTTGACTCTTAATCTGTTGATGGTAAGTGTAGCATAACGAGAGAGTGACGTGGCCAGCGTGCTGAAAACCTTCAGCGCACCCTACGGAACTATAGATTTGATCCTGCGTCGAGTACGCGTCAACAGATGACGAAGGTAGAGATGTCACGTGATGGTCGATCACGTGATTTCGACACCGCGTAGAAACGACTAAGTCGTCCGGATCATGACAAGAGGGACTTTGTGCTACCACAAAAAGTACTTTAGTGCTACGCTGGCTCTAAAAATTCATGTCTTACAGCTTGTGGACCTGCCATTACTCAGGGAGAAGATGGAATTGCCATGGGCGGGGATCGGGCAAGAGGAAAATCAAACAACTGGGCCAGGCAAGTCGTAACACTCTGTGTATTTCGCTCGCCTGCTGTCCCATTTCGGTGTCTTACAACGGTCAGAGCTTGGTTGGCTTTGGGAGACCCAGAACGCTGAGGGCGATTCCCATTTCGGTGTCTTACAACAGTCAGAGCTTGGTTGGCTTTGGGAGACCCAGAACGCTGAGGGCGGTCAGCGCAAGTCGCGCATCGTTGTTCGTGCGTGGGGGGGGGGGGGGGGGAACGCCGGCACCGGACAGCTTGCCTGCGGCCGTCAG
>JAMFRD010000141.1:0-25286 GCA_025502685.1 Pascua sp. PH4015B
TCCCTCACGCCCCTCACCCTCCTCACCCACCTCCCCATCCCCACCCACCTTCTCCCCCACCCCCACCTTTCCGGGGCCCCCCCCCCCCCCCCCCAAAAAAAAACCCCCCCCAAAAACCCCCCCCCCCCCCCCCCCCCAATAACCCCAAGCGCACTCGAAACACATTTCCCCAAAAGCAACACACGCGGCATCGAGCTCCGCACCACAGTGCATCCCATCCAGGTATTCATGAGAAATCTGTGCTTTCTCCCTCCCTTTTCCCCTTGGGGTACCCCCGGGTCTACCCAATGACGGTACCGCAGTAGAAGCAGACAATGTGCAGCTTGTTCGGATCGCGCGTGAGCTGAGGCACGCAGTATCCTGTTGGTCAGTACTGTCATGCTCAAGTTGGTGGTTGGGTGGTCTTGCAATTGTCGAATGGCGTCACCCCACCCCCTCACGCCTTCCACTACGCACCATTCTTATTCCACCCCGTCCCCTGCTCGCCACCACACCCCGGCCACGCCCAGCAGGGATGCTTGCGCACCGCGTCCGACCGCACCGGCGTCAGCGACAGGGGGGCCACAGGCTTGGGGGTCTTGGGCGTGGGCGTCGTGGGATTGCTGCTGGTGCTGGTGGTCGGCGAGATGGCCGTGCCCTGTGCCGACATCGAAATGGCGGTAGACTTAGAGGTGGGCGTAAATGGCTGGGGGGGGGTTGGTCGGTGGCCAGCCGCCTATGGTGCTAGCGTTCTTCTTGCGCGGTGGCATCGTTCGTGTTGTGTGTTGTGTGAAGTTGGGTTGTGTTAGGTTGTGTTGGGTAGAATGTTGTTTGGGAGAGGCAGAGTGCAGAGGGGGAATGTTGTGAGGTTTCGGGGGTTCTTGTATGGCAAAGTATCTTTCTGTCCCTTTGCCTGTGGTTGTCATTCCTCATCTATATCTCGTATGTATGTGCTCATTGTACTCATTACACCCCTTGTTTTCGATGTACTCCCTTGTGCTCCTCTATCCCTTGCCTGGCGCGTCAGCACTGCCTCGACGCAGCAGCTGGGTCGCTCGCACAGCCGCGAATCTCAACATTGTATTGTTCGCGGGGCAACGCCATGGAGTTCCGTTGGGGTGGCAAGCACGCCGACGTGATCGGGACGGACGATCGTCGAGGGCGACTGACTGCCTCGGCGCCCGTCAATTGTTCCGAGTTCACCGCCACAGACATGTCCATGTCCCAAAAGGATGTCCATGCGTCAGCTACTACTAGATGGTGCATCTCGGCGCCAGACACGTTTCTGCCATGTCTACGCCACCACGCCGCTACGCCACGACACCGCTACGCCACCACGCCGCTACCCCGCCACCCGCCACCGCGCTCGGCTCAACCCTTTGACACTGTCTCTACTCCTTGTCCCCTTCTCCGTCGCCGCCGTCCGTTTTGGCCATGTACTTTTGGCGTTCGGTCTGCTCCTCCTTGGTGGCGTACTTGAGCAGTGCTTCGCGTGGCTGTGGGGTCAGTACACGTATCGCGCCTTGTCCCCCGCGAGATTTCACTCACGTCCTCGTGCCCGAGGCGGTTCTTGAACACGTCCTGGACAAAGCCGGCGGTCGCGGACGCACCGATGCGACCGCCCATGCCGACGCCCGAGACGGGTTCGACGGGCTTGAAGCGCTTTGCGCGCTTTTCCTGCTGGTGCAGCGACATGCCATACTTTTGCTCGCCGTGCATGGGCTGGGCGTCGGGCGTGAACACGACCGGCTTGAGGTCGGCGGTCGTGTAAGACTCGCGTGCCTTGGTGCGCGGCATCTTGGAGAGGGGGAGGAGCGCGCCGTGGATCGACGAGTGGGGCGAGTAGAGCACGTACACTGCGCCGTTGGACAGCGTGCAGAAAATCTACCGTCAGCAAAAACAGGCAGGGTGGTGTGGCTCACCTGGTTGATGCGCGAGTGCCATAGGACGCGCACGACCGACGCGCCCTTGGCGATGGGGACGCGGCGCGTGACGCTCAGGTCGTCGGCGCTCAGGAACAAGAGCTCGCCAATGGCCTCTTCGTCGCGAGTGTTAATCGCCGTGCCTACCAGGATCTGGCGGCCGTCGGGCGAAAACGCGACGCTCGTCTCGGGGTACCGGTTGTCAATGTTGTTGGCCACAGCGAGCGGCTTGCGCAGGCTCTTGACGTCCCAGACTGGGTGGGTTAGCTGGACTTGTGCTCAAATTACCCACGCTTAATGGTGCCGTCCTGGGAGCGCGATACGAGCCGTTGGCTGTCGGGTGAGAAGGCGACGCACGTCGTCGTCGCCTCCTTTGCGTGCGCAGCATCGTTGCTTCGGTCTGGTCGCGCATAGTTTGATCCAGTGCGCCAGATATGCAACGCGCCGTCGAGACACGCGCCCGCAATGAGCTTTCCATCTGGGCTCCACGCGCACGCCGTCACGCGCGTCTTGTTCCCTCGGTCCTTGGAGCGCACGACAATGACCTGTTTCTGCTTGGTCCGGTCGCTCACGTCCCATATCCGCAGTGTCGAGTCGTTGGACGCCGTGAGGAACAGCTTGTTGTCGGTAGGGTGCCATGATCCAGAGTTGATCTCCGCAATGTGGCCCCTGGAGCTGTCAGCCAGTCGTCCCGGCAGTCATCTGCGTCCAACCTAGCTCCACTCACTTGGTCACCTTCATGTCGCGCAGGTACACGTCTCCCTTTTTAAACTCAATCTCGTCCCCGCCATCGCGGTCAAACACCTTTGGGTAGAAAGTACCGCTGATGACGAGGAGACGCCTGCCGTCGGGCGAAAAGCTCAGATCGTGCACAAAGTACGACCCGTTGGGTTCAAAGCTCTTAAACGGCCGCAACCGCTGGTCCATCCCGCCAAAGTCCCATATCTTGCAGTCATAGTCGTGGCTGCCAGTCGCGAATCGTGCCCCAGATGAGTCGACAGCGATGGCCGATGTGAGCTGGGGGTCAGCCTTGTTCCTGGGTAGTGTTCGGCAGTTCGTCCGTTCCTCGCTACGGTCGAGGGCGACCTGTCCGACTCTGGTTGGGCTCTTATCATCCCAGAGCGACCTGCAGACGACGAGGGCCCCCAGTCTACTCGGGCTCCAGCAATGATGCGCTGGGTGACTGCCTTCCGCGACGCTTTCAAGCTCTGCGGTCGACCTGGGTAGAACACCTGGGATTCTGCATCTCGTTCCCCTCTAGGCTCCCACGCGTCTTTCACCTCTACGCGTCTGCACCTCGTGCCCCTAGCGTCCTGCAGTTCGTCGCACCAGGCGCTGCGGTTCGGCACTCTTCTCTCCTGCTTCTCATCTCTCTCAGTTGCACAGCTCGTCCCGCACCAGACCCCCTCCTCTCCCCTCACCCCTACTCACCTTCGTATGATCCTTGAGCACAATCTCATGCGTCACCGGTGTCCTATCCTCTTCCTCCTCGAGTTCGTCGTCGCTATCGTCTGCTTTCCGCTTGCTGCCCGTCGGCGGCGCGGGGCCGATGTCGTCGTCGTCGTCCTCGCCATTGCCATCATCGACAGGAGGGTTCGATGGTCCAGGATCCGGAGAGCCCTCGTTGGCTGTGGCGGCCTTGGGCTCCTCTCGGGGAGCCGGAATGGCAGGACGCGCAGGCTAGAGTATTAGGCGTTGTGGAAGTAGCGGTGGAGGCGCGGTACTCACCTCGTCCCGTTTGGTCTTGGCCACCTGTGCCTTTACGTTGGACGTGGCCTTCTTTGGCTTTTTGCCAAAGCTCATCGGGAGGCCGAAGTCGTCCATGTTGACGGAATGGATGTAATGATAGGATAGGTAGGTGAGGCGGTTGGGGATGGGTGGGAGTAAAGTGTTTCTGATGAGCCGCGACGAAAACAAGTTATGGGTGTCGCTGATCGCCACGAGAAAGGTCCCGCCCAGCGCCAAAGTGGAGGTGATATCAATAAAGCTAAGCCCAACGTCTAGGCCAGACTGTCCGTGGTGGTGCTTCATCATCAGTGCGCTCTGACATGCTGGAAATCGTATTCACTAGAAGACCATAGCATAAGGTGTTCAAGCTTGACAGGTCCCAAAAGATAGCCAGAGGGACAACCAGCGTCTTGACTGCCCACCGTTGGCCTCATGCCCACTCAGACTCTCTCCAAAAGCTGCCACTCATGCCACTCATGTCTCAGCCTGCACTTCATTTCACACAAACATCGCAGTATGGACTGGACTGGAAAATGCTATGGACGTCACGGGGGGGTGGGGGGTCGGGTAGAGGTAGGGGTGTAGCTCGCGCCGTACGAGTAATGCAATGGAGCCGTGGGGAAAAGGGAAGGTTTTGCTATGTATGATCTACCTATTGCCGGGTCGGACAAGTTGTATGGAGGGGTATAGATGCAGTGATTTGCCTACTCTAAGTGGGGGTATGTCGGCGAGGGTAACAAGGCCGAGAGACAGGGGATCACGGAGACCGCCACTGGCTGGTCCTCTGGATCGCCGTGGCCGGCTGGGGAGACATGAAGACGGCTCGGACAGACACGGGTGGCGTGTTACACCTGGTAGCGCTCGCGGAGACGTTCACGGATGACCGACGGGAAAGTGTTGACCTGCGGCTCCCAGTTGTCACCAAGCTGCAGCTTGAACGCCTGGAGGATCTGGCGGAACATGTTGTCGAGCTCGCGCGAGGGGTGTTGCCACTTGCAGACGGCGTTGCAAAAGTACAGGAAGCTGGTCTCGAGACCCGCGGGGTTGGTGCTGATGAGCATGCAGAAGCCGCGGAAGGCCGAGTCCTTTTCGTCATTGTCCTTGATCTCCCAGAGCGCAGTGCACCACGCCTGTGCAAACGAGCCAAGGTGAGGGGCGACCCGTTGGGGGCACACGAGACCCAGGCGTCCAATGGTGACGGCAGCATTCTCCGAGAGCGACTTGGGCGACTTGGCGTTGAGAAGAATGGGAACGAGGCGCTTGATGAGGTCGTCGACAAACGGCTCGATGGCACTCGCGTCGTCCTTGAACTGGATGGCAATCTCGCCAGCAGCCCAGGCAGCGTTGTTGCACACGCTCACAAACTCGAGAGAAGGCTCGGGTGTAATCTGGTTGATGATCGCGGGCATAAGATCGGGGATGAAGGGGCGGAGAAGTGGGAAGCAGGTCATGGCCATGTCTCCAAGGAGAGCGTGGGCCGACTGGCGAACGGGGGGCTCAAAGTGCTACGAAAGTGATTAGCAAGGGGACGCCGAGAGTCAACATGGTATACTCACGTTCAGGCACATGGCAACGAGCTGCAAGAGAGGAGGCTGCGTGCTGTTGATGAGCTCGGGCATCTGGTCCGACAGGCCCTGGGCAAGGCCCGAGAGGAGGTCGAGGGCAACCACGATAAAGGTCCTGTCGGGCTCCTCGATATTCTCGGGGTCAGCTGAGAAGGCATCCCACTGAGCGAGAGACGAGGCGATAATCTTGATGCAGCGCTGGTAGATTGGCTGTGCCCAAGGAGCAAACGCCTTGCCAGCAGCAAGGGTCACCGAAGACAAGCACTGACGGGCGTTAGCAATGTCACTCTGCGACTTTGTTGATCCAATGCTTACCTCGAGAAGGGGAACGAGGTCGGGGTCGGCGTCGCCAAGCGTCATCCACTTGTCGATAAGAGGGGGCATGAGGATCTCCATGTACTGGGGCTGGCCGAGAGCACCCATGACCGAGTCGGCGAGGGTGCCCATGGCGTCGTAGAGGATGAGGAGGTTCTTCTGTTGGTACTTGCTAAAGGCAAAGGTGAGGTTGCGAAGAATAGGCTCGAGGAAAGGAACAAGTTCGCCGCCAGCCTCCTCTTCGAGAGTCGCAAACGCAGAGCAGCCAGCTTCCTGGACGCGCTTGTTGGCGTCGAGGACCATGCGGAGAAGGCCCTCCATGGCGGGAATGAAGAGGGTCGTCTTGTCCTGGGCCGAGACGGCGACGATCCAGCTCGAGTAGCGGCCAAGTGTCCAGCATGTGATGGAGCGGACGAGAGCCTTCTTGTCGGCCAGCGAGCCAATGAGCCAGTTGACGAGATTGGGAAGGTGGGGTTCGAGGCCGTCGATGCAACCCTCGGCAATGGCACCGAGAGCGAGAATACCGCTCTCACGGTAACGCCAGTCCTCGTGGAAGAGACGGTCCTTGAGGTAAGGGAGGAGAATGTTGAGCAGCTCGTTGCCAAACGAGACAGCCATGACGTCGAGAGCCGCAGCAGAGCACTTGCGAATGTTCCAGTCTCCCGATCCGTCGTCATCGTCATCAAAGTCGTCATCATCATAGTCGTCTTCGTCCTCTTCCTCTTCGAGAGCCCGCTCAGCAGCCTCACGCGACTTGGAAGCACCCGCGGCGCCCGAGGCCTCGTTGGTCTCGTGGGCACCGTGCGACTTGCCACCGTAGGCACGGGGCTTGATGTCCGATTCCTTGTCCGGAACAGCCTCGTCCTCCTCGTCGTTGTCGAGGTAGAGGAGGTCGACATCCGAGTAGATCATGCCCTCGAGGAGGAGCGGGGCAACCTTGTCGAGGTATGGGCGGAGCTGGTCCTTGAGGACAGGGTCCTCGGCAAACGTGAGCCAAAACTCGCATGCTTCGAGCGCGACCGTCTCGTCCTTGTCCTTGGTGCAGAAGGCAATGTACTCTACGACATTCTTCATCTCCGGGACGAGCTTGTCGGGGCGCCAGCTGAGGATCATGCCCAAGGCAGTGCACACGATGCGGCGGACATCCGACGACGGGTCAGACGCGCGACGGAACAAGGCCTGGAGGTAGACGTCGACGTTGGCATCCAGCGACTCGGTACGCAACGACGCAAACGCCTGGAGCGTCTCGAGCGCGTACATGCGGATCTTCTCGTCCTGGTGAGCGGTAAAGTTGACAAACTGGGGCACAAGGTGGTCCATGAGATTGACGCCAGAGACAGTCATGTTGAGACGGTCGGGGCAGTCCTCGGCAATCTTTTGGAACGAGTCAAACACTCCCTGTTACCCGTTAGCCATGCGACTGTGGTGGTTGAGGGAAGACACTCACGTCGACAAGGTTGGCGTCCTGCGATTGCAACCCCTTGGTCAAAGTGTCGAGTGCCTCGGGCCATGCACCCGGCGCGCCGTGCCACATGAGAGATGTGACGACCGAGCTGGCCGTGTGACGGACTTGGGACGATGGGTCGGCGAGACCCTGCAGAATGGTGCTCTTGATGTAGGCCATCGCGCGGGGGTCGCTGTTGGTGACATTGGTGGCTTGGGGCCGCAGTGAGTTCTTGAGCAAGATACCAGCGATGGAGCGATGGACCTCGGACTCTTGCGTGCCAAACACAAGGATGTGCGAGAGGTACGCCAGAAAGTCGGGGATGGTGCGGAGCTCTTCCAGGCGCTGCAGTGGGACATGGCGCAGACGAGTAGAGTGGTATCAGCAGGACATGTCAAAAGAAAAACATGGCGAGGAGCAGTTGAGCACAGGCAATGGTGACGAGATGGGGCCCAAACAACAGGCGCACACAAGCGTCAGCACTGTCCTCAGTTTTGGCAATGGCAGCGATAGTGCCGAGGCCTCTTTTGCCAGCCACCACCACTTACGACTGTGACATTCTTGACAGTGTCAGGGTCCGAGCTGGTCGAGTCCCGCAACATGTTGAGGACCACCTGGAGGCCCTCGGCTTGTGGCTGCCAACTCATGACTGGGTGCGTGGACGGGCGGCGGAATGGTCAAGGAGGGAGAGTGTGGACTGGGCCGCGCGGTGCTAGTGCCGCGTTTTTTGGGCGAGGGGCGGGGGGGTGGCGAGCTGTCGAGGAGGGGGGAAGGGAGAGGGGGGTGAAAGGGAGACAGACGGGGGCAGCCTCGTCGAGTGTGGCCGTGGGGTTGTTCTATCTTTTGATGGGTAAGGGGCAGAGCAAGACGATGGAGAGGAGAGATTGTTGAGCGAGCCGGCCGACGACTGGGATTGGGATCTGGTATTCTTGATCGAGACCATACAGCCGCCTGGCTGCCTGGCTGCCTTTGGCGTTGCAGCCGCCGGATAACCACATCCATCCATTCATCCCTCTGGCTGGCCGCCTGCAGGCCTGGCTGCATGGCTGCATGGCTGCACCTGTGCTGGCTGGAGGGTGACCTGCATGACCTGCAAGCTCCTTTTCCCCAGCCCTTCCTTCCAGCACGCCGGACCATTTTGCAAAATATAGGCTTGCTATGGCGGGCCTACGAGACAAGTATGACGCCCATTTTGCCCAGTCTGGCCCAATTTTTAATGTTTACTTCCGTCGGTGCCAAGTGGACTCTGATCGCCCACCACTGCACCACTCTGGATCAGACGCGAGTGAGCATGCACAGCACGAGCGTCATTGTGGCACTTTGCGCCAAACCCAGTCGCATCAAATCATGTTTCCCGCGTCGCCCAGAGCATGCAGGAGCGTACCACGTTGTTTGCAGACATGGTGATGTGGGCAGCATTGTCTGAGAACAACCCCAGGACTAAACATTCCCTAAAGCCAACTCCAGAACCCCTTATCAGTGTTACCAGGCACAGCGAGTCAGACCAGCCGCACGCCTGGCCCGACTGCGTGCGCGTGAAAGCCGTCCGAGTGGCATATGCTCTGTAGCATTCTCACCCCCGTCTCTGTGTAAACACGTATAGACGGCTCCTTGCCCCTGTAGCATCTGCTCTCATTTCAAGCGCTCGACGATTGGGGCGTCTGGGGTTTGGCATATGGTAATGGCATAGCCCGCGTTCTCCCCATACCACTTCCAGCGCAAGCTTCAGTATACATAGTAGTTAGCATAAGATTACCTCTATAGCCACCTGGAACTCCTTCCCTACCCCGACTCCGCAATAAACCTCCGAGGCCACAGAGTCCGAGGCTACAGAGATTGGTGAGTATGACGCCAAAGGCTGTGTACCGAGGTTAGTTTCCCAAAGACGTCCGCTTCCCAATCCCACCGTGCTTTTATGGAGAGCCAAGCCACTCGAGCGCCCTTCTGAGAAGAGGGTCCAGTGAGTGCCGCTGCGTTAAATTGCGCCACAGAGAATCGTAACAGCAAAAGTTCCTTAACCGTTGGCGTCTACTGCTAGTGAACTGTGCAAGGAAACCCCCGTCTCGCTCCCCTACCGTTGTCATAGTCTGACGTCTTAATGGGTTTGACCAGAGTGAGGAGCCATAAATGAGGCGACTCGAGGGCGCGTAGTGCCTGGGGGTTGTAGGGTGCTTTGTCACTCGCCTACGTGACTCTATTAGTGTTATAAAGGAGTTGCAGAGGTCTACTTCACCTAGTGAGTAGCCTCATGGCTAGGGCAGGTAGGACCACACAACTATTGTCGCCAGACGTCAATAACGCCCTGTCATGCCTGTCAGGTTGCAGGTAACGATCCATGGCAACCAAGCTCCAATATGCTCAGTGCCACGAAATCCAAATCCCGCACATGAGTAGTGTGGCAGGACTCACAATTTGCTCCCGTCTCTCAGCGCACAGACGCTCGGGGCCGCATGGCCGAGGCCGAATTGGAAACCGGCGTGCACGCGTGGGTTCGTGCCTGAGCCTGGATGGGCGCGTTTGCTTTCCCTATTTGCTTCCGTCCATGCGAGTGTAAACAACACAGGACACACAAGGACAAGACCAGACACCAACAAGCTCGGACATCTCGTCACCAACACAAACACCATCACCCATCATCACCATGCCGCCGAGGAGATCAACACGATCCGTCAGTACGGCGACCAAGCCTGCGCCGGCTGCTTCTCCGCCAGCATCCCGGTCGACGCGGAGTACGCGGACGCGCAAGGCGACTGTGCCTTCCCCTTCCCCCTCTGCGACATCTCATGTGGACGACTCGGATGCGGACACAGATGCGCGCGGCGCAGCGAGCGAGAGCGAGGACGACACCGAGGAGGAGGTTGTGCCGAAGCCATCCAGGCGCACCTCATCCAAGGCAAAGTCGACGCCGACTCCAGTGAGAAAGAGCACGCGCGCCAGCATGCGGTCGGCGATGGCAACACCTTCCCCTGAGAAGAAGCGGTCGCCGACAAAGCCTCTGAGCAAGAAGGCGCCGAAGAGTCCTGTCCGCCCGGAGCCCGCCGCACTGGCGGACGAGGAAGAGGATGACGGCGAAGAAGAAGAGGAGGGTGACAACGCGACCCCCGTCTCCAAGCCGGTGAGCAAAGGCAAGACGCCCCAGCCGGCCAAGCCCAAGGCCCGCAAGGTCATCGAGTCGGACTCGGACTCGGACCTCGAGGACTTTATCACTGCTCCATCCATCCCACGCACGTCCACTGCGCCCTCGGCCACGACGTACCACTCCCTTCCGACGCCTCCACCGGACTCTGGCGCTTCCGACGCTGGCGAAGACTTGTTCCGCGATGGTTCCAAGACACCGGTTCCTGGGGAGCAGGACGACCCGCAAACACCCACGGGGCGCGCAGATGGCGATGCTGGAAACGCCGACCGCACCGTCCGCGACGACAAGGCTGATTCTTCGTCGCCCGACATTCCCCGCCACCTGCTCCCGCCCAAGACGCCAGCACGCGCCGCTCCGGTCGCCACTGCCGCCACTCCCGCGCCCCCGCCGCCGTCTGCTCCCAAGCCCCGCCTCACGATTCACAAGCTCGTGCTCGTAAACTTCAAGTCGTACGCTGGGCGCCAGGAGATTGGCCCCTTCCACAAGTCGTTCAGCGCCATCGTTGGACCCAACGGTAGCGGAAAGAGTAACACCATCGACGCCCTCCTCTTCGTCTTTGGTTACCGCGCCAGCAAGATGCGCCAGGGCAAGCTCAGCGAGCTTATCCACAACTCTGCAGGCAAAGAGGGTCTCGAGAGCTGTTCGGTCGAAGTGTGGTTCAGGGAGATTGTTGATCTTGTGAGCTACCGGGTTCTTGGTACAATGCTCACCCACAGCCCGGCGTCGACCAGTTCCTGCTCGTCCCCAACTCGCAGTTGGTCGTTACGCGTACGGCGTTCCGCAACAACTCTTCCAAGTACACGATCAACGACCGCTCCAGCTCGTTTACCGAAGTCACCACATTGCTCAAGGGCAAGGGCATCGACCTCGACCACAACCGTTTCCTCATCCTGCAGGGTGAGGTTGAGTCGATTGCGCTGATGAAGCCCAAGGCTCAGAACGAGCACGAGGACGGGCTGCTCGAGTACCTCGAAGACATTATCGGCACCACCAAGTACAAGACGCCGATTGAAGAAGCCTCGATTGAGGTCGAGGCCCTCAACGAGGAGCGTGGAGAGAAGATGAACCGTCTCCGCGTTGTTGAGCGGGAGAAGGCGTCCCTTGTGGTTAGTTGTCGAAGCCCCGTAGTGCTCAACTAACGTGTCCAGGACAAGAAGCGCGAGGCTGAAGCGTACCTCCGCGACACCAACGACCTTACCCGCAAGAAGTCGCTCCTGTGGCAGTACCACATGCACACTCTCCAGAGCAACATCGACATCACCAGCAAGGCGATCGACTCCCTCACGGGCCAGCTCACCGAGGAGCAGGAGCGCAATGCCCACCACCTCGCGCAGATTGAGACTCTGCAGAAGGGCTATGACGAAAAGCTCGCCTCGTACGAAGAGGTCAAGCGCTTTACCGATGCTCTTATCAAGGACTCGAAGCGATTCGAGAAGGAGGAAGTTGGCCTTCAGGAGAAAAAGAAGCACCTCGTGACCAAGCAGAAGAAGTTCAAGAAGGCCATCTCCGACGACAACCATGGGCGGTCCGAGGCACTTGCTACGGTCGACAACTGCGCTGGTCAGATTGAGTCCAACCGGACCAAGGTCGCCGAGCTTGAGCGCAAGCTCGAGGCGGAGGAGAAGGAACTTGAGGAAGTCCGCGATAGCCTCAAGGGTAAGCTGGCACCCGTGTGGCAAAGCTGACATCACAGACAAGACTGACGAGTTTACCACCCAAATCGAGGCCAAGCAACGCGAACTTGAGCCCTGGACGGCCAAGATTAGCGAGAAGCAATCGGCGATTGACGTTGCTCAGTCGGAGCGCGACCTGCTTGCTGCCAAGGCTACGGGTGCCCAGACTGCGCTCGACGAGGCTGAAGCCGCGCTCCAGTCCATCCGCGAGGGCGACCAGTCCAAGCACGACGAGTACGAGGCTCTCAAGAAGGAGGCTGTCAGGACCAAGAAGCTCCTGGCCGAGGCCGAATCAAAGGTCCAGTCCATGAATGCGCAGGCCGAGCAGCTCCGTGCCAAGGTTACCGCTTGCCGTCAGAAGACCGACGAAGCCAAGGCGTCGCTGGCGGCGGACAAGTCGGAGAACGCTGTCCTGGCCAGCCTCAACAAGCTCAAGGCCCAGGGTCGAATCAAGGGATTCCACGGCCGCCTTGGTGACCTTGGCGTCATTGACGACAAGTACGACGTTGCCGTTACGACTGCCTGTGGCGCGCTCAACAACCTTGTTGTCGACACTGTAGAGCAAGGTCAGGCGTGTATCGAGCACCTCCGCAAGGGCAACGTCGGCCGTGCATCATTCATGGTTCTCGAGAAGCTGCCCCCTCGTGACCTCGGCCGCATCGAAACTCCAGAGGGCGTCCCTCGCCTCTTTGACCTCATCAAGCCCAAGGACCCGCGCTTCGCGCCTGCCTTTTACAAGGGTCTGTACAACACCCTTGTCGCCGAGGACCTGCAGCAGGCGCAGCGCATCGGCTACGGCAAGAAGCGGTGGCGCGTTGTCACCCTCGACGGCAAGCTCATCGACCCGTCGGGAACTATGTCGGGTGGTGGTGCGCGTGTCGCTCGTGGTGGCATGAGCTCCAAGTTCAAGGCCGACAAGGTTGCGCCCGAAGTGGTTGCTCGCTACGAGCAAGAGTGCACAGTGGCCGAGACCGAGTTCAGCACTTTCCAGACCGACAAGCGCATGGCTGATCAAGAGGCTGCGCGGTTCCGCAAGCGCCTCCCGGACATTGAGGTCGAGATGGAGAAGATTGAGCTCGACGTGCAGACTGGCGCTCGCCGTATCGCAGAGGCCGAAAAGCGCCTCGCCGAGCTCAAGGCCCAGAGCAAGCCGGACGCCAATGACGAAAAGCGCATCAAGGTCCTGGATGGCGAGATTGCCGCGCTCACAAAGGACGCCAACAAGCTGCGCGAAAAGTCTGGCGCCATCAGCGAGCAGATCAAGGAGCTGCAGAACAAGATTCTCGAGGTCGGCGGTGTGAGGCTCCGCGCTATCCAGTCCAAGTTTACGACGACCAAGGGCCTGCTTGACCTTGCCACCGAGGCCATCACCAAGGCTGAAGTTGGCCAGGCCAAGGCGACGCGTGACGCCGAAAAACTGGCCAAGGCCACTGCGGCCAACACTGCCAAGCTCGAAGAGGTCGAGGCAGAGCTCGCGACCGTCGACGGCGACCTCCAGGCGTGCTTGAACGACTTGGCGGTCATGCGCGAAAAGGTCCAGGAGGCGCAGGACGCCGCCACCGATGAGCAGGAGGGTCTTGCCGAGGCAAAGGCAGAGCTCGACGAGGCGTCGACCGAGATCAATGCTTTCCGCAAACTTGAGGTGGGTAATAATGGTTATGGGGAGCTCGGTGAATTTGGGCTAACCTAAACAGATGGACATTAAGCAGAAGATCGAGGACAACACGCGCATCCAAAAGGACAGCAAGGATAAGTACCGGCACTGGGCCAAGCGTCACGAGGAGCTCGAGCTCGTCTTTGTCGACGAAGAGGACGAAGACGAGGAGGAGGGCGAGAAGGCGGAGGGTGAGAAGGAGGGTGGGGAGGCGGAGGAGAATGCCGCCGAGGACTCTGAAGAGGACGCAGAGGACGGTGACGAGGAGGAGATTGACGAAGAGCCAGGAAGCGATGACGATGGTGAGGCAGCACCCAAGCACAAGTCCAAGTCGTCCAAGTCCAAATCCAAGTCCAAGTCCAAGAAGAACGCCCCAAACGACTCGCTCGAACTCGTCGAGTACAGCCCCGACGAGCTGCGCTCTGTCGACAAGGACATTCTCAACGGCGAGATTGCGCAGCTTGAAGAGGAGATTGCAAAGGCCAAGCCCAACCTCAACGTGCTCACTGAATACCGCCGACGCGAGGCCGAGTTCCTCGACCGCGCGCGCGACATGGAGTCTGTCACGTCGCAGCGCGACTCTGCCAAGCAGCGGTATGACGACCTGCGCAAGGTGCGCCTCGACGAGTTTATGGCCGGCTTCTCGGCGATCAGCGCCAAGCTCAAGGAGATGTACCAGGTGAGCTTTAACTGAGATAGCCTTTTCGTATGCTAACGTTCCAGATGATCACTATGGGCGGCAATGCCGAGATTGAGCTCGTCGACACGATGGACCCGTTCTCCGAGGGTGTCGTGCTTTCCATCATGCCGCCAAAGAAGAGCTGGCGGCCCATTGCCAACCTGTCGGGTGGTGAAAAGACACTCGCGTCGCTCGCACTCGTGTTTGCCCTGCACGTCTTCAAGCCCACGCCGCTCTACTTTATGGACGAGATTGACGCCGCGCTCGACTTTAAGAATGTGTCAATTGTGGCAAACTACATCCAGTCCAAGACGCAGGCGGCGCAGTTTATCGTCATCTCGCTCCGCAACGACATGTTTGAGCTGGCACACCGCCTCGTCGGAATTTACAAGACGTCCAACGTGAGTTATCTTGCCGTCACACGAATGTTAGCTCACGCCCCAGTGCACAAAGTCGGTCGCGATCGACAACAAGGACCTGCGAACACAGGCCGTCGCGCGCAAGCGCCCAGATGCACCACCCACACCTGCCCGACCAGGAATAGGATTACCGGGGCGCGTGTCTGCGGCGGCATCCGTCGCCCCAACACCAGCACGCGTGCCGTTGACGCCTGCGACCGTCGTCCCCGCGACACCGCTCTCTTCCCGCTTGAAGGCTTGATGCCCTTGAGCTCACGGCTTGGGGTCTAGAGTCGATCGGTTCCGGACTTGGGGTGTAGTGCTTGCCCTTGTTGTACAATAGGCGCGTCGTAGAGTGAGGAGAGGAGAGGAATCTGAGCAGTAGCGGTGCTCAGTGCTCGCGAGGTCGGTGGCTCTACACTGGTAATTTGGAGAAACATGCATCCCTGCACTCTTGCAGCGGTTGGCAGTTTGGCTGGCACCATTTCAACATGAACGATACCACACAAGTTGCGTCCGTATCCATTGGTGTGCTCAAGTGCATATCCCATTCGTGTGGACAGCGCGCCATACCTTGCTGGCTTGGCCTGTCATGGCAGCGCACCGTCCCAACCCATACACACAAGCCCTTCCCGTCCAACACTGGAGAAATGCAAGATCTACATCTGTCCGCCTACGGCGCCACCCCATCCCTCGCTTCTGGCTCCTGCCCCTCGACGTAGCGCCCCACAACCTCGTCCCAGAGCGCCTTACAGTCGACATTAGCCCCCAGCTTGGAACACATGAGGAACGCCCCGCTCAACTTGCGATTGAGGCTGTACGTGGGCGCGGGGGGCGGCGTGAGGCGATGCTTGAGCATGACAGGGATGAGTTCGCGGACCTTGTCGGTGATATCCTGGGTGGCAAAGGGGTAGAGCCCCTGGTGCTGGAATGGGGACGCAAGGAGGGCCATCGAGTCGAGGTGCGCGTCGAGCATGACCTGTTCCTCGGATCCTGTCAGGTATCCCAACACTTCCGACTCGTGCTTCATCGCTGCCCTGTCGCCGCGCAGCGCCGCGGACAGTAGGCGGTACCACCCGTCCATGAACTCTTTGGTGTAGGCTCTGCTCGCCCCAAAGTCGATGAGCTGGATGCGCAGGTGGGCTGGGTCCGAGGCGTCGAAGAGGAAGTTGCCCCAGTTCGGGTCGGTTTGCATGAAGCGGAAGTCGAAGAGCTCGCGCAGGCACAGGCGCAGGACGTGTGTTCCGATCTACGTGTTAGCTGTGGGCTGTACGGCGACCGAGTAAGGGGGGTGCAGTTACGCGCTACCGCGCTCACCAACTTTCCCGTAAAAGGGAAAGGGGTAGGACTCCACTTACAAAGTCGCGCGTCTCCTGGTCGATATCCTTGAGCTTGCTAAGCGGCCTGCCTCCCATCCACTCGGTCGTGAGCACCTTACCCGTGCTGGCCCGCTGCATGACGCGGGGCACGACAAACACGGGGTCGTCCTTGAGGAACTCTGCAAACTTCTCCCCCGCCTCTCCCTCGCGCACGTAATCGCACTCGTCCTCGAGCTCGCGCTTCATGACGGCAATCGTGTTTTGCAAGTAGAGGCCCTTGGGGAGCACGGCCGTCGCGCGCAGCAGGATGGACAGGTTGGCAATGTCGCTGTCTATCGAGCTCGCCACACCAGGGAACTGGATCTTGACCGCCACGGGCGTGCCGTCAGCCAGCACCGCGCGGTGCACCTGTCCAATCGACGCCGACGCCACGGGGGTCTTGTCAAAGGCCCCAAAGAGGTCCGCCCAGTCGGAACCCAGCTCGGTCGACAGCACTTTCTCCATCTGCCATGTAGGCATGTAGTTTGCGTGCGCTTGGACTTGGTGCAGCACGCGCTCGATCTCGGGCGGGAGCATGTGGTTGTCTGGGGTTAGTCTTGGTGTATCCTGTGGTTCGCTGCGAGTAGGCAGATCAACAAGGTAGCATATGCCACACACGCGTTCATGCCCATGTTACACTGATGCCTTCACTATGCGTGGGCCGGCGTCTCCTCGAACCTCAGCGTCGCAATCCACGTGGACAACACGCCAACGACGCGACACCAACGCAACACGAACATCTCCAGCCGTGACAGCAGTCATTCCGGCGTGTCGCCGACATCTGCACCATCTTTCTCATCCTCCTCCCTTCCAAAGCATCTCACCCTCGCCAGTTGTTCCTCCCATACACGCCTATACCCCACCTGCCTACTTCACCCTCGTCACAGGGTTACTCCTGATCCGCCACCCCACCTGCCCAATCCCGGGTAAAACTCTCACAAACCCCGGCCACCGTTCGACGTCCACCACTCCACAACAGCCTCCGCCACTCCCCACACACCACCACGCTCAACCACCCGACTCACCCTGAATACTCATAAACTGGCCCAACTTCAACGCCGCCCCCCGCATCCGCCCCAGGGTGGCCACGAGCCGGCGCACATTGGCATCGCTCATAAACACGCTCCCCTGGGAGTCGCTTCCGCGGGCGGTCCGGCGGATCGACTCGGTCGCCGCGCCGATGGACAGGGACGCGGCGAGCGAGCCATAGTGGAACAGACGGCCGAGGCGGGAGCTCGGGACTGTCGAGGAGCGGAGAGCTGGGAGGTCCGTGTCGGTGTCGATTTGGGGGAGGGTGGGGGTTGCGTCTGTGAGAGTGTCTACGGCGTCTGGGGTGGGGAGGGCGGCTTCTGGAGTTGGAGCTGCAGCGGGTGTAGGTTCCGCGAGGGGTAGAGGTTGTCTTGTTGCTGTTGTCGCGCTTGTCGCGGTTGGAATCGTGGTCGAGGTCGTGGCCGAGGCCAGTGGGGTAGCTGAGGCCGACGATCCAGAGGCCCCAAGCGCCGCCGACACGGCTGATGGAGATGGCTGTTCGGCCAGTTGTTCGACGACCTGCGCCGCAGCTTCGGCAGTGCGCGACGCCTCCACTGCCGCCGCTGTCCTGCTGGCTAGCTGAGCGCTGTTCGTCACAGGCGCCGCTGTCACTTGGGGAGTCTCTTCGGGTCTTCTTTCTGGGTTCAATGTTGTCGCCACGGGCTCAGCTTCAGCCGCCGACGAGGGGACATTGTGCGCCGGCGCAGACGCTGGGCGCAACCTCGTCTGGCTCGGAGTCGCACGCGGGGGGGGCGCGGGCTGCCATCGCTGTGGCGTAGACGTGGGCGCGGGAGTGGACGCGGACGTGGTGTCTGGCGAATGTGCCGACCTCTCTGCGCGATGTCCAGCCGCGGCAGCAGCCTCCTCGAGCTGGATCTGGGCTGCGCGGGCAAAGACGCGCACAGCCGCGGACAGGAGGACGCCCGTGGAGGGAGGAGGAGGGGGCGGCATGGCGCGCAAGGGGGTACGAGGTACCTGATGCACTGGTTGTCTGAGGGACGCGTGGTGGGACGAGAGTCGATACTGCAGTGCAGTGTGTTGATGGAAAAGTCGCCGGTGTGCGCCGGGTGGTGCCGACTGCCACTGCCGTCATTGGCCAACTGTGCGGGGACCCCACAAATTGTGGCTGGGCGGATGGAGACGGGACGAGCGAGTGAAGAGAGCATCAACTTTAGCCACGTCGGAATCCACCGGCGACCCAACTGCGACGACGACCTCGTGCAACATTCCCAGCCCCCGAGACATTCCACCCAGCTCCACTAGTCTACTTCTACCATCCCCGTGGCCCCGTGAGACCCCGAGGACCCCGACTCACTCTTACCCGCCGGCTTGTTGTTAACAGCCTCTACCCAATCCCTCTTGTTCCATTGCGCGAACACGTCCGAGCGGCCTCGTCCGAGCACTCCTCTTCTGTACCGACACACCGGTTTCCCGTAAACTCTACCTCACCCGTATATAGCCTCGACACTCCAGCCACACGAGGTCTTGCCAGAGCACGACTCTTTGCAAACTCTTTTCCTTTACCGACCTTCCCTGTCCTTTCCTTCGACCCAACATGTCTCTTCGTCAGCCCATGCGCTGTGCCCGTCCTGCACTGCAGGCTGCGCGCCGCAATGCACCTCGGAGTGAGTCGAGAGTCATGACGTCGCGGTCGGTCACCGCGCTGGTCCTGGTCCTAGTCCTAGTTCCAGTGCCTAGCTACTGCGGCTCGTCATTTCCTCCACCAGCATAGCGCACGTCGCTAACAACGCCAGCCTCGGCGCGCATGTACGCGACGGGTCCGTCCCAGCCGTCGTCGGTGTCGACGCTTGCCAAGCTCGGCGCTGTGGGCGCGTTTGGGGGGTTCTGCCTCGCGTTTGCGAGCGGCTACTTTTCGCGCCCGGACGGCCGGACCAAGCTGGACGGTGTGCCGGTCCCCGAGTCTGGTGTGCCGGACGGCGAGGTGTGGGAGCCGCTGCACGCGCGCGAGATGGACGACCCGAAGGTGTGTGGCAACGTGGACTTTGCGCGGTTCCCCGACCTCGGCCTGTTCCTCGGCATGGGACTCTTGCTCCGTGGGCACCATTTGCAGCTCTTGATGGCCGTGTGCTAGTATGTGCTGACACCGTGTTTGCAGAACCCCATGCGCATTCGCATGGCGACATGGGTCACGAACCTGCAGGACCACATTGTCAAGACGCTCGAGACGCTCGAAGCCGCCGCGCCCCCGGACGGCGAGCACGATGCCCAAGTGTTTCTGCGTGACCACTGGATCCGCCCCACGGGCGGCGAGGGCAGCAGCTGTGTCCTCCAGGGCGGACGCGTGTTTGAAAAGGCCGGCGTCAACGTGAGCATTGTCGAGGGCAAGCTCCCCAAGGGCGCCCAGGCCCAGATGAAGGCCGATCACGACTCGATCCCCGTGTCCGACGAGCCCTTACCATACTTTGCCACGGGTCTCTCCATTGTCATTCACCCCCGCTCGCCACACGTCCCCACCGTCCACCTCAACTACCGCTACTTTGAGCTCGCCGACCCCAAAAACCCCGAAAAGCCCCTCGCGTGGTGGTTTGGCGGCGGCTCCGACCTCACTCCAAACTACCTCTACCCCGAGGACGCCGTCCTCTTCCACCAAAAGCTCAAGGAGGCCTGCGACAAGCACAACCCAAACTACTACCCCGACTTTAAGAAGTGGTGCGACGAGTACTTTTTCATCCCACACCGCGGCGAGTCGCGCGGCATCGGCGGCGTCTTCTTCGACGACCTCACCTCGTCGTCGGCCATCCACGCCAAGAACGGAGCAAAGCAGCCCTCGCGCGACGAAATCTTCGAGTTTGTCAAGGACTGCTCAAGCAGTTTCCTCAAGGCCTACGTCCCCATTGTCCAGCGCCGCGTCGCACAGCCATATACCGACGACGAGCGCAGGTGGCAGCTCGTCCGCCGCGGACGCTACGCAGAGTTCAACCTCCTCTACGACCGCGGCACCAAATTCGGACTCAACATTCCTGGCGCACGCGTAGAGTCCATCCTCATGTCCCTCCCAGAGGTCGCGCGCTGGGAGTACATGTGCCCCATTGGCAAGGAGGGATCAGGGACACGCGAAGAGGAGCTCCAAAAGGTGCTGAAAAAGCCACGCGAGTGGATCGAGTAGACGCAGATAGATATCGGTACAGCAACAAAAGGGGGGCACCAATGGACGTATGCAGTTTACATTTACATCTCGGCAGGAGCGTTACCCCCAGAGCGACGAGTTTACGTGTTAATCTCAGCAGCAAGGTTCCGCCAGAGCGACGCTGACGCTCGCTGACATGACGGCCTGGTTGACCCCCGCATGCCATCTGCCGATTCAAGGTCAAAGCCAGCGAGTGTCTGGGTCCCGGCTGCATTTGCGCCTGAACCTGGCCTGCGCACATCTCACGAGTAGATCGGATGGTGGTGATAAAACAGACAAATGACAGTTCCACAGTGGTGGAGCTGTGGATTCCGCGTCTCGTCCCAGTATTCTGGGATGAGTAGTGACCGCGCATCCAGGCTCAAGTGGCATTCTGTGCTCATTGTACGTGTACGAGGGAGGCATATGTGACACAACCACAGGTTTAAGCAGCTCGAGGGATGATCCACATCTCATCTCGGATCATCAAAGCCAAGCGATCTCACCACCCCCACTCCATCCCCTCACCTCCCTCATCTCCCTCACCTCCCTCAACTCCCTCACCTCCCTCACCTCCCTCACCTCCCTCACCTCCCTCAAAGCCCCATGGCCTCCCCGTCCCAACCCTCCCCGCCCCCCTAACATCCACCGGTCGACTACGAAGGTTCGAGGCACAAGAGGGGCTCCAACCAATCCTTCTCGTCGACTCGAAGTGATCAGGAGATCGCGGGTTCGATCCCCTTTTTGTATGCTCGGGGACAATGGGGGAGGGGTGTGGGGGTGTGGTAGGTGACTGGAAGGGGCGGAGGGGTTGTCGGGGGGTTCTGGAGGCTGTGGGGGGTGAAGGGGCTAGGAAGGGCCGAAGGTGGTTCCAGGTGACAGCTCATTGTCAGCTCGTCTCGAGAGAACGTCTACCGAAGCGATGCCAGGCGCCACGACAGACCTGGTGCTGACCCCCCTTAATGGTCGTGGGGCGTGTAGCTCAGTTGGTAGAGCGCGACATTCGCAAGATGTGGCTTACATCCTGCGCACTGCAGTACTTGTCGAGGTCTTTGGTTCGATTCCTAACTCGTCCATGCCACAGTTTTTTGTCTTCTGAGACGCCCAAACTAAAGTCTTCGTACCCATCCATCCCCAGCGTGGGCGTTGGGGGACCCGTGCATGTCAGGAGGCACAAACGGCAATGGCAAGAGCCACGGTCGCTCACTCTGCCCATCTCTTACCTGACATTGAGGCCACAGAGCTCATCACCTCGCTAGCCAGGCCCTCTCTGTGGCATCCGGGTGTACCTGGTTCCTACAGTGATCCCACCTGGCAGCCCGTACCTACTATCCTGAACGGAGGCTCGGAGGATGGGCTTGACGTTGCTGTGGGGCCTTGGGGAGCCGAGCTACTCGTAGCCGACTCATGGTGCTCAACTACGCGTCCCGTTGTCGTTTCCCTGACCGGGGCCTACCGCCGCGGTCGGCAGCAGGCGTCAGGCGCTCCTCGTTGTGGTTGGACTGTGATTTAGAACACCACTTTGGTGGCGACGACGTGCTTGTTCTGATACTGTACGTGTGAGGTCGAATTAGCTGGGCTGGGCTAGATGGCATCATTCGACGACGATGGTTGTACAAGACGTCCAATATGAGTATACAAGTTTCGGTCGGTGATATGGTATCTGCAGAGGGACACATTATGCTCGAGCGGGCTTGAGCTCATGAACCAGCCACAGCCGTGGTGCGCGTCATAGTACCCACACCGTTGGACATGTTCACGAAGCGACTCCAAGTCTGCCCTCTGGATGGCATTGATGAAAGGTATTCTTTGTGCATGTGGATGCGCCACATCATGGTGATATTATGGCGTGTACATACAGGAAGGATATTCAATTTCTGCCCCAAGCCCCGCTGCATCTCATCGTCGGCTACGCACTGGCCCATTGCTTTTCTGTTAGACCCCATTGTCCGTGTTCGAAGAGACCGTCGCACGGTGGTACTACAGACCCTGTCATGCAACTGGTGAGGCGGACGGTACCGAGTGAGAGGGCAGGGCACATTGTGAATCTGGGTGACTGATCGACTCGCACGTACAGTAGCCCTCGCCCTCGCCCTCTTGACGCAGACCACTTCTTGTTTTCCTTTTTTCCTTTGTCCTCTCCCTTCTCCTTTTCCTTGCTCCATGGCTCCAACCTCGTCGTTACTTCCGCGCTGTACCCAGGATGGACCGAGGGTGAGCATGTCCACAGTCACATTGATTAGTTCCTGCCATGTTAGTCGACATGTCGCGTCGCAGCCACCGTCGCCGTCACCACCGCCGTCACCACCGCCGTCTACTTTAGTTCAGCTCGCGATGTCTTGTGAGCCAAAACAGAGTGCTCACACCAATTCTCGCCCGTGCCAGAGTCTTGCTGTCATCGAGGTGGATAATGCCATCGAGACGGACGGCCACCACTTTTCAGTATTCAGGTCGTCGGTGGGGATATCTACGGTCGTCGCGGACGTGTGGGCTGACCTCGTGTATTGAATGTTCATGGTGGGGCGTTGACCTCGTGTATTGAATGTCCACGTTGGGGCGTTTACCTTCGCTTGTGATGGGCGCCATGGTGCACCGTACCGTCAGCCCAACGTCCCTACGTCTCAGTGTCTTGGGGAGCTCAAAAATGTATTGGAAAATCACACATGACATCGACGATCATGATGAGGATGCCTTGTGAAATGTATTGTAACCGCGTGGGTGAATGCAACGAGTAGGATCTATGACGAGGGTTGAGCTCTCCCATCTGCGATGCGTCGAGGGCAAGGTACTTGAGGTAGCGCAAGAATGGTTTCAGTAATATCAAGCTGCCCACAACATTGACGGGTTGATGCGCTCGTATTAAATGCTGTGCGGTTAAAGGTCATGTGTGTGGTAGAAGTTGGCAAGTCACTGCCACCCGAAGCGTATGTTGATGCTATGTTGGGCAATACGGGAAGGGGTAGCAACTGGTTACGATGTTGCTCGGGCTGCTCAGCAGCATGCGTGTCAAACCAACGGACGATGGTTGCGCCCATGGCTCAGCATCAACGCTGGACCACTCAGCCGTCACCAGCGCGTCCTGTCTGCTCGGCTTGGACGGTTGGGCATCAATGGAAGACTATGGATTACTACTGGTGGTTGTTAGGGGCGGAACCTGGCCCATAATCCAGCGACTCACATCTGACCGGTCTTGAACAGTCCAGATCAAGTGTCGCCGCCCCTCTGCTCAATCTTATGCGCCCAACCAGTCTGTCCAACAATCAGCCCTGTCACCCTCTCCCCATTCCCCCTTCCACCCCCATCGCCCCCTCCCTCCCCCTTCCCGGTCCCCACTCCCTCGCCCTCGCCCACACCACACCCACAGCACCCCACACCCGCAACACCCCACTGCCACCCAACCACCCAAGCCCCCAACCGCCCGCTCCTGAACTGCCCAAACACTGGCATCATAATTACAACGGCCATATACAGGCCGGACTCTATGGAGGAGTACACGCCAGACACTTGGGACGTGTCGTGTGGACTTGGACGTGGACGTGGACGTGGACGTGCTACGTACACCTATCCGTGAATTACCTCGTAGCAGCTCGTAGCAGCTCGTAGTATCTCGCAGCGGCATTACTGTGGGGCCTCGGCGAGGAGCTTCTTGATGGCGTCCTCGATGGCAGAGGGCTTGGTCTGGGAGCTGTAGCGTGCGACAAGCTTGCCGTTCGCGTCGACGAGGAATTTGGAAAAGTTCCTGGTATGTGAGCGGGGGATGTGGGTGGGTGTTTAGGGGGAGGGGAGGGGTCGGAGAGCGCCGTAGAGACGATAGAGAGTGTGGCAAGGAGAGGAGAGCGCATGTAGCAGAGAGGGGAGAGAGCGTGGCAGAGGCTGTTCAATGACGAGCGGGCGCCGCTAGATTTCTAGACGGGCCACAAGAACACGGACATTGGCAACAGCTCGACAACCACTCTTGGTTGACATCTGCCCGTCCCAAAGCTTCTGTCACCCCTCCGCCGCGACTTCAAGAAGCACCGAGACTACCAGCTAGCCTACACTCAGCAGCCCAGTCCTGAGCTAGGCACCACCGAGCCGACTTGCCCCATCCGAGAGGGTAGGGGCCACGCCCCAGAGATACGCGGAATGGAGTAGGCGCCTGGGAGCTGTTCGAACTGGGCTGCAGTGCATGTGTACCAGCGAACGTTCACCACTGACACTTGCAACACCACATGCCACACTGAAAGCTGACAGCCGGCCACCTGGGTGGAGGAAGGTGGAGGCCGATCGGCAGATCCCTAGATCCACACAACTCATTCGCCGCCAGGTTCCCGCGGCCCGGCTAACAATAACAATGCCGGGCCCCGTGTCCAGCCATGACCGTGTACCTGTTACTCGGCCTCGGGCATCGCCACCGACAACCACCAGCCCGTGGATACTCACCACTTGATGGACGTCGTGCCGCCGACACCGCCGGTGCCGGGGCCCTTTTGCGACTTGAGCCATGCAAAGACCTCGTTCATCTCGGGGCCGTTGACCTTGGACTGGGTGTTAGTGGTGGCGACTCGGCGGGGGGGGGGGGAAGTGTGTGGGGTGGGTTTGTGTGGTGGGTTGGAGGGGTTTGGAGGGTTGGGTTGGGGGATTGGAGGGGCGTCAAGGAGGCGACATGGGGAAGGGAAGGTGCGTCGTGGGTGGGTGGCAGGCGGTGGGGGAGGGTCATGAGCATGACCGAGGTGGGCATGTTTTAGAAGCAGCCTTCCGGGACGGCTTCACCGTCGGGGGTCGCTCAAGGGGTCATGCACCTCTGTGGCCACTGTCGCCATCCTTCACAGGCGGGGTTCATGACCGTCATGAGAGCGGCGCATGGACATGCGGTCTTCCGTGCTGAATGCCGCGGGGTCGGGCACAGCCCAACACCGCCTCGACCAGCTCACATCTCTCCCCAACCCAGCCGGTCACACCCCCGCCCCTACACCTGCGTCCCCACACCTCGGCGGCTCCTGCCCCCCCTTTCACATGCACCACCAGCACACCCCTCGCGCTATGCACTCGCCTGCTCACCTTCTTAGCCAGCTGGAACGTGACGCCATGGTTGACCTGGCAAAACTCTGCAATGTCCGCGTCGGTGCCTGGCTCCTGTCCGCCAAACTCGTTGGTGGGGAAGCCGAGGACCTCGAAGCCTTGGTCGTGGAACTCTTTGTAGAGCTTTTCGAGGCCGCCGTACTGTGTGTTAGTTGCCCATCGTGGTGGTGTTTCTCGTGAGGGGGGCGTGGTGGGTTGGGTGTGGGGCTTTGGGG